>MVGT01003956.1:1706852-1806738 GCA_002174775.1 Macleaya cordata | reverse complement strand
AGAGAGAAAGAAGAGAGAGAGAGAGAGAGAGAGAGAGAGAGAGAGGGAGTATTATTTTTGTTTTTATTTTCATAACAAGTGAGTCACTACTCACTAATAGTAATGGATTCCATTAAAGTATCTTTTACAGTTTTGGAACCCTGTGCCTACCCAACTCTTCCTCCTGGCCTCCCATATGCTTTGCCTGCAACTCTGGTGTCCTTGCTGCTCCTCTACTTCCTCACTCACTCCCTAAAATTTGTTCATCACCCCACAATTACCCTTCCATTATTATTATATTTCTCTCTCTAAAACCAATCTAGATCCAATCTATTTTTTTATGAAAAAAAAAAATTTAGTACTTAAAACAGGCTCCCTGTATTAAGTTCAAACCCCAAGTTCAGGGAAAACCATGAAACCCTCATTTTTTTTACTGAAAGTAACATGTGGGTAGTATTAAATATAAATATTATCTTATTTTTCTTTTCTAGTTTTGGAGTTGTAAGTTCTATTCGTTGACTTATTGCTCAAGAAAGAAAGAAAAATAAAAATAAAAAAAAAAGAAAAGAAAAACAGAAGAAGCTAGATTTTGAGTCATGAGTCTTGACTCTTGACTCAAGCATTTGTACATTTGACTATGACAGACAATTAGTTAGAAGCTAGAAGACTTGTAGGTTCATGTCTTTGGATTCTTCTAGCTTTTCTGCCACTGATCTTGAATAAGAGAATTGTCTTCTATTGACTAAAAGTATTTTTTCAGATTCTCCAGCTTGGATTGTTTGGATAGTTTTTAGTAGATAACCAAAGATTGAACCCCACATTTCCGATCAAAAAAAAAAAGATTGAACCCCACAACTTCATGATGCTTCACTGTTTCCATCATTATTTGTGATACAAGAATCTAACTCAGTCTTGAGTTTGAAATCAACATTAGACCTAACCAATAATTGTTCCTTTTTTTCTTCCTTCCTTCACAAACATCAAATCATCGGAGAAAAGTGATCAAATTTCAAAAGAAAGGTACCCTTTTTCTTTGGCTTTTCTCCATTTTTATAGTTGTAATAGGTCTTTCTCAAAGAAACAAAAGAATCACAAACAGAGAATCACTTTAAGTCCAAGGAAAGGCAGAAATTCAAAAAGAGAACAGAAAAAGGTGGTATCAAATATATAATCCACACAATATGGGTCCAAGCAATGATGCTCATCATCATTCCTACAATCAATAAGAACAAATTTGATATTGATAAAAGAAAAAAGAAGTAAAGAACAGATTTGATAGGGCTTTTAATCTCATTCCATATGTACCCAAGATACAAATTTGCTATACAGTCAAATTCATACTGTTTATAAACTATTTCATGACCTCTTAACAAAAAGTATAACAAAAACTCTGTTCCAAAAAATAAAACCCAAGAAAACCAGAGATGAATTATACTGGTTTATCACTCGAATTCGATAGGATTAACTGCACTTTTCGAGCCTCGGCCATGGCCGAACGAAAAGAACGATCGACTAACTCTGCTACTACAACCTTCACTAGTACTAACCTCATTGAGCTGCCTGTTCTGTTGTATGATCTCTTGAACAGTTAGATAGAGTTGTCGATCAACCGAAGAGTCCATCGATATAGATCTTCTGATGGGTTGGATTGAAAATTGATCATCTTTTCCTCTAATATCAATACATTCATCCCCCATGCTTGAAACATGATGAAACTTTCTTGCTTTTTTCTGCATTGGTTTTTGTTCTAATTTTCTTGGTGAAGGATTGATAGATTGAGCCAAAAGTTCTCCTGATTTTGCCCTTTCTTGTGGTCGATGAGTAATTTGATCTGAACCATCATTACCCATGATTTCAATTACTACAAAATCATCATCACCATTAACGACAGTGTCTGAAAATGGAGTTTGATCTTGAGGAGAAGAACTGGGAGCTATGATCTGATCCAATGGAAATCTGGTTGTAGTTGAAATACTTGATCTGCAAAGAGGACAATTATCATTGTTTTGGAGCCAAATATCAATACAATCAATGTGGAAGGAATGGCCGCAACTAGGAAGAACTCTCAACTTCTCTTCTTCTTGAAACTCATTTAAACAAACTGAACATTCATGGAAGCTTCCTTCTTCACCTTCTCTGTCTCCTCTTCTCTTGAATTGAAAAATTGGGATTGCCCGAATAATCGATTCATCAACACCTCGATTTTCAACAACTGGATCGAAAACCATTAATGGGTCCTCATATCTTCGAAATGAAAACCTTCGTATAACACCAATTCGGTGCCAATTTAACCAACATTTGATCACAAAGATATAGTAGCCTATTAATAAGAAAGCTGTGGTTATGATTCCAAGTATAGCTATGATTAAGATGGGAGAACTGGTTTCTGGGGAGTGTGAAGAAGTTCTATAGATCAGTTGCTGTTGGCTTTTGATGGGAGAGAGTGCATGAAATCCATGGTGATTATATAAGTTTCTCTGTATTGAATCCATGATATATGTATGAGTTTTGATCTTGAAGACAGTTTATAATGAAAACCCAAGTTTGAGCTTCAATGTGATAAGGGTTACTAAGATCTACAGAGAGACAGAGGGAACAAAGAAAACCCAAACTAGAGACACAAGTAACTGATGTAATTAATTAATGAAAAGGAAGGAATACCCACATTGAGATGATGAAGAAACCATGAAGAAAGACATTAAAGACTAGTAATTATCTCTTTGATGTTGAGATTAGATTGGTGGGTTACTAAGATCTTGAGAAAAAGAACCATAAAAGTGGAGAGAGAAAAACAAAGAAAACCCAAAGTAGAGACACAAGAAACTGATGCAATTAATGGTAATTAAGGAGAGAGAGAGAGAGAGAGAGAGAGAGAGAGAGAGGGGTATAGAAGATGAGACTGGTTGGAAGTGCTGAAACACTAGTGTTTTAGGATCTGAGAAGGAAAGAAGACCCACATTGAGATGATGAAGAAAGACTTTGAAATGTCTTTGCGGAGGTTGAAGAAAGACTTTGAAATGTCTTTGAGGAGGTTGAAGAGAGATGAAGACAACTGAGAGGTAGATAGAGAGAGAGAGAAGGCAAGTTGAGAGTTGAGAGAGACATGTAAGGCTTTGCTTGGAAGTGAATTTCAATGGTTTATTTAGTTGAATGTGAAAAGAGTCTCTCTCTCTCTCTAACTTTTTTTAAGGAAAGAGGGGGTCATCTACTTTTTGGTGAGTGATTTTCTCTCTCTAGTTTTTTTAGATTTAATGATATATTCAAGTTTCTCGGATATCGTGTGACATCTCCACAATATGAATAGTATTGATATGGTTCTTCTCGTGTTATCTTAAATATATGACATCTCCCCAACGCTGTAGATTGTAGACTACCCTGGAAAGATATGACCAATTAAAAGGACTACCTGTAGTTGTACTTATTAGCAAATAATTAATACCCGTGGTGCCCCTAAAAGGGCAAAAAAAAAAGCTAAGTTTTGGTAGGGGAAGATGGAAAATGGCAAAATTCATAGTTTCGAACCTAGGATCGTAGGAGGAACACCCGTGGTTATGTAGGGTTTACATGGCTAGATTCACATGGGTTCAAGGCAACAGCATCTTAAGCACCATTGAAACTTGGCAAAGCTGCACGTTGCACAGGAGAGCAAAAAAGATTTGGAATTTAATCCCATATGCAATCTGCTGGTCTATTTGGTTGAGTAGAAATGAATGTGCCTTTAACGATAAGGAGATTGTTTGTGAGGATCTCATCATTAGAGCCAAAAGTTTAATGTTCTTATGGGGCTTGAGGGGATATCTTCAAGAACTACTGCTTTATTGATTTATTAAAAGGCTGGGAGGCTTTTATGTCTATGTAAGTCCTCTCATGTATGTAACTTATTGTTGTACTTTATTTTTCTTCCTCTAATAAGATTTTAACCATTACCCCCCTCAAAAAAGTAGGGTTTACATGGAATGGTCTACAGGTTAATTTTGTGTGTAAATGCTCACATTATTTTGAATATCATCCATGTACAAAATCATTAAATTATAAAACTTCTAACCCTATCAAAATTACATAAAAAAATAGTTGAAATACAATGACAAAATTGATATTTTTTTTACCGCTGATTTCAAACTATCTTTTATAGCCTTTTAATGGGGTATTTTTTTAGAATGGACTGATTTTTTTGTGAGAATGATCTCCATGATAAGGTGAACATTTTCACAAAAAATTAATCATTGAATCATCTCGTGTGCCCCTAAATATGCAAGAAATCAAGTTTGGTAGGCAAACCACATATCGAAATAGAATTGTATTTTCTATTCCCTTTGTTCAAACACTTGAGATTATATTTGTAGAGTTGTCAACACGATTTAAGCTTAATTGAACTAAAAGATTAATTATGTACTACATAAAAATGATAAATAATAATGCTAGACGGAGCTACTAATATGAAGTAAGACGATCGATCATAACATTTGACATTATCTTCTACAACACAGGGTTTAGCTTGAGAAGGAAGTTTCGAGCTAGCTTTAATTCTAGATTGTTGGACGAAGAAGTGGAAGTGAAAAAAAAAAACCCCTTAGATTTTAGAGTGGGGTTACACTTTTTACCCTCATAAATTGCAGAGTTGGAACATTGAAATTCAAGAGTTCCCTTTACTTGAGTCCCAAAAAGAGAGAAGATCTCCTGTCCCTAGATCCCCTAGCCCATCCCTCCTCCTTGTTGATTTTGTCTTATTGACTCACATGGAGATGATCTAATGGTTAATATTTGGTAAGAATGTTTTCTTATCCTTGAGATCATTATCTAAAAAAATTAAAAATCAGCATAGTTGATTAGAAAATCATTCATTAGAAAATTATTTTTATATCAAATAATGAATGATTGATTTTTCAATCAACTTTTGATATGGTTAAATTCTTTAAAATTTGTGGACTTTTTGTGAGAATGATTTTGAGGGTAAAAAAAATATTTTAATTAAATATTAACTATTAAATCATCTCCACTTAAACTCCACAATCAGCTCTCACTATCTTGTCGTGCAGCTTGAAACTTCCACTCCCAATCTATGTAGCCTGGGGAAGATTATTACTATTTTTTTTTTTTAGAATATCAATTTTTTCACTTTCTTGCATCAAAACGAACAGGTAAGCTTGTATGCACCTGAAGATGTTCAGTATTTCTCGGCAGGTGTGACATGATATATCAACGGTGGTACTAAAATACTCAAATCACCGATGAAGTAAAGTGGGTCCCACAAGAAAAGCTGCTACGAATAAAAGCTGTTTTTATGATAAGTCAAACTCAAAACCGTGAGAAATATAAATGAAAAACAAAAAAACAAAAAGACCAGAGCAGAACCTTAGTCATTTTTTGATACACAAAACAAACACAGTCGCACAAACCGTTTTTCTCTCTCTCTAGCTGATGCTGATCTTGTGGGGGAATCAGTCTTTTTATGGTGAAAGTCTTCTTATACTCTTTTAGTCAAAGTATGAACTTTAAGCACAAGCTCCACAATAAAATAAAAGAAAGAATTAAACTGCCTCATACTCATTCCACACTCTCTCTCCCTTTCTCTCTCTAAAATTCCAAACTCAATAGAGTATTTGTTCACATCAACAGCACATAAGTATAGTGTGGACTGACTGTGGACTGTGGACTATGGAAACTATAAAAAATGAAAACTCGAATAAAGATACTTTAATAGTGATAGTAGGCTATTTTTTTTTATTTGTGTTCTTTTAAGAGGTGAGGTTTTTTGGTGAGACCATTAATTCTATTCTAATAAGAATTGAATCCGAGTTTAAGATGTTTTACACTATCAACAATGTTAGTTAATATAAAAAAAATAAAAAATTTAATAAGATTAATATTTCGATATTGACAGGACTTGAATCCAATTATATGTTATCAAACTTATTTACCAATTAAATTAACTGGCATTTGTAAAAATTAGGCTACGTTTTTTAGTTTTTGGGTATCACATATCGAATTCAAAACCCGCATGGCTCTTATGGATTTTCAAGTGAACTCACAATTCAAAAAGACTACTCATAATTCACGGTGAATTTTGAACTCGGTAGAGGGTACCGAGGGATTAATTTAATTGGTATTAGAATCTTCAGAATAAGCCCAAAACAAAGATCATAATAGTCATTCAACTTGTACAATTATCCAACCGCCATTGTCAAATGTTGTATGGTCAACCCTACCATCCCTTATACTGATAACATCATTCAGACGGCTACGATGATAATAAAGGTATTTGCAGACCCACATGTAACGTGGGTGCAATTAGTAGCATTTGACTATTATTTATTAACTTTAATTTCTCATTAAATTAATACACCCATAGTACCAAAAAAAAAAAAGGGGAGGATTTCTGTCGCCGCAGAAAAAAGGGACTCATGTAAGGAGGGCTTTTCACATTTAAAAGCTCCATACGTGCTAAAAGATCAATTCAAAAAGCTTAATTAGATGCAAGGTCAATTCTGGACGAATAGTTTTTCTGATATATTGTATTTCGAGCTCTATTGCCTCTTATAGAGTTTCTATTTCTCTATTATAACGGTACCTAATATGCAAGACTGTCCCTAGCATTTCTAAAAAAAATAAAAAAATAAAAAAATAAAATAAAATAATTAGTGGCAGACTCACACACTAATTAGTGATAGCAAGAGGCAAATCTTTAATTTTAGGCCTAGCCTCATTAAATGGTAGTAAGTGATTAGAAACAGCTTATTACCACTTAATGGGTTTGAAATCCCAAAATTAAAGGTTTGTCTCAAACTACCACTAGTTAGTGGTGAAAAATAAAAACTATTTTGTTTGGGTCGACCACTAATTAGTGGCAAAAAAATAAACAAACTATTATATTGTATTTGTTGTTTGCACTTGGGTCATTTTGTAGGGGCCTTCCAAAATTTTATTGGCAGGCCCTCTATTGTAGGCATCCCCTATCCTAAATTTGAATTTATTATGCTATAGGGTCTGCCAATAATATTTCGGGCTGCCTTTAAAATTTCCCCTCGCACTTAATTAACAGTGGTTGGGTTAGCTAATTTTCTTATCATGGGTTGGGCTTCATAATAAATTAGTCAACAAAGCCTACCAAATGCTATACTCTTTTTGAACAATAATATGACGACTCCACAAGTGATCCGAGTGAATTTGTGAAATCTCTCGTGTTGGCTTGAATTGTGAAGCCTGAAAATCAACCAAGAAGTAACCATAGATTCCATTCTGGCGATCGAGATTCAGATTCAACTTTCACTTCTTCTTTGATCAGACTACATCACGTGTTATCACGTGGTTCGGAGACTTTGGACTGAATAAATAAAATAAATTTTTCACGGGATTTCTGCTTTTCCCACACGCACACAGGCACTAAAACGGAATCAGGGAATCAGGTAACTACTATGCACGCACTTTTTGGGGGATTTACATCCCTCCTTGACGTGGACAGTGGTCCATGTCTTGAAGTTTGGGGAAGACGGAATTCGAAGATGTGATTCAAATCACGAGGGGATAATAGCCTTACGATTGATTTGAGGAAGAAAATCCCCAAAATATGCATACCTTTTAGCATTTCTCCTAGTGACACATCTCCAGTATGGATTGGACTTATTTGTCTTTATTCATAGTACCAATTTACATGGAACCCCTCTCTCTCTCTCTCTCTCTCTCTCTCTCTGCATCATCCCCCATCTTGGAGCTGGCTAGAGCAGACTTTTTTTTGTTGAGAATGGATCGACGCATAGTTTTATATGTGCAGCTCGTGTGAGACTCACATGAGGTTGATTTAAGGGTTGAGGTTTTACGACGATGTTCTGCTCACCATGTAGATCATTTTTACAAAAAATGAGACCATTATTCTAAAATTTCTAACCCATCAAAAATTGATCAGAAGTTGATTAAAAATGAACGGTAAAAAATGAACGATAAGAAAAATAGTAAATATTTGATGGGGTTAAAAGTTTTAGAATGCACTGATTTTTTGTGAAGTTGATCTACATGGTGAGGAGAACATCCTCCAAAATATCAGCCCTTAGATAAACATCATGTGGGCCCTACAAGAGGTTGTACATATAACCTGTATATATATAAGGTTGTAAGCCGATCTAGACTCTTTTTTGTTATAATTATTTGTGGGGTCTAAGTGAAGATGAACCAAGAGTTGATTTTTAAAAAGGATTATCTACACAGTAAAAAAAAAATATCTTCACTAAAATTTAGCCCATTCGAAAATTTGTAAATATATCATCCTGTTATTAAAAATTAACAATGATTAATCATTTATTTTTATCGTTAATTTGCATTAATAAAGGTTAAATGTTTTAGAATTAGTTAATTTTTTATTAGGATGATCTACATGGTGAGGAAAATATCCTTATAGAAAACCAACTCTTAATCTATCTACAAATTGGCTTCGCAAGCTATGATAACAGTGATGAGAATAGTCACACATGAGATATAAAAGCCTAGCAAACCTAATCTATAATGATCATGGGTTACACCACTCGTTGCCAATTAGTTTTGAGTTGAAAGTCCACAAACTAAATATGGTATTAAAGCGCAGGCCCACATATGATAGGCCCAATAGCACACGTGTTTCCCGTCACCTAAAGATAGCTCCACGTGTTAGGCGCGGTCTTGGGTCACACCACTCATTGCCAATTGGTTTTGAGTTGGAAGCCTACAAACTTAATAAACAGTGATGTCATTATAATGATGTCCATCATATCCATCCGCCCTCTTTAATTAATTAATCCAAATTTCTAAAGAAAGGGTTAGACTGTTAATTTTTTGTTATAGTCGTACAGGTGAGTGAAATTAAATCCTCTAATGTTCAATGAACCTAGCTAGGGGATCAATTGGGGTACATGGCTAAAAGTTAATGTTGATAGGTGCATGGGTACTGCATATATTTTTTTTTTTTGATCAGTAAAAGATAATAGATATATTGATAATAAAAGGGAGGAAGCATAAGTACTGCATATATTTGATCTCCATTATAATAAAATGCTATATATGTTCTCCTAGTTTGTATGTTTCCTCCTTATTCCTTGCTATAAAGTCTGCAAATAAAATACAGGTACCTCTGATGCAACTAGACCAAGTAAAAAGAATAGACATTTTACTTCATTTTTCTATTTCGTTTGAGAATTTGTCAATTAAGATTCGGATTTTGGATTCTAAACCAACTGAATCTATTGTTTATTATTTATTAATTGAGATTTGATAGTCTAGCTAGATTTCTTTGTCCATGTTAATAAACACATGTAAAACAAAGAAAAATAAAAACTCATCCCCCATTAACCGCCAAAGTGCCTCAGTTGACTTGAAAAAAATTCGTATTAGTCTGTTGTTAATCATAATATAACTTTAATTAAGTTTAAATTCTGTTTACAATAAATAAATTTAAAAAATGTTAGAAAATTGTGCACAACACAGAAGTGTTTGAGACTCCCTTGCAAGTGAGAGATGGGACCTTGGATGCCAATTAACCTAGTTGGGGATGCTTAGCCTCTATTGTGATGCAGGGTTGAGTGGGCTTGGTTGTGCTTGGTTTGTGCTTTATCTGGCGCATTTGGGTCCTTTCCTGTACATTTATTCATTTCCGATGAATGGATATGGGATCGACCCAAGTTGACTCATGAAAAAGATCGCTTCGACTAGCTCGATCCATCGTCGGTTTTAAAAGCGCGGTGGATTGTTATGTACATTTGCAAATCTTTTAAAGAAAGGAAGTTCATTTCAATTGTAATCGATGGATACATTTGCAATCCGTGGAAAGTTAAAGAATAAATCCTATAAGAAAGCAAGTTCTTTGAAACAGGACTACTACTGAAGGTATATATACAAATGCAAGGAACTGATCAACAAAGCCACAATAATAAAAAGCAAATCATGCATTTGGCAGTTTCAGGGAGGATTTATATATAGATCGCAAGCTTATAATAAATAACGTTACTTTGGGTTACATTTAGATCGTCTTCGTATCTGATATTCTGGTTTGAATTTGACCTGCTGGGTCAAAAATTTGCCCATCATTTAGGACCTTGATTTCTTCTCAAAAAATTGCGTCCTACTTATTGGAAAGTCTAAAGAGAAAAGAAAAAAGTTGACCTAGTTTTACACTAAAAGTTATAAATCCGTAGAGTACCAGATCCAACAAGCGACCCATTTTGTGCCCTAACCACCCCATAGTCCCAATTAGAGGTGGCAAAACAGGACTTGACCCCCAACCCTACCCTAACCTGACATGTCAAACTCTATGGTAACTTAATCTACTAATTAAATAAGTTGGAGTTAGAGATGAGTATTTTTGACCAGTTAAGGTGTTACTCCTTCAACCATGTCAGGGTTAGGATCAACACTAACTGGTTTCTTTATTTTATACAGAAAAATATCAAACTAGTCAAGGTTAGGGTTTGAAAAAACGACTCGTTTCATAATCTAATCAAGTTGGGGTTTGATAATCTTGACCCGACAACTCGCTAACTCTCCTAGGACTAACCCTAACCCGACCTATTTCCAAGTCTAGTCCCATTTATCCCTAATTTGGGGTTTCACTCAGTACACTTTACCCAGGAACCAGATTAAACTGGAACCAAGTATCTCGGTTCCAGTTCTATATATTTCAAATCACAATTGGAACCACTACAAATTGCAACCATTGGTGTAATAACTGGTTAGGTTCTTTAGTATCTACTACTCTTCTGACACAGATACCTACTTACAAATTTTAATGATTCCATATAATTTTTAACATAAAAATCAGAACAGAAACATTCAGAATTAATTTTAGCTAGAACAGATTATCCTAATTCAGACCTCACCTATTTGAGTACGGCATTCGGAACCGAAAAAAAAAAGAACCAAAACTACTTATGTAAGAAGATGTTCCAATACTGGGTAATTCAAGAAATAGCCAAACCGGATAGAACCAACCCTTTTGACAACCCTACGTATCTTTAGTAGTAGAATTCGATAGGTCACCAAATCTTACTGACGCAGAGGATTTTAATTCTAATTAATTTCCTTACACAGGGCATGCAGCAGCTAGAAAGAAAAACTAATGACAGTCGAACTGATTCGGAGGACCCCACCACCAAAGTTTAATTAAATCCCAACCAGTAGTTTTTCAGAAACCATTTCTCAGTATGATGTGAAATGGAACACGTGACAAAAATACTATAAACTAATAATCGAAGCAATAAAAGGCTTCCTCTAATAAGAGAAAATCAAATGAACAAAAAAAATACACTAACCTAGAGAGAGAAAATCTTGTAATTAGCCATCGGCCTGTTTGACCATCTACGTCCAATGAACCCAAAATTTAGCTATCAGAAGTTTCAATTTCAGCACATGTAGAATTCCCTACCATTAGATCTCACATGTGGAACCATCTAGACCCTATATTTGATGCCCAACCAGGGCCTTTAAAGACTCAATTTAAATTCCCAGATGTTAGTTAGTTAGAGTCCTCTCTGTCACTTCATGCATGCAAAAACCTAATTACAAATTCATCAGCTAAGGGCATGGAAGAAGACTCGTCAAAAGGAAAGAATAAGGATGAAGACAAGGAAGAAGGAGGAAGAGAAGTTCGATACAGAGGCGTAAGGCGTCGGCCATGGGGGAAATTTGCGGCTGAGATTCGTGACTCGAAGAGACAAGGTGCAAGAGTTTGGCTAGGAACATTTAATACGGCAGAGGCAGCAGCACGAGCTTATGATCGAGCTGCGTTTGAAATGAGGGGTGCTTTAGCTGTTCTTAACTTTCCTAATGAATATCATTTATCATCAAATACTACTACTACTACGTCGTCGTCATCATCATCTTCTTCGTCTTCGAAGGGAAAACAAGTTTTTGAATTTGAGTATTTGGATGATAAGCTCTTGGAAGAGCTTCTTGGGTACGAAGATGAGGAGGACAAGAAAGTAAAAAAATAATGAAGTTCAGTGTCCTGTTTTTTGGGGCTTCAATTATGCTGATTTCTATGATATCCATATTTCCCATTTTTGGCTTTGTTTTGTTTGCTCTTATTATTGTGGGGTGTATGACTACTAATGGCTATGTCCATGTGATGATGTAAAATAGTATGAAATAAAAGTACTATTGACCTAATTAGTATATCCTTATTCTCTACTAATTTAATTTGGGATTAGCAATGTCTCTTATCAAATAAAGAAAACATTCATGATAAAAATAAAGAAACCATTCGAACCACAAACCTAAAAAAGGGGGCGCAGATACAACAAGACTACGTGGTCAAGGTCAATGGTCAAAGGAGGCGACTTATATGTGTTGGGTTACTTGGGTACCATAACGGTCAAAACCAACTGTATTTTGCTTTGGTTTAGGGTTTTTCAAATGGGTTGGCAAGCATATGAAATGATCAAAAGTTTGATTTTTGACGAGGATAATGCACCGAGTACTATAGTTAGTAAGTTCGTGAATTATTCGTGAACGTATTAAAGCCGAACCAAACCGAATAACCGAACTATTCAATGAGTCGGAATATTTCGCGCATCTCTAGCAGTCCCCGAATTATTCAAGAATAATTTTCGAATCCAAACCGGATTTTAAAATAATACTTTTAATTTTCTTTTTAAAAAAAAATCTTAGTTATTGTTACATTGAGATTATTGAATGTGTTCTTTTACTATCTATGTTAACAGTTAACACATTGCATTTGTAGTTACTCTGTTTTGATGTATGTTGCTCTTATTTTTATGTTCTTTTTTATTCTCACAGTTGACACATAAAAATTAATTTTTATGTTCTTATTTATCCATCAAAAGTACTCTTGTACTTTTGGATTTTGTTAATTGAGTATAATTTCAATTGGAGACTTGTTGAATAGGTACTATTAGTATTGTAGTTTATGATAAGATATAATATTTTTTTTTATCATAAGATATAATATTTTTTTATCAGAAGATATAATATTTTTAAACATGGTACTTGTACATATATCCAAATTTTTAAGCTAATTTTTGGAAGGATCATCCGAACTATAATCGAATTATTCCCGAACTGCATTTTTACGAACTCCGATTATTTGACCGGATATTTGACAAAAATTTTCGTCCATGAATTCGAATAATTCCCAAAAGATTAATGAACCGAACTTTTGCCGAACACCGAATTACTAACTATGCCCAGTACTGACCATGTATGATTTATAAACCATTTTTTTTTAACCATGAACTTTTAAACCAGCACTTTAATGAGTTAAAAATATTTGAATAGAATGATTTTTATATGAATATACCCCACAGTGTGGTAATTATTCTCACACCATTGAATCATCGACATATAGAACCTACGTGGACCGTATCCAGACATGTCCATCCCCCTCTTAGTGGTTAGGAAAATTCATATTTATAGTGTAGGGTAGGTTAGTGACAGAAAAACATAAGTACTATAGAGTAGTAGTACTTTACTCAACTCCTCATTTCCTTTGTTGGGTGTCATATTGCTACTAATCACGAACAAACCCCACAAAATTGATTGGTTGCATTAGACAAAAGTAAATTAAAAACACTTAAATTTAGAAAAATTGCACCTAAGTCATTATTTTCAAACAAAATATAAAAATAACATCTACTCCTTATTTAACCCCAAAATACTTTTACTTTTTAAATGAAATGATCAAACATGTGGTTTAGAATTGGGTCTAGATTGAATAATAAATGGTCTAGACAGTAAAGCTAAGAGGATATTTTTAAGAGATTTTGGGTAGAAATTAGAAGATGATTTTTTTGTATTTAATTTAAAAATAGTGCTAGATTGCAATTTCTCCAAACTAAGGTGTTTTTAAAGTACTTTTACCTTATACTGGATTATTTTTAAAATAAAAATAAAAATGAATATAATGAAATGAGTCTTTTTCAATAACTAACAAATGTTCTATTCTTTTACATATAAAATAGGCAAAGGTATTTCAACCCATCTTTTTACTAAGTAGCTCACTCCAAATTTTCATGAACTAATATGCTAGTACTAAAAAGCCGATAAACAACTTTATAATTATGTTGTCAACTTTATGGAACTGACAAAATTTATAGAATTTGTTAAACAACTATTTATTACAAAAGAATAAATTTGTTAAGAAAGTTATCAATATTATATTAATGCTGATTAGGGGTAGAGTTCAGTATTCCTAATACTCCCTCACAATTTTAGTACTGTGTTTTTTTATTTTTTTCCCTCTTCGCACTAGAGATGGGATTTGACTCTTTACCTCATGCCATGTTGAACTCTAAAAGCTTAAACTGGTAGTGAGAATTGTCACTACTACAATAAATCTAGGGTGGGCCCCTTTTCTCTAATTAAATCTACCGTTTGGTTGGTTGAATTAGTAGAAAAGTGGGCTGAAATATCAATTCGTCTAAATATATCATAGTAAAAAAGAAAAAATTAAAAATTTCTTGGGCATCCTCAAAAGTCAACTTATTATGACTAGCAAAGTGTCGGCAAAAATGTTATAAAAAAAAAATGTCGGCAAAAATTAGTAAACTTCAAGGGAAGGGACAATGATGTTAAGCACCTGTCTAGCGTCGTGTTGCTTGGAAATGCCAAACATGTTTCTTTTTAAAGCCCATAATTAATGGATCTGAACCTTTAAAACGTGGGCTTTTCCAGAAAGCCCAGTTTCAATTGGGCCCTTTTCAGGGTTCTTAGAAAACTTGAGTCTGTTTATGAGTGTCAAAAAAGTATTGAGAGATTTTATTGGCGCCTACTAAAACTTTGTTGGCAGGCCCCTGTAGGAGCACGTCTCACCAAAAATATTTTTTTTTGGATGGCAGGCCTCAATTTGGACGGACCAAATGTCAGAAATGGTGCCAGAATCATATGTGGCATGGTGTGTCTACTGCCAGATAAGTTAGAAAAAGTAAATTACCAGAACTGACCGAATTAAACTTTCAAAATCGGTCGAAATTGCCTATGTAAATTGGCTAAAATTTAGCAGAGTTTTTAAAAAATAAAATAAAACTGAAGTTTTAAATCACGCTTAGACAAAAAAGAAATAGAACTCTTATTATTTTTCTCTGTTTTTTAGAGGATGTTGAACATTAAGAGTTCCTTGAACCAACTACAAATTTAAATCAATTTATTTTTATTAATAATTATATATCTAATTAATATCCCAAAACACTTCAGATTTAAAGTTTATTAGAGTTGAAGTTCATTTAGAAATCTAAAATAAAAAAGCTATTTGATTATTGCGAAATTTTTACTTGAATTCTATCCATTTGTTGTCCCAATCACGTTAGTAACTCATTCTCTCTCCAGCTATTTTTTTTTTCAATGGCTCTTTTGTCACGCTTTTCTTCTACTTAAACTCTTTGTAATTGCGGAATTTTGTTACATTCACTAATTTTATTGAGGTAGAACACCTAAATCCACCAATTCCCTACTCTCATTTTTTTGATCGTGTAGTTCAAAATTCATGTCTCAACTATCACCTTACGCATGAGTTCAAATCCTTTGGCCGCAAAATCTTATGTTCCTCATTGTCCCTTTGTTGATTTTGCATTGTGGGGACCACATACAAAAGATCTAATAACTGATATTTAGTGAGAATATTCTCCTTACCTTATAGATCATTTTTACTAAAAATTAGTTCATTTTAAAACTTCTAACAACATCAACATACTATTATAAACTTAGTTGGTAAATTTTTTTTATTTTAGGTAATGGACGGTCAATTTTTAAATACACAATATTAGGCTGAAAGCCCTCCTTTTATACCAGTTTCAAGTAGAGGACAAGCAATTTTTGTTTTATAAGTCTAATCCCTACTTTTTAACGTTTTATAAGGAAAGGAGTTAATTCCTTCTTTTATTTTAAAACTCTAAAATTTTGGTACCTAAACTACCCTTCTCTTTGCTAACCACGTATATTTCTAACTGTTTTTGCTTGTATTGACCGATGACGTGGCAGAGAGAGAAAATAAGTTTTTTTAAAATTAAAAATGCTATAACTTTTAATCTACAAATTAGATATTTGCCAAATTTATATTTTTGGAAAGCATTTTTCAAGATCTTTAAAATGAGACCAGACAACAATACTAATTTAAAAAAAAAAAAAATCTTCGTAATTAGACTATGAAAACCCATAACTGCTTGTATAATAAAAACGGTTATGCAAACTATAGATTGCATAGTAAAAAACGATGCAAATTATAATTTGCATCAGCTATTTTAAGTAGTTTTGAGCATATGCACTTCTCTAAGTCTCTATGCAACCAGATTGAATAAGAAAAAAGCTAAAAAATTACATTTTAGACAATGCAAACTATAGATTGCATAGTAAAAAACGATGCAAATTGTAATTTGCATCAGCTATTTTAAACACTTTTGAGCATCTACACTTCTTTAAGTCTCTATGCAACTAGATTGAATAAGAAAAAAGTTAAAAAAATTACATTTTAAACAATGCAAACTATAATTTGCATAGTAAAAAACGATGCAAATTGTAATTTGCATCAGCTATTTTAAATACTTTTGAGCATCTACACTTCTCTAAGTCTCTATGCAACTAGATTGAATAAGAAAAAAGTTAAAAAACTTACATTTTAAACAATGCAAACTATAATTTGCATAGTAAAAAACGATGCAAATTGTAATTTGCATCAGCTATTTTAAGTAGTTTTGAGCATATGCACTTCTCTAAGTCTCTATGCAACTAGATTGAATAAGAAAAAAGCTAAAAAGTTACATTTTAAACAATGCAAACTATAATTTGCATAGTAAAAAACGAATTTGCATCAGCTATTTTAAATACTTTTGTTTAAAATTATATTTTAAACAATGCAAACTATAATTTGCATTGTTTTTAAGCTTGGTAAATAGGTTTTTTCTGGATTTTTTTTTTGAATTTGGTATTCATGTGTGATCTTGTTTTAAAGATCTTGAAAAATGCTTTCCAACGATATAAATTTTGTTCAAATCCGATTTATATTTTGAAAGTTATGGTCATTTTTATGTTAAAATTCATTAATTGGGATTTGCTAACGTACACCGTCATTATTTAACAGATGGGTTTTTCGTCTTTTTATATCGCGCTAACGTGTGCCGAGGACTGTCCTTACATGAAAAAAAAGCATGTCCTCTACTTCAATTTTTTTCCAATGCAAGGGCATCCTACTCATTTTCCGTTTTAAATAATTCTTTGATATAGTTAGAAGTTTTAGAATGAAGTAATTTTTGGGAATTAAAAATGACTTATAAGGTGAAGATAATATTTTAACTAAATATCAACTATTAAATTGTCTTTATGTGAATCCCATAATGCAAAATCAACAAAGGAACAGTGGGTGAGAAGAAAATTTGGACTCCTCACGCTTAAGCTATTATGTCTTAGGACGTCATTGGGCGGATTAGGTCTCTATCTCACAATATGTGTAATGCAGATCATCACCCCGATTAATTTTTTAAGTTGTATTATCTTTAATTTCATATTATATATATTATATTATTATATTAAAGCAGCCCATGCTAATCTTTATTTGCCAAAATACATATCTCTTTCTCTTCTAATATTTGGCTTTTTGATGGGCAAATCAAGAATTCATGCGTAAAATAAGTTTCAGACAGCAACACTAACCCACTTTTATGGTCAACTTGACATTTTAAAACGTTTTTAGCCTTAATTAGGCATTCCACAAGACCATGGTCAATCATCATAGACCAACCTAGATAATATAAATTAATCAGTGGATCCTTCTTTTTTTTGTTTAATAATAATGTAAAAGATTTAATGCGGCTAGGGTTTTGTGCGACCGATAGCATAGCCGTAGGATATCCACTCACCCCTCTGTGTATTGGGAGCATGAACACCCTAAAGTTATGCCGTTGGGCGCACTAAGAAATCAATCCCGACTCTTAAACAACAGTCTCCGATCTTTAATTATGCACTCTCCAATATTTTTTTATTTATTTAACAAATTTTACTAATTAAACTATCAACAACAATAAATTTTATTAACTAAATTAGTTCGCACTTGCCAAATATATATTTCCATAGTTAGTACAAATTAAAATAGGCACACGTTTTTCATAAACTACTAATTCCCATGCATGTTATGTAGGTCACGTTTTTAATTAGTTGGTAAATGATGCATGGTTGTAGTGTTGCATTTACACAATCCATGCAGAAGGTACGAATGTCTAATTGTAAAAAAAAAAAACAGTGTACGGTCGTTAGGGAACCTGTCAACTTGACCATAGGAAAATGGGTTATATATATCAACAAATCAAATAACGAATGGGAGAGAATACTACTTTATCTATGTTTTATTTATTAAATATGCGATTGATTTGAAATCCTTGAGAGAAGTTAAAATCTCTATTGTTATCTATCTTCCAAATATCCTTCTGTTTTATAATACAGCGACAAAAAACATTTTATAACCATAAATGAAGTCACTTTCTAAATGCGCCCTTACCATAATATAAAACCTCTAACTACATTCTAAACTGGTTTACAACTGTCATGCAGTGAACTAAAATTTAATTAAACCCTTAATTATACCTCTATTTAAAATTATAATGAATATATATATATGCTGCCAAACCCATTGATAAGAAAGATGGAGAATACTCAAGATAATGACACTAAAAAAAATTGAAAATGACATTGATGGATTCAATGAATTAGTTACCTTCACTTCACTAGTGACTTGGGTATGTTTTCCATGAAAATCATGTCTTTTCATATCATGAATGAGTTCTAATTCTGTTTTAGTTTGATAGAAGTTTGTGTATTCAATGTATGAATGCAAAATATTTTATAAAGATTTAGTACACAAGTCTATAAAGAGATTAGGTTAATTTTGTAGGGGCCTAATAAACCTAATTAGTTAGCATAATTAAAGTTAGTGTCCGTACTAGGTTGGACTAATAAAGCAAACACCAATGACTTATTATATTGCCACTTGCAGGATTCAAATCCAAAGCCCACCAACCTGGCCGTTAGATTTATATATAATTGCAACTTGCCAGATCGATCATTGTTTTAAAGATTCGATATCGATTCAGAGTTTACTCAAGTATGAATCACTAGTGATTTTCTTCAAAAAAAAAAAAAATCACTAGTGACATTAACTAATGACTCGGCTTGATTTATGTAAAGTTTCTCCGAGTCAATAACAATATTGCCAACTCGGTATTAACTGGGTCTGAGATGTAGTCATAAACGATTTCCAACAATTATTATTATTATTATTATTTTTTTGGTCGATAATTGAATTTGTATAGAAATAGAAACTGGTACATAAGAAATGTACAACAGAGTAAACCAACTACCTGCACACCTCAACCACTAAAAAACAGGCTAATAACCCAGAAGATAACTCTTAACTTAACCCCCAACTATAGGAAGAACACAACAAAAACCAGCATCCCACTCACAACCGATGAATAATAATACGACTCTCCCTATCCAAAACGAAAACTTCAGAAAAATAGATCATTCCATCTACCAATAGCTTGATCAATGGTGATACCTTTAAACTCTTCTTTGGCTTGAACCCAGAGAACGACTTGCACCTTGGTGTCGTTAATCAGTTGGTCGACCTTCACTTCTTTTCCTTCAAAGGCTATGCCATTTCTAGCCTTCCAAACTACCCAACATATGGCAGCTGGGAGAATTCTCCAAATTGTCTTACCTTTAGTAGATAAACCTCTGAAATTCCAAGCTTGGAGCATTGTAAGAATCGAATTTGGCATTATCCAATTCAAGTTCACTACCGCCATGAAGCACACCCAAACCTCCCTAGTAATTTTACAATGCAAGAGCAAGTGATGGGCCGATTCTTCTTTTCTATTACACAAGTAGCAACAGTTAGGCATAGACCAACCCCTCTTTCTGAGATTATCTATGGTCAATATTTTTTCCTTGCTAGCTAACCAAAGAAAAAATCCAACCCTATGCGGCCATTCTCGAGACCAAACAAGACTGATAGGATAAGAGAGATCCATTTCGCTTTCATCCACTGAATAAAAAGCCGAAACAGAGAACTTGCCCTTCTTATCTCCTATCCACCAAATTCTGTCTTCCTCATTTGTGAATACCACTCCATCCAGAATTCCCATTAACTCTGTTAGTTCACTTATCTCTCTATCATAGAGTCTCCTGTCTATACCAAGATTCCAGCCCATCGAATTTTGTTGTTGACCGTACATATCTTTGACTGATGTTTCCTTTTTGTTAGAATTTCGATAAATGTTGCTGAATCTAACACTGAAAGGCTCCTCCCCATACCAAACATCTTCCCAGAATCTAATTTGGTTCCCTTTCCCAAGCTTTAAACGGCTTCCTTTCTTAAAGTCTGGAAGAGCTTTAAGAATTCCGTGCCAAAGACTTGAACCTTGAGGTCCTCTTGGTTGTTTTGTCTCCCAACCGAAGCCTACCTCTCCATATTTGTGCTGAATTGCTTCTCGCCACAACACTCCTTTTTCTTCACAGAACCTCCACCACCATTTCACAAGTAATCCACGGTTCATTTTGTTCAAATTTTTGATACCAAGGCCTCCTGCTTTCTTAGGTAAACGAACCTGCGACCACTTCACAAGATGATACTTCTTCTTGTTCTCCTTGTCATCCCACAAAAAATCTCTCATGATTTTTTCTATCTCTTTGATGACCTTGACCGGAGCAACAAATAGAGAAAAGAAATAGATTGGAATGCTGGCCATCACACTCTTAATTAATGTAAGCTTGCCACCTTTAGATAATAGGGGTTTTTGCCAAGCTGCCAGACGTTTTTTACATGACTCAATTACCTTATCCCATTTACCAATTCCCCTTGCTGCATCTCCTAAAGGTAGACCTAGGTAATTGGAAGGGAATGCCCCACAACTACAACCCAACATAGCTGCCAGCTCCTCCATGCCGTTCTCTATCCCAATGCCAAACAAGCAGCTTTTGGAGAAGTTGATATGCAAACCTGAAACCATTTCAAAAGCCAACAAAATATATCTCAAATAATTTACTTGTTCCTCATTTGCATCCAAAAATATTAATGTATCATCTGCAAATTGCAAATGACTTATCAAAGGTCCTTCGTGACCCATCTTAAAGCCTCCAATCCATCCCCTCTGAATGCCTTGTTGAAGCATAAGGCTTAGTGCCTCTGAAACAACAAGAAATAAGAAAGGAGATAATGGATCGCCCTGACGAAGACCCCTGCCACTGAAAAAATACCCATGAGACGACCCATTAACCAGCACCGAGAAAGGGATTTTTGCTATACAGCCACCTATCCACTTCCTCCATCTCTCCCTAAACCCCATCTTCTCCAAAACTTTCTAGAGGATAGAAGTTTTAGAATGATATATATTGTTTGTGGTCATGAGGGAGTTATAATATAGCTCCTTATATTGTCCAAAAAAACTCTCTATTTTGTGGGACCTAAATGCAATGCATCTAGAGGTTAATTTTTGGAGATGATGTTTTCATCATATCTAAAAATCAGCTCGTTTTAAAACTTTAGCCTCCTCAAATTACTCCTTAAAAATTAGTAAGTTTTTTTTTTAAAAAAATTGACCGTTGATTTACAGTAAACTTTTTATGAGGTTATAAATTTTAAAATGGACTAATTTCAGGTGAGTATGTTTTATTCATCATGTAGATCATCATATTTAAAAATTATTCCTTAAATTATCTTCGTATAAATTTTATAAAACAAGAGATTTTTATTGGGCTATATAAGGGAGGTTATATGCACTAACCCCAACCCAACATGTTTAACTTAGGCGCCCACCCATTGGTTCTTGATCTTAAAATGGTCCTTTCAATTTTTCCAATTCTTTTAATTCAAGAATTTAGACTAAAGTCTTTTGACAAGTTTTGCCATTTTAATGTTTTTGCAAAAGAAAAAAAACAAAACAAAACAGTGAAAATTTTGGGTCTAGACTCTTGTGATTTTTTCGTAGACTAAAGTTTGGGATTAAAGTTTGCTAGGGTTAGAATTGAAATCTGAATCATTTTATATATCAGCACTTTAGATTAGTCACACAAAAACTCGATCGTAGTTTGGTGTCTCAATGTTTACACGTACGTACTCTAGATAGCCTACTCCATTATTCAAGTCAACTCTGTATGGGACTTGAATGATCAAATCTATATTATAAAATAGAAAGATCTACTGGGCAGCTGGAGGATGACTTAGATTGCTCTAACTCATTTAATTCAATTACACTATGAAAAAAAAAATTTATTTTTTTTTAAATTTATTTAATGTCATACTCGATAAATAAAAAATACTTGAGCAAAAACATTTGTATTTTCAATTTTCTAAGTTTAAAAATATTATAAATTTTAATCAATAAATAACAAAATTAAATTTTTTGTAAAGTATCCCTAGGGATCTATATATCTTGAAATTAAGTAAAACTTGAATTAGTTGTAGTTGGGACATCAAGCAGGGACCCCAACGACCTAATCATTTCTTATTTGTATTTGATCCCTAACTAAAAAACAACTATATATATATATATAGGTTCATGCACCACATGTATGCGTGCATTCTCATATAATTAAGACTTCAGAAAGCAAGATATTAATTTGATCCTTTATTCGAATATCCTCTCTCACCCTTTCTTCTATTTTTTTTTTTTAATCTTTTTTGGGCTAATTAAATGAAGGTCGTTGTACGATGATATTCGATTTATTATGACAGAGCTTATATATTTAATTATATAAATATTTATATAATTTATATTTATATAAATTATAAATATAATTATATAAATATATTAAAGAATGTAGAGCCAAAGATGGTTATGTAAACAGTACGGATGAGGACTTAGAGGTCCCATTATTTTATTTTTAACTTTTCCTTTTTTTGGCGTTTTCAACTTTTCATGATAGGTTATGGTTTTTAACTAATTATTTATTTATTATCTATAGAGATTTTGTAAACGTAGCAGTTTAAATCTGTTTTTATTTATTTATTTATTTTTCTTGCGTATCCTTTTTAAACTTTTAACTTGATAATAATATATATACCTGCAAGTTGTGTAACATAAAGTCCCTACATTGGTCGTGTTATCCGAATAGAAAGATCTAGAAGGTCAAGACTGAAGTCTTCCCATTCATTCCCAGTGGACCTTTCTTCTTCCTAAGAATTGAACGAACCAACTTCACCTATACTAGAGTGAGGAAGACATTTCCAACAATCAACTTAGCTTTTGCACAAAAATCAAATTTTAATTTTTTTAAATAAAATAATTTTGATTCATTTAAAAATTAAATACTATCTAAAAACAAGCCACAAATTTTTTTTTGTGAAATACGATATGTTAGAAAGTGAAGACATTAACATTAAAGATGTTGTTAAATATACGTATAGTGCTCGGGATGATTGTTAAAGTATTTTGGATATAAGAGATGCATTTAGTTTCGTAAGGGAAATAAAAAACTTAAAACATTCACCAATTTAAAAAAAATAAGAAAAAAAGAGAATACCTTTTGAAAAAAAAATAGAGTACTTGTAGATACCAAACAAACACCAATGGTCCAATAATCATTTGTTTTTTTTCTTATTTATTTATTTTTATTAAATCACCAATAATCCATCACTTTATCTATCAAATTACTCATAATTTATTTCTCTATCAAATCACCAATAATTTCAAATTCCACTTGTCTCACCTTGACTGGATCTATTTTAATCTACAAAAAATAACAATTTTAAGTTTGATGTAAATTTTGAATATGTGTGACACAAATTACGAAAATATATGAATATATATTACCGTCAAAATTTTATTTTGTGGGTTCTTGTGTAAGATTATGTTGTAACTATAACATTATTCTTATCCGGTAAAGGTTTAGTGCACCTTCAAAAATATAACGGAATATGAGTGATAAATTTTTCTTAATATCCGAGAAGAAGCTGTATATAGTAATTTAGTTCACCCTCAAAAACTTCCTCTTTTCATTTTTGTTCCGTTTTCAGGACTGTTTAAGGATTGTATCCCGAAACTTATTTATGAAAACGACTTATGCATGTGTACTATGCAATGGGGCCGTGGGCACGTGATGAGAGTGACGGCTAGAAATGGACGACCAAGATGGATTTGGAACTAGGACCGATATAGGTCATTTTAGCCTAGGGTTTGTGGGTCCCGGTAATTTGTTGGGTTATAATAAGTATCAAAATCTATGAATGGGAAGAGACAAGGGACCAAATCCTTTGAACCTGTATTAATCCACTGCATAAATCGCACAGTCAATCCCACAGCGATGGGTCAGGTCTTACTTGGGTGGTGGGCCCCACCTTTTCCCTATAAAAAAACGGTAGTGCTAGGGCTACCGAAATCCCTACCGAATTTCCTACAGCAGGCACATTTCACGGTGAGATTCATAACACTTTAGGATGGAATGCGAAATACGAGGAGATGCAAATCACTTTGACCGTTGGATGCTTGAGTGGTAGCAAATTCTGTAGGAATTTGCTGTAACTCAAGCATTACCGATAAAAAAAAGCCGGACAACACTCATCGATGTGATCACGTATGGAAGACAGTCTAGCTCTTAATGGATTGGATTATGCCCTTTGCCCCAGCGGTTGTGCATCCCTCCTATGTCCTGAGATCGAAACTTCTTAAGTGTGTGGTTTACCATTAAGTTTCTCCTATGTAATTCTAGTAATAAATATATATATATGTCTATCTATGTAGGTAATCTTTCATAGCCTGTTGGTGGCGGTATTTCCATAGCCCTTAGGTGGCGGTTCCATTGGTGATGGCTTTGATCCTGATTCGATGTTGTTGGCGGTTTCATTGTGCTTCTCACACGCTTAGTTTCGTGTATCTACGCCATAAAAAAAATGTATCTTAGACAATAGTTCCCTTCTTTCAAAAAAAAAAAATTGGATTGGATTATATAGTTAGTTATTTGATTCCTTCACTAATATTCAAAATGCTAAACCAACTTCATTTGTTAACATATTTCTTATTACATCCTACGTTTATAAATTAATTCTATATCTTTTGTAATTTGGGTTCATTCTAAATTTATCATAAGTAAGAAATGAAGAAAAAGTTGCAGGAAGCCTTTTTTGTTAACCCTATTTTGTTATTCATGATCGGGCATAATCTAGATCATTGGTTCACCCAAAGCAAAACCAAAACTAGAAGTAGATGCGTTTTTACGTCTAATTAAAAAATATCACTAACTCTAAAAGTTCTCCGAAAAAGGACGTTAGGAGCCTTATCTCTTTACAATGGTCTGTTTTACTAAGGTTAGATACGGTCTCAAGCGAGGGAACTACTAGAAAAATCCCAACGGTCAAGACTTTTGGATCCACTAATGCATGTATTTTTACATCTTCTACTAACTTTATTTTCACACTATGCTTACATAGGAAATTTTTAATTTTTTGTAATATCCCAAGGGTTTACCATCTCATATGCGCTTGGGTTGCTAAGGGGTTTACCAATTCACGCATATAGCACATGTGGTGAGGCTTGTATAAATAAAGTGGTTCTAGTGCGATTTAAATCATAAAACTCAACAAGTTCTGTAGTGAATAATATATTCCATAAGGGTAAGTACTGTGAAAAACTTTTAATTAAGTTGTTTGAGGCAAGAGTTTAAGATATTGATGTATGCTAAGTACCACGGAAGAAAAAGTATGAGGGCACTTTCAATACCATCCAATAACTCCCCTAAAACAACTTAGAAGCTAGGTTAATAAGTTAAAGCTAGATTTAAATAAAGTTAAAAGTTAAGTTGGGTCTTATGAAAGAAAAAAAAAAAAAAAAAGCTAGTTTGGGTATGTTTGGAACTTTTCTTTAATTGACGGAAGGTAAGCCTACACAATCTCTGTCGGTTCCCTTAAACCTCTTGCTTCAGCCTTAAATTTGGGACAAAAGAGAAGGGTTTGGTTATTTGAAGTATCTTTGGTATTTGTCGAAACTTCATATTTAATTGATTTTAATTGTTTGAGGTATCAATTGTACTTTTACTAATAACAATACATCACAAATGACTCTTGGGCGGTATTTGGTTTTTTTGTATGGATCAGAATTTGACTGGTGTGAATTTTACTTTGTACTGTGACAGATCTTTAACCAAATGAAATTATTTTGAATTCTGATTTGTACATCGAGTCAGACATTTAACTCAAATTTAGGTTAACTTTTGGCTCTAAAAGTTTGACTCCATCAAGGAAGTATTCAAACAGCAAATTACATTCAAACTTCGAAATAAGAGTGATTCAAACTAGTAACACTTGCACGAGTTAAATGTTATGGAAAATTCAATAAGATTCAGCAAAAAAAAAAAAAAAATTGTGATAGGCAAAAAAAAGTAAGAACCCAGGAGAACGCAACAAAAACAAATCTCTAGAACCTCAGGAGGACATCATCCTCAGGATGATGGAATCAGTTCCCATTCTCATAACTACCTTTTCATAACTAACATTTAACTGCTCAACCCCTTGCTAGGTTTCGGTGTTCCCCACATTCAAGAGGCAGAATCTACATGGTGCCAAGTGGACACAATGAGCATGGTCCACAAAATTTGGGCGTTAAAAATGAGGTCATCTGCTGATTTTATTTTTATATTTTTGATCATACATTTCTTGTCCTGCTGATTTCACCAAAGAAGTAGAAGACCCAGCCGCCATGCTCTTTGAAACACGTGTGATAATTCTCAGGTAGGGCCCCACTCCTAAATTATATGAGTTTATGGTGGATAAATAAGGACCACCATCATACAAATGCCAAAACATCTTCCTTGGCCAATAATCTAACCTTCTTTTTTTTTTTAATTTTTTTTTCAAATAATCTAACCTCTCATCTTAACTTTTCCATTTTTAGCACAAAACACTTTTTTACTCAATTTGGGTATTTATACAAGCTTAAACTTTCAACATTTTGAAACCAAAATGAACGACAACTTATACTTCAACTTCTAAGACACCAAACAGGGGAGCAAAACCTGAAAACAGAGGAAACCTAAATCAGAGCAAAAATGGATTCATCTTTTTTTTCATCCGAATTTTTCGAATTTTCGCCTCAATCATCGACGGGTTCGCTGGAACCCTTCCCTTGGGATGGGCTTCTTTTCGATCAACAATCCCTTCCGTTTAACGAAAACGATACCGAAGAAATGTTACTCTATAGTGTTCTAACGGAAGCGCCGATTTCCCATCAAATTAAGGAGGAAGAAGTTAGTTCAGAGGAAAAAAAGGAAGACAAAACAAAAGAAAAGGCTTATAGAGGGGTAAGAAGACGGCCGTGGGGGAAGTTCGCCGCGGAAATAAGGGATTCTACTAGAAATGGTGTTAGGGTTTGGCTTGGAACATTTGATAGTGCCGAGGCAGCCGCTTTAGCTTATGATCAAGCAGCATTTTCGATGCGTGGATCGATGGCTGTGCTTAATTTTTCGGTGGAACGTGTTCGAGATTCACTCAAAGAAATGAAATATCGGTGTGAAGACGGTTGTTCGCCGGTGGTGGCGCTTAAGAAGAGGCACTCAATGAGGAAGAAGTTCACCAGTAGGAAAAGCAAAGTGAGAGAAGTGAGAAGAATAGATAACCTGGTGGAATTGGAGGACTTAGGTTCTGAATACTTAGATGAGCTTTTAAGTTCATATCAAAGTACAAGTTCAAGTTCTTGTTGAATGATCTTGCTCTTTTTTTTTTTTTTTTTTTTTTTTTTTTTTTTTGATCTTGAAAAATAGACAATTTAGATGGGATCTCCATGGGTGATCAAGATTTTCGACGCCATGGAATTATTCATATCTTGGCATCTTTGTAAATGTTTTTTCAAGTTGAGAATTAAAGTGTTTTGCATTATTAATGTGGGGGCTCAATTATTAGTGTCTAATAGTAATATTTAAAGGCAAATAATGATCTAAACTTAGCTTCATCTTTTGTATACAAAATCTAACAGATTTTGATTTAAAAGATTATCGACTATTGTTTTGAGAACAGGTGGCATATATAGTAACATCATTAATCGATGTCCACCGACAAAATCATCGTTTATCGAATCTCCTAAAAGCTTCAATTTTAGTTTTTTTTTTTTAATAAGGCGAGCAATTACATTACACCCTGTAATACAATTTATCAGATCTATCTTGGAAGATAATTTTCTTCAGACCCTCTGTACCAATTTTCTTTTGTAAATTGCTTTAAATCGATTTGAATTTTGAAGTCTAAATTTGAATTCGCAACTCTTAATTAAGGAGAATCAAACCTTGAGGGGTTGCTCGAGTGGTTCAACCGTGGGTTTGCTCCCCATAGGTCACCACTTCGAATCCCCTCAAGGCTACTGGGGGATTCTTAGGCGGCCGCTTCCTCCACAGGGCCCCGTGGATTAGTCGAGGTGCGCGCAAGCTGGTCCGGACACCAAGGCCACGAAAAAAAAAAAATCAAACATGCATTTAAATATTTTATTTTTCTTGAAAAGTCAAATTATTTAATTTCTGTTCTCCATTGTCGTGTAGGATATTTGTTTATCTTCTTTTTCAG
This sequence comes from Macleaya cordata, assembly GCA_002174775.1. NCBI lineage: Eukaryota > Viridiplantae > Streptophyta > Magnoliopsida > Ranunculales > Papaveraceae > Macleaya > Macleaya cordata. The sequence goes on along the minus strand of MVGT01003956.1, from coordinate 1,778,261 downwards.
GACTATTAGGGGTCCGAATATTTCTTTATATTATCTTTAACGTACTAAGCTTTTAAATATCACCGCAACCTATTTACTCTTTCTTATATAATTCATAATAAAAGTATTACAAAATAATTTGTTACCTATTATTTGATACATAATACAACTACAATTTTTTTTTTTTTTTTTTTTTTTTTTTGTGAAACCTGGGTATGACCTAGAGTACACATTTATACTGTCTCCTAATAATAGTTGTGGTGTCGGATACTTATGTTGTAAATACAAATATTTTAAACACATTTTTAAGATAAATTTTGAGTTGATATTAAATCTCATTAAAATAATAAAAATTAGACAGTATATTATAATTCTCACAAGTTAGGTGTTAACATTTGGAAAGAAAAGCAGCTTGTTGAAAAGGTTTATCTTCTTGAAAATATATGGATAGTTGTCAAAGATACTTGTTCAAGAACTATGTCAGCATGTGAGCATAGATGACGGCAGTCACTTCATTTAGATCATAGCTTTTTTCCTTTCTGGATAAGCATTTATAACATAGTTGAGTGGTGATAGAACAATCATTTTTTCTAAAAACTTAAACTTATAGAAATTTGTCAATATATATCTTATATTTAATAGGGTGGATCACATTTATGCAACAAATTATTTTTTCTAGTTCTCTTATTCTTTTAAGGCATTGATCCTCGCCTAAATCGAGTTTTGATCTCATATAATCTTTACTAATGTATCTCAATTTTTTGTTTTATCAGTAGACAGATCAGAAATTAAACATTAAATGTTAAAGTGTCTGCGGATTTTGAACATAGGTCATGGGTTCAAAAACAAAAGACTTAATGGTAATGAGTTCAACTTCCCTTCAGAGCACTCTAATAATAAGAATTTGTTGGATAATGTGAATCTAGAAGTCTACAGAATTAGTTTAGTACTCCCGTTCAAAAAAAAAAAAATAGTTTGGTACTCTAAGAGGATTGGACATCCCAGTTATAAAAAAAAAAAAAGCCAAACAAAAATCCAAATGATTTTACCGTATCTACTAAGAGGCACCTATATTGTATCTCCATACTACTTGCATATTTTATAGGGTTGAGATTTTAAGATGCCAAAATTTAACAAAATCTATTCATAAAAAAATTTCGACCTTTGATTTCAATGACCCGAGCATCATAAATTCGTTATCAATTTTAAATTTACAACCCTCCAATTGAAATCAGGAGTCCGAAGTTTTTGTCATAAGCTTGCATCCTTTTTTCTATATATATAGAATCTCTTGAATTTTTTGTATTTTTAAAAAAAAGAGGTTATCCTGAAAATCTAGATATTGATTATCAACCGCTAAAAAATAGATATTAAGTATCAAGTTGATTTATTAATTGGGATTTTAGCATGGGCCAAAAACAGGCAAATTGGTAGAACCAAATCTGTGGTCGAGCTACCAGTCCCTGTTTTCCATTTTTATACAAGTCAAGGGTACCCTAACTGTATTATCAGAACGGAACCCCAAATTAATTGTCTCAGAGAACTTAAAAGAGAGGGTACGTGTGTGATGTGTCATGGTTGAATGGTCGAAGTTTTGAACCATTTTAAAAGTGTCAACTGAACTTGACTACTTCAAAAGAGGGTACCCTAAATTTATTCTCATCCCACTACAAAATAAAATGCCACTACTGTTACACATTTTTAGTCCATCTCTAAACACCAATAATAGAATCACATTCTAAAAAACATGAGGAAAATCATGAATTTAAATATTATCATTTTTTTTATTTGTTACTTATTTTTCAAAGGATTTGATTGTTCATTCATGATATGTCATAGTTTTCTAAATAAGATTGGCCTAATGGTAAAGCTCTTTCCTCACAACTTAGAATTCATGAATTTAAATCTTCTTGAGGCCAGTTCAGAAATAAGAATTTATCTAGAAGTATGAATTAAATGACCTACATTATTTTAAAAATTAGTCAAGTGTTTTAAGAAGCCGCATATCTAATTATCAAAAATAAAAAATAAATTCAAATCTAAGTAAAGACATAGAACTCATGAGTTTAGCGGGATGCTTTGAAAATTAGCCTGATGCTTTTATTTTTTATGAAAAATAAAAAATAAATTAAAAGCCAATTGAGGACTCAAAAAAAGCAGATTATTGGATTTGTTCTTTAGTGAAGCTTAAAAACAGCATATATAGGTTGTAGGCCCTACTAAATTTGATCATTCAAAGCCAACAGGGCCTAAATCTTTTTCAGTTCTTTAACTGTTCTTGTCTGCCTGATAAACAACACATTGTTATCAAGGATTAGAGCATCTCCAATGCAGTTGTGAATGTGATAAAAAGTAGGTGCCACATAGGAAAGAAAGACTTTTGCTCCAAAAAACCTTCTCCAATGCAATTGTGAAGACAAAAGTGGAAGTTGACGTGGCAATGAGAATGAAAGACATTGTGAAACCCATTGTCTAGTTCTAGACAACCAACTTCACAATGTCTTCACATCCACGTCACTAATTATGAATAAAATATAAAAAAAATTAGTGAAATAAAAAAATGTTTTTATTTTTATGCCCTAGAAAAACTGTTTTTTACAGTTACTAAACTTTTTTTGGTTTTAGTGGGATTTTTACCGCCAATTTTTTTAACAAAAATAATTTTACATTTTTTACAAATTAAATGCCACATAAGAAAAAAAGCATGTGAAGACTTTTGCATTGGAGGTGACTTCTTATTTTTGAATGTCTATTGTGAAGTTTTTCCTGATAATGAGGAAGACATTGTCTTGGGCAATATGCCACATAGGAAGCACAAGACATTTTCAGACATTTGCATTGGAGATACTCTTAGTTAAGTTAATCAAATTTGATTGATGACTAGAAACATTTGTTGCCAACTTGCCATGACCACCAAACCCACAATCTAATCAACAACTAATCCGTGGTCGAGACATGAGGCTAACGGCATTGAAGCAATAATCAAGCCACTTGATCGTCCTCTTATTCTAATCAAGTCATAACTGCCACCGAACTTAAAAAGTCGGTCTAAATTGGCAGCTATACAACTTCACTTAAGCTATTTTCACACAAAAAGTTTGACCCAAAGTCTCACACAAAATTTTGTGGGATCTACATTGATACAATCTGAGGGCTAATTTTTTGTGAGGATGTTCTATTCATCATGTAGATCATCCTCACAAAAAATCATCCTATTCTAAAATTTCTAACCTCATCATAAGTTGATTGAAAATTAACGGTGAAGAATGAACGGTGAATACAATTGACAACTTTTGATTGGGTTAAATATTTTAGAATAGGATAATTTTTTATGAGGATGATCTACATGATGAGTAGAACATTCTCACAAAATATTAGCCCTCGGATTGTATCAATGTGGATCCCACAAAATTTTGTGTGAGACTTTGGGTCAAACTATTGGGTGAAAGTAGCATTGCTCATACAACTTATGCCCTATGTTTGAAGGTAAGAGCTCCCGATATTATATTAATAATCACTAATTACTTTAAAAATTCAAACCCTTAAAATAAGGTTGTCGTCCTCTTATTAGAATTAGGTCAACCATGTCATATGTTGGGGTAAGGGAAGATTCTGCTGTGACAACACTTCCAAGCCCTTAAGTTTAAAAGTCATCATCTTGTAATTTACGAGGTGAAAAAAATGGTAATTAATTAGTCCTTGATGCTACACTTACTGCCAACTTTACTGCCTAAGTTATTTAGAAGGGTATTTGTGACAATTTAGAAATAACGCAAATCAAGAGGAATATAAGATTATTTGAGAACAGTGGGATGACTAGGCAGTAAGGTTGGAGTAATCGCGTGTTTATTTTTTTGCCACTAATTAGTAGCAGACCCATCCAAAATAACTTTTGTTTTTAACTACTAGTTAGTGGTAGTTAGAGGCAAACCTTTAATTTTGGACTTTAAACACATTAAGTGGTAGTAAGTGATTAAAAACAGCTTATTACCACTTAATGGGTTTGAAGCCCAAAATTAAAGATTTGTCTCTAACTACAACTAGTTAGTGGTGAAAAATAAAAGCTATTTTGTGTGAGTCTGCCACTAATTAGTGTCAAACGATTAAACAGGTTAAGTCTAGCATTTTCCCTAATTAGTTGCCACGTTAGAATCTTCCAAAAAAAAATCTCCCTCTAACATTATTAAAAATAAAAGAAAGGAAACTTTAGGAGCACCACACCTTTTCTTCTCCACAGGCTTTAGCCCGCCGCCAATTTTTTTTTGGGATTGCTCATAAACTTCCCAAAAAAATAACAAAAACTTGGGCTAGTCAAAGATATTTGGACTGGGTTTGGAACAGACTACACTTGGGCTGCAAAATAAAGTTCCCATCCAAAATATCGGGAGATTTTATTAGCGGAACCAAAAACTTGGTGGCGTGCTGTGACAACACTTCGTTTATATTTGGAGCCTGTATGAGATGGGCTTAAGATTTCAAAGATTAGCTAGACTTGGCCCAGGATTTCTTGAGTCCATTGGGGAGTGGATTTGTTCAGTGCCATATATTTCTATACTTGAGTGAAACCTATTTTGCTAAAACTTCCTAAAATACCCTTATGTGTATTTTTCTATAAGTAAATTATTTATCAAATAAAGAGAACAGTTGGTACTAAATAAAACATTAGCATTAAATAACTCTACTATAACATAAAATGAGTAACATACACATTAATTAACAACAAATATAATTAAAGAACAGGCTCAACATAAATACATGCGATGCATGTGTACTAGCACATACACGCGTGCATTACTAGCACTCCTTTTAAGTGGAACCTTGAACGATCACAAAGTAGATATGACTACATGGAAATTAAGTAACCCAGGAAAAAACAAAGTAGAATTATATATCCATATATAAAAATTAACTGAATCACATACAGTAGCTCTCAAAGAAATAAAACCTAACTTGTTTTGGCAAACGGATTAAATTAACCATCTATATAAGCGAATAAATCGATCTCATTAATTATATATGGAGTTTAGTAGTAGTACGTAGTAGGTAGCTGTAATTAGGAGCTAGTTAGATGGTGGTGGTGGCGGTGATGGAGGAAGTACCTTCCCACGGATCGGATTATTACCGGTAGGAGATGGTGGCCGTGGCCATTTGAACACTCGACGTGGCCAATAAGAGCATCCACAGTGGTATGTTAAAATACCTTTTTACCTTATATGACTGTGGATGCTCTAATATCCGGCGAGTAAATCTGCAGCGTTGCCCTCGTCATTATTGCCAGCTCTTTGAGAAACTAGTAACGCAAATACCAACATAACCAGCAGAACAACTATACATGAACGTGGATCCATTGATGCCCCCTGCAATTAATCCAGAAAAATCGACAAACAGAACGCTTTTTTTCTTTTTCGAACTTGTTTGGAAGGCTGATCGAATAGCATTGCTCAAATCAAAATTGAATTAGAAACACTATTAGATTGTGGAGATATATTTAGTCATTCATCAGTGATGGTGCGGTGTGTGGGGACTACTAACAAGTGAATGAATTTGATATTGTTTTTTTTTTTTGATAGAATAAGAATTTGATATTGGAATCAGCCATCACTAAAGTAGTGGAAATCTTATTATTTATGAAGGTCAAACCCAACCATGTATACTTTTTGGTTCTTGTTGGGTTGTCGGCACTATCCCACGTGGCATAACATGAAAATGACACGTGTATTTTCTGGTCCAGATCGATTCCCATGAATAGGTAAAGGTCTAAAATGACATTTTTGAAAAATGAAGCCGAAAAGTTTATTTCTATGAATATTTTCCCTTAATATTATGTGCAACCATTTTAGACGAGTACATTAATTAAGACTTGTCCCTATAGTAAATATTGAGGGAAAGAAAAAGAAAAAAAATAGAAATATATATATCCACAGAAACTGAATCAGAATAGCTCCGAATTAATTAAAGCCATAAATCTTATTTGATGAACAAATTAAACATGCCAATAAGCCTTTCATTAATGGTCAGAGTTTAGTAGCTGTTAAGTAGCTGGTGGCGGGGCGGCTACCGCATAGGCGGAGCTAGGACTAGGAGGTCCAATTAGTACTGGAGGCAAAGCAGGCTCCCTCTCCCGAACAGGTCTATTGGCCCTTGGAGGAGGTGGCCCCGGCCTGTTGGACCATCGACGCGGCCCCACTCGTCCCATCTTCTTCCGCTCTGGGTATCCATCATTATGAATCAACAACCCCATCCGAGTAGGATCCGCGGGGTGGTAGTCCGCGATCACTAACGCTGCTGCATAGCCAAGATTGGCTGTCTGTACCACCCCAAGTACCAAAATAACAAGAACAACAACAACCATACATGATGATGAACGTGCATCCATTGCCACCACAATATCAATCCAAAATTAGTTACAACCTGCCTGCTGAACAGTTCTCGGCCAAGCTAGGCTAGCAGCTACCGAACTTTTTTTTTTTCTCTTCGCATTTTTATAGAAAAAGTACGATGTGATAATGTACATAGGGGACTACGTCATGCACCGTCAGTAGTAAACCAAAATCTAAAGTCTTAATTAATGTAATTAAGGTCAAAGTCAAACTAAGCCAGTTCTTCTTGGGTTGTCATGCACAATCCCACGTGGCAAAATGTGAGTAGGACATTTAGTTTTTTGATAGACTTGTTGAGATAATGATAAGTCAAAACACTGGAAAATGCTAAACTTACCGCATTTTCCTACGAGTTAAGGTCAAAGTCAAACTAAGCCAGTTCTTCTTGGGTTGTCATGCACAATTCCACGTGGCAGAATGTGAGTAGGACATTTAGTTTTTTGATAGACTTGTTGAGATAATGATAAGTCAAAACACTGGAAAATGCTAAACTTACTGCATTTTCCTACGAGTTTTGCTAGAATAACACTAGAATGTGACACTAGAATATTACATCTGCTTTTTAAAAGTGGTATGAGGAGCTGAAATAAAATTAATGTTTTTTCAGCAACTGTTATGATTGATTTCCAATCAATAAAATAAGCAGATGTAATCTTTGATGTCAAAATCTAGTGTCCTTGTAGTAATGTCCTTTTCCTACTGCAAACTGACTTTACTGCATAGTTATCTCACGGTTCTCAAATAATTTTATACCTATAGTGATTTGCGTCATTTTCAAAATGACGCAAATACATTCTTAAATAGCCTTTGTAATAAGGTTTGCAGTAGCATCACCGCAAAACACTAAAGCGCGCATTAATTTTTTTTTTTTCCAGCCAGTAAAGAATTTGAGAGAAATTTGAAAATTTGAGCGTCTAAAAAGTACATTAATTGGGTCCAATTAATATTACAAGTGGAAGAAAACAGGTCAGATTTTGTGGCTGACTACTCGGAAGAAAAATCAGAAGTCTTCGATCGACATTATATATATTATTATAAGTAAAACCGTGTGGAAGATTTCATAGACGATATAGATTAAATTTAATTTCTGTGAACGGAGCTGGTAGGAGTGTAGGACTTTCAAGTTGCATGTGTTAGTAAAGGTAGACGTGACTATTGACCGAGTTAAAATATTACATCAACAAGTAAAAGCGTAGCACGAAAGTGAATTAGTAATATTTGATGTTGATATTATAATTTAATGTGGCTACTTATTGGCTTGAAACGTAGAGTTTGTACCTGTGGTTGTGAATGCTCACAATTTCTACTCATGTTAGTATATAAATTATCTAAAGATTGATTTTTTGTAGGGTTGATATGCTCATCATTTATATTAAAATTATCATTTAAATTATCTCTATGTAAGTCCCACAGACTGGTGTTGAAGAGAACTTATTCCTACACTTCTCTTGCGTTTGCATGTGACGGGAGCTCATGTGAGGATGATTCAAGGGGTGATTTAATACTTGTGAAGATGAAATTCTGGTCATGTAAATCAAAGTCAGATTTTGAATCATCGCCGACCATGTATGTGTCTATTTAGACAAACTAAGTGTTAAGAACAAGCCCAATGTAAAGAATACATGCAGCATTATGCAAACGACTCGTTAACATTATATTAATGACGCTAGAGGGCCGCCAATTTGGTATTATTGCATCTTCTAAATAAACTATATATTTTATGCTTCTATAAACAATTTTCAATCTCTCCTCAGCTTCTTAAAACTGCTGCAAAAACGTTAGTTGTTTTTAAACTAGCTAGCATGTATTTCATTTTACCAAACATTTCCTTGAATTGAGTTATTGAGTAAGCTAGGCTCAGATTGCAGCAAAACTTAAACCCGATCGTTGGAAGGATAACTCAGTTGGTGCCCCCCTATAAGGCCAAGCATTGCCCCAAGAGTCGAGTACAGTTGAACGACTGCTTTTTAGACAGGCACCAAGTTTTAGGTGCCGGGTGATGTAAATTTTTTATTTTTTATTTAATAACTAAACATCAAAGTCTTTTGATTCTTAATTTTATTGATGTGAAATCACTACTAGCTTTGGATGTTTAATAAAATCATAATATGAATGTTAGGTCCAGTACTCCAGCCAACTGAACATGCAATTCATTATATAATCTCAGATTCAGAAACTTTAGCTCTCAAAAGACCATAAAACCTTATTTGGCAATCAAACTAGCTAGTGCAAGATCTCAAATATCATCTAGATGAGTTCAATTAGTAGCTGTAAGGAGGTGGTGGTGGCGTAGTCGGAACACGTTGAGGTGGTGTCGATCGTATTGGACGAGGAGGAGGACTACGAGGAAGAGCAGGATTAGTTTGGCGACCAGGTTTTCGGCCCGTAGGAGGCGGTGGTGCTGGCCGATTGAACCCTAATCGTCCCAAATTTGTCTTCATCAAATCCTTCCGAGTTGGATCCAAATGACCGGCTGTAACGTAGCCTTTATTATTGCTTTCGATCACCATCTGTGAGTACGAAACAACCACCGCAGATATGAACATAACAACCAGAATAATCATACATGAACGTGCAACCATTGCAAAATAATCAAAACCCATGCACACCCCAGAAATAATAAGCCAAGAAGTCCAGCTAGCTACTTGAAACATTAATTTCTCTGATCTTATATAGTAAAACGCGATCTGATAATAGTCTAAAGCATTGACTTAATGAAAGTCTGAAGCATTTGTCTCTCTCTCTCTCTCTCTCTCTCTCTCTCTCTCTGAGTTTCTACACAGTAAGAATTTTTTATTTTTTTTTGATAAGACGTATGGTAAGGAATTATTGTACCTGATGAGAAGTAAAAAGTCTGAAAATTTGAGGCTGAAAAGTGGTCCTTATTACAAGTGGGCATGCAATACAGAGATATGATTTTGTGACTGAAAAATCAAAGTCTTCGGCAACGGCACGTGCCCGTCGAAGTTCCTTACACCCCATTATCCTTCATTAGATAAACTTACAATTTTGAATAGTATGAACATGTGTTAGAAAGGTCTTGTACCGGTATAATAATACATAGTACATATATATACGCTGCAAGTACTGTGATATATATATGCATAAACTTCACACTTCCTTCTACCCTTGCTTGAATGTTTGGAGCAGAAATGAAAATTACTGATCGATACTTTTGGGAATCTTGATTCAGGTTAATAAGAGCATCCGAAATACAATACCCAAGAATCTCTACAAATTTAAGATACAACACAAAATGACAATTTTAGATAAACAAAGATTTTATTGATGATTGAATTGCTAAGATTACATGACCCTGTGAGGGTATATATAGATCACAATTCTAATTAGAGATGAATCTAAATCCTATAAACCTGAAAGACTAATCCTAATCAAGATATTAATCCTAATCTAAATCTAATCCACACCCATCTTAATCTTCATCCAAAATAATATTCAATACTCTTACATCCTCCCTCAATCTCATGGGGATTGGAGATTCACTTGAGATTGTCGATGATGACTTGATCGGCGGTTGATGATAGGTTCCTGACTTCCTGGTGATGCTTCGTTGTTGAGGAATATATAGCGTTTTGTACCCATTTGTAGATGATAGATTGTAGCTGAGTGCTTGATTGAAGGACTCAGAGGCTTTGATGGCAAAATAAGCTTGATCTCAAAGGATTCAGAGGCTGGAGCTTGATCACCAACAGTGATTCAGAGGCTAATCAAATTATAGGAGCTTGATCATGAATGATTCGGAGGCTCATCACTTCTATGTGAGCGTGATCGTGATAGATTCAGAGACTCTTGTATTATGTGAGCTTGATCACAACGGATTCAGAGGCTCTTTGGTTTTTTTTGTTTTTGCATGAAATTGGGCGGAACATGATGTGGTTCTGTTGGGCTATGGACTACTATTTAGCAGATACCCCTCAAGAAATCAACATCACCAAACAAATTTCCTCAACCATAGATGCATATAGGAGCATCAATTGCAATAGCAATAGAATCACTGAATCAACCATGCTTACGTCATGTACATGGCTTTGATGTTAAGATGTGAATAAGGATTCCATCATGAGAACATCTTGTACATCATGTTAAGATGTGCAACCCACCAAGTAGTGCCTGACGAAACTATGTCATGGCCATGCATGAAATCAACAATCGGTGCAATAGTACTTGGCATGATCTCTCTTGTCGACCGTAGTCCGTGTTGAATCGCTAACATCAAACGCGCTATATGCATGTGCCTCCAAACGTGTTGAGGGGCGGGTGCGAGTGTTGAACTAAATTTCAAAACTAACGTGTTTAGAGAATATCAGGATGGATTGCTTGAAGGAAGAAAATAGTTGTTTAAAACATAGAAAAGGCTAGGGATAATCTACTTTATGTGAAAAAGAAAATCTAAAATTAAAGAAGGAAGAATGATATACTGCAGAATTCTATTATGCTAAACCATGTGGTCCGGCGACGGTGGCGGCACCGCCGCCGACAAAAGAGAGGTCCCAAGAAAGGTCTCTCAGTAGAGAGAATCCTGCTCTGATACCATGACAATTTTAGATAAACAAAGATTTTATTGATGATTGAATTGCTAAGATTACATGACCCTGTGAGGGTATATATAGATCACAATTCTAATTAGAGATGAATCTAAATCCTATAAACCTGAAAGACTAATCCTAATCAAGATATTAATCCTAATCTAAATCTAATCCACACCCATCTTAATCTTCATCCAAAATAATATTCAATACTCTTACACAAAACAAATAGATACAGTTCTTCTAGCTTCAGGACTTCCATATGACAAACTATATATTTACATATCTGTTTTAAATTAATGATAACAAGGAACTTAAAAGTTAAAACCTGTACAACTTCATCAGAGATCATTGGAAGCCTTGCTTACGCGAACCATCATATATATAAGTAATGTATGCCCTTAGCAGTTAAAAACTGAAAATTCAAGAGTTACTAATTAAGAAGCATGTTCAGACTCAAAATTGTAAGATGATAAATAGACAAGATAAATTCCAAATGTAAGTTTACCAACTGTTCTGGTGGTGGTGGCGGCGGCGGTGGTGGTTTGAAGGTCCGAGAAAAAGAAGAGAAAAAAGGTGTGTGTTTCCTGAAAAATTTATACAAATTGAAAAAAGGGCAAAAATGAAAAAAATAGAATAAAAAATTATTTTGGTCAAAGAATTTTGAAAAAGTGAAAAAAATAATTTTAATTTTTAGAGAGGTAGTTGGAGTTTTAACTAAGTGAAAATTGAGGCTTGTTTTTCAACAAGAAAAAAATCAAATTTAGGCCTTCGGCACAATTCTTCCTTAATTTAACAAGCATTCTGCATGCGCAATGCGTGTGTGCCACACGACACCTTTCACAATTTCTACTCGATCATGTCATTTGTACACTTCAACTACACTTGTCTATGGAGCTCGCACATAAATAATTCAAGGGCTGACTCTTTGTGGAGATGGTCTCCTCATTATGTATATCAAAATCATCACGGATCCCACAGGCTGGTGTTATGTAGACCTTATACCTACACTCCTCTTATGCCTACATGTGGAGCCTACGTAGGAATAAGTCAAGGGGTGATTTTGTACTTGTGAGGATGATATTGTAAATCAAAATCGGGCTGCGAATCATCCCCATTAATTTGTCTCTTTAGACAAACGACTCGTTAACATTAATGACCTTAGAGGGCAAGTTTGGTATTATTGCAGCTTTTAAAACTGCTGGAAAAACGTCAGTTGTTGTTTTTAAACTAGCATCTGTATTTCATTTTACCAAACATTTCCTAGAACTGAGTTATTGACTCAGGCGAAGACTCAGATCGCAGTAAACACCTATCGCTCTCAAGTCTCAACGTTGGAAGGATAACTGAGTCGGTGCTACCTGTAAGGCAATGCATTGGCCCAAGAATCAAGTCCAGTTGAACGACTACTTTTTAGACAGGCCTGACTGACTGAATCCGGCCAGAACCTGCCACCAAGTTTTAAGGTGCCGGCTGATGTAACTTTTTTTTTTTTTTTTAACCAAACATCAAAGTCTTATGATTCTTAATTTTATTCATGTAAAACCACTACTAGCTTTGGATGTTTAATAAAATGATAACATGAATGTTTGGTCCAGTACTCCAGCTGCCAGCTGAACAATTCATTATTTAATCTCAGATTCAGAAACTGAGCTCTCAAAAGAAAATAGAACCTTATTTGGCAACCAAACTGGCTATACATCATACTAATGCAAGATCTCAAATATCATCTAGAGTTCTATTAGTAGCTGTAAGGAGGAGGTGGTGGTGATGGCGTAGCCGGACCATGTCGAGGCGGTGTAGATGGTACTGGACGAGGACGAGGACGAGGTGGAGGAAGAGTAGGTTTTTTTTGGCGACCAGGCTTTTTACCTGTAGGAGGCGGTGGTGCTGGCCGATTGAACCCTAATCGTCCCATATTCGTCTTCAACTCCTTCCGAGTTGTATCCGAACGGCCCGTGACTAATGCTGCTGCAACATAGCCTTTATTATTGCCTCTGATCATCATCTGTGAGTGCGAAACCTCCACCGCACATACGAACATAACCACCAGAATAACCATACATGAACGTGCAACCATTGTGAGACAATCAAAATGAACAACCCATGAACCCCAGAAAGCCCAGAAGTCTAGCTACTTGAAACATTTTCTCTGGTCTTAATATAGAAAAATACGATCTAATAATAGCCTGAAGCATTGACCTACTGAAAGTCTGAAGCATTTGTCTCTCTCTGAGTCTCTACACAGCAAGGAATTACTGTACCTGAGAAGTATGATAGGGAAAGAATAGAGGGTGAGGAGGAAAAAAAGTTTGAAAATTTGAGGCTCTAATGTGGTCTATATTACAAGTGGGCAAAACAGAGATCTGATTTTGTGGCTGAAATCAAAGTCTTCGGCAACGACACTTGTGCAGTTGCACGTGTATGTCGATGTTCCTTAAACATCAAATACACCCCACCCTTCATTAGATAAACTTACAATTTTGAATAGAATGAACAAGTGTTAGGAAGGTCTTTTAACAGTATGATAATACATACACTCTGCAAGTGTGATATGCACAAACATTTGGGAATCTTGATTCAGGGTTAATAAGAGTCTCAACAATATATTACCCAAGAATCTCTACCAATTTAAGATATAACACAAAACAAATAGATACAGTTCTAGGTTCAGGACTTCCATGACGAACTGCTTACATATCTGTTTTAAATTAATGACAAGAAGGAACTTAAAAAGTTAAAACCTTTACAAATTCATCAGAGATCACTGGAACCTTGCTTACGCGAACAACATAAGTAATGTCTACCCTTGCAGTTAAAAACTGAAAATTCAATAGTTACAAATTAAGAAGCATGTTTAGACTCAAAATTGTAAGATAATAAATAGACAAGATAAATTCCAAGAGAGAGGATCAAGATACATTGTTATTCCTCACCATGTTGATCATCCTCACAAAAAATTAGCATATTCTAGAACTTGTAATCCCATCATCTGGTGATTGGAAATCAATAAAAGTAAGCGGTGATTGAGCTATTCATTTTATCGTTGCTTTCAGTCAATGGATGATGGGGTTACAAGTTTTAGAATGGGTAGATTTTTTGTGAGGATAACAATGTATGCAGATACGCTCTCAAATTCCAAATGTAAGTTTACTAACTGTTCATAAATCCATGAAAGAAAGGGTCTAAGCAACATTTACAACTCATTTTAAACCAGCAAAACAATCCCACTAGCACTGAACATCAGTACCAACTTACCAATCTAAAACATTACAGAATTATAAAATTTAAAAGCAAAATTTCCCAACTGCTTTTAATATCTTATATTATAAATATATCACAATTTAAGCTATGTATTGGGCAAAGCGGGCTATGATCTGACCATAACCTATTAGATTTGTCACCCCTGCTTTCATTCAGTATTACATAACCACCTAAGGGATGTCCATTATAGTTAAAGGCTTTTCTGCAGGCTAAAGTTTCGAACAAAATATACATATCACCATTTGACAAACAAAAATTAGGAAAGTTCATGCAACATGCAGTTGCACGTGCAAGAAAATCTACATAGACATCAAATATTGTGCATCTGCAAGGTTGATTGAGTAATCTGTCGTCTCAATATCATCAAACCTAGTCTGTTTCTTGTTTTTCCCATTTTATTTCCCTAATGTGTCTAACTCCGTGTCCCATACAAATAAGCATTTTTTTTTTAATCTAAAAGAAAGTTTAAAATGCAGAAAAAGATTTTCAACAACAATAACAATTGAACAGAAAATATTGCTTACCTTAGAAGGAAGCCCCAAACTGCTAATTCTAATCTCTCTGAGGAGCTTGACTATGGCTATCCATTTCACTTATTTCTTCGCAATTTTCTGAAGTTCTTTCATCCAAGACATCTGCTGACCTTGTATCCATTTCAATAGATTTGTTCTTCGACTTACTTTTTTCTGTGGAATCAAGTATATCTGTTTTATGCGATGTATTTTGGTATTTATGCTCTTTCTTTGAGAACTGAGTAGCTGCAGCACGAGCACCAGCTATGGCAGCACTAAGAGTGGGTGTTTTATCCATTTCAGATGCTTTTAAGGCAGCAAACTGAGAGACAAGTGATCCTGGCTTCAATGAAAAAGGATCTTGTGGATCTGGAAGTGGAAATTTCACTGGTAGTGGACATTCAACTGGACGAAGACCTCTAACTGCGGCATCGTATATCTGTAAAAGTTATGAGAGTAAGAAGGGGTCAGAAACATTAGGTAGAGAAGCTAATCCAAATATTAATTTGGTGCTATTTGGGTACCTTCCTTTCCAAGTTATAAACACGTTGATACCCTCGCATCTCAAATGGAACTAGCAATTTCTGCATTTATTTGGAAGGACTAATTTCATCAATAGATTAGAAAGGCATATGAAAACAGAAACATCCAAATATTAGTTCTTCTATAACTTCTACTTGTATGAGTTTACATACCTGCGGCTGTTCACAGAGCCAGCAAAAATCTGTTTGCCCTTCTAGCCTAACCTGTCATCAGTTGGATTGACTAAATTATACTCGAAATTCATTAAACTGTGACAAATTGCAGGTATTGTTGTTCTGGTATTGAAAGAGGAATAGAAAGGAAAAACTTGGTGCCTACCCCTTCAGGTACCTTCTCCCAGGACACCAGCTCTTCACATTTAACACACCCAACCACTTCAACACATCCTGTAAGAAAAATCAAGAACATCAAATTTTATATAAATATTAAACATTTAGAAGGAACTTCTACTCTTTAATTAGATCCTATATTTAACCAAAACTCTGAAGGTCAACTTATAAGTCTTAACAACACTGCTAGATCTTTTATTTACAAAAGCCTAAAAAGCTATTTCATAATGACTTCAGGAACTTCTTAACGCAGTTCAGAGGAGTTCACACTTCATGAGCAATTGAAATTGAGTTAGATGGTGAACTAAGACAAATTGGTAGTGTCAGAGCAAATTTAACAAAAAACCATCAAAAAAATAAAAATAATAGGATAATCATCATCATGCTTAGAATATAAAAAATATGCAATGACTGGAAAAATAAGAAGTAAGGGATCATGATAAATTTTCCAAAGCATTTCGTTCTCTGTATCTTTATGGGGAAAACATATAGAAACATATATGAAAACATGAGCTCAGAATTATTCATCCTGGATAAAACAAATAGAAAGGCAAATATGTAAAAACAATTCATAATTCATGTAAGAATCAGATCAAGACGTACGCAGCTTGAGTAGAAAACCACAATGACATTGACAATTACAGAGAACCAATATTTGTCGGTGTTATCAAACAAGAGGTCTAAGAAGAAATGCAAAAGAAAAATATCGATTTAAAAGTTCCAACAAGGAATATATACCTATAAGTCGTGAAACTGGGTAGTTCTCTGGAAACTTGAGGTCTGTTATCCCATTTACAGCATAAATTTCCCTGTAAAACTCTTCCATTGCTTTTATTGTTTCTGTATCTGGAACCTTACTAGCAGCGTGGATCCAAAGTCGGCCTTTACAAAGAGGATTTGTTACACATTAAGAAGCCTCCTCAAGAATATAAGAAATTAATATGAAAGAGTAGAAAACACAAAAACATGAAAACCACTAATGTTTGTCACTCTAAATTCTCAAACTGTTAACAACCCACTTACAGTAAAAAAAATCTGAAACATCTAACCCAGTAAAACACCAAATTTGCCACTTTTACACTCCGGTTTAGATGTGAATGACTTAATTCCCAGGAACCATGCCTACCAAACTGTGACACCTTCAAATTTCAAAATGGGTATTATTCCAATTTTTTTAACCGATCAAACCAAAAAAGGGTTAAGTACCCAAATGTTAGTGATGATAATCTTCCGGAGAGAACATAACAAGAAGAATATTTTTTATCGTTTATCTCACCAAAAACACAAAAAATACAACGAAAAAAGGGGACTTTTTTCTATTTGATAGATAACGAAATACAGAGACTTGTTGAGGAAGTGTATAACTTATCTAGCGTTTTAGAATGAATAAATCTAGGGTTTTTTGTTTGGGTTATTACCTCTGATAGGAGCAGGCCAAGATCTTCCTTCGATGCGCTTGATGCCGTAGACGAGCAGTGACGCCCATGGCTGATGCATTGTAAGGCAAGGGTTTCTATAGTTCCCATCATTTCTTCCTCCCATTCTTAAACCAGTTCTTCGATTACAGTTATCTTCAACTGTTTCAAGTCTGAATTTGACGGAAACAATGGCGAATTTCAGTAGGAACTTGATCGGACTGGATTAAAAAGGTTAACAATGGAAGAGGGAACTAGAACCCCGAAAACCCAAAATTGGAATCATTTCAATTGTTTGAACCGGATCAGTTTATTGGTTCCAGATCTGAAATAGTTTCAAAACCATTAGTCCCACATTGCTTGCATAAACAAAATGTCATTACTTCTTATACCTCAGGCGCGCATGCCTAATCGCCGAGCTCAGTAGCGCGAGCTTGTAACCTATGTGGGGGCTTGAGAGTGGTTGGAAGCTAATTTGTCTTTGCGGGTTGGGCCTTGTAGGGGCAATTTCCTGATTCGTCCGTTTCAAGCTGGGAGTTGGGTCATGTGAATTGGGCGTAGGCTTAGTCCACGTGGTCCTTAGAGAGGAGGGTACTGCGTCAGGCTGGTTTCACAGAGCAGCGTTCAACTTCCCGCTCTTGGCAGTGGAAGGATAACGAGTTGGAGCTCCCATGGCCCCAGTAATGCCCTAAGAGTCGAGCTCAGTTGAACAACCACTTTTTTGGCTCTTATATCATCTCAATGTGGTCCCACATGCTAATGTATTCCCAATATATGTAGATTGTCTGGTAGTACATGGCATAAATAATAAATGTATATTTGATATTTATGTTTTTACACATAACGGTGGATATTTATGTTTTTACACATAACGGTGGTAAAAACATAAATGGTAGTGGTCGTGAGATGGGCATAGATGTGTAAAGAATTTTTTATTTAATTAATACTTGCATTAAAAAAAAATGCACCATGGTACGTAAATGAAATATTCAGAGGTACAGGTGCCATATTCATTTCCTAAAGAAGACTGTTATTTAGTTTGTGCATACATTAAAAACACATGCATTCCAAACACACCCTTACACTTAAGCTTTATGTCGTTTTTTCTTAAGGTTCATTGGGCCACCAACTTGTAAGGAAAAGGGTTGTTCAAGACTTGTACACTTCACAAACTTAAAGTGTCGAGACGACTTGATACATACTTAAGGTGTCAAGACGACTTGATACATACTAACACTCACCCTCAACGCTACGACTGAAGCCACTCGGCATACCTCCTCCACATACAACTAGAGGTAATAGACTTGACCCATCTTTAAAACCACCTCGTTATAATACCATGGTAAGGCCCATTGGGCTTAAGGCAAAATATCAAACTCATCATCAAATGGGTCGGCATACTCATTGAAGAAGCTATGAGCTACAAAGCTCCCTCCTCTCTCGTCCCTAGCCTTTATTATCCGACAAAGTCTATATAATTAATATTTTAAAGTTTGAAAACAAAGCTAGTGATCATCTAATTTCATCTCCCGCGCCAACTCTAACCGCCATTTCAATCACGACCGTTACTTTTTCTTTTTGAGACGTACGTCAGAACTACCACCATTTCCATAGTTGTTGAAGAAAAAAGAGCAAAAGTTGCAGAAAGATAAAGAGAGAGAGATAGAAAATGAATGTATTTAGATGTACAAAATGTGATTTTTTTTTTTTAGTTTGAATAAAAGAAGGGAGTAAGAAAGAGAGATGGACAAAAAGATGAAGGGCTAGCTAGGGTTCTCTTATTATTAATTAGTAGCAGTAGTAAAGAAGAAGAAGATTTTAAAATGGAAATCCAGCACCAACTTGTCAAATTCTGAATGGTGTAGTAAAACAAATGAACATCCAAAAAGTTGTACCCCAGTAAAGAAGTAATAAAGAAGACTTGCCGTATCAGCTGCCAAAATAAAAGCTTGAAAATTCTCGCCACTGCAGTGGACGGATTTGAACCGTCACTTCACCATTTAAAAAAAATTAAATAAAATAAAATTTCCAGATTCGTAAATGGGCAATTTGGTAATTTTTCTATTAGATTACCAAAAGAGAGCAGAAGCCATTTCTTTTGATGAAAGTTTGACACAAAGTCGGTAGCGGTACTTTCAACTTTCAAGGGTTCCTCTGCGTCACCGGCGGCGGTGGCGGCGCCACCACTTATCTCTCTCTCTCTCTCTCCCTCCCCTATCTGTCTTCTTATTTGTTAGTCTATTTGTTCTGTATAAAGTCGGGAACACAATTCTTTCTTTCTTTCTTTCTTTCTTTCTTTCTTTCTCTCTCTCTCTGTCTGACAATCAATCTGTCACTCTCTATCCTTTGAAAAAGAATCTTGGCTTCTTTTTCTTTTTAAATCAGTGATCGTTCGTGAGGAATGTTTCGAAAGCTCATCGTTTCTCAGAGGGGAAGAAAAGCAAAGCCACCCAAAGATAAAGTGAAAACAAAAACAAAGATATTTCATCTCTAAGGCATGTAAAAAACCTGCAACAAGAGAAGAAAAAATAAGAAGAAGAAGAAGAAGAAGAAGAAAGAAGAAGAATTTGCAAAAGAGGGTTTTCTTGTCGAGATGGATCCTAATGTTCTGGATGGTATAATTAATCGTCTCCTTGAAGTACGAGGCAGACCAGGCAAACAAGTTCAGCTCTCAGAGGCGGAGATTCGGCAACTTTGTCTCGTCTCCAAGGACATTTTTATGCAGCAGCCCAATCTATTGGAGCTTGAAGCCCCCATTAAAATTTGCGGTAATTATAAAACTCCCCACATGTTTTATTCTTCTGGGTATGAACTTAAATTGCTTATTATCAAGTTGGGTTGTTTCAATTTCTGAGTTCGATCCAGAAAGATCAGTTCGGGGTGCTAATAAATTGCCTTTTCTGCAGTGGGTTCTGTTTATTTTCTGAGTTTGGTTAAGAAAAATCTGCTGTTGGTATGGGATTTTTGTTTACTTGCTTTTTTTTTTTTTCTTTCTTTTTTTTTTTTTCTGAATTTCGTTTGGGTCCATTTTCTGAATTATGTGAATGAGTGTTCTGTTTTGTACTGATTAAATTGCTTCTTCTGAACTGGTTCTCTGAAATTTTCTTACTCGACCACTCAAAATTTGTTCTTGGTGATGGTTAAATTGATTTTCTGAAATGGGTTGCGTTTTCTTTCCAATTTCAACTGAGAAAACAATGTAAACTTGGTATTGAATATGATGCCCATTCTAAACTGGTTTGGTTTAGTTTCTGAATTACAAAGAAAATTGTTTTAATTGAAAATGGGAGTTGATTTGACGCTGGTTAGTGTTTTTTTTTTTTTGGTTCTGATATGAGAATGCCTTGTTAATTCCTGGAGGAGACTGGGACTGCAAGATATTTGGTAGCTTTGAAGTTGTGAAAGTAACTATTTTGGAGTTTCTGTTGTAATTATATGTGTTGTTAGCCTTGTGGTGATGGTTTATTACTTAACTTTGGGGCAAAGCAATTCTTGAACCTACGCTCAACAACATTTGGATATTCAAGATTAGTTGGTAATCAGATCCATAGTTTTAAAATCGCATATCGTATCGCGTATCGGAACCCCAAATTTAAGATACGCATATCGTATCGAATATCGTGTATCGTAAGATACACATATAAGGTGCAAAATTAGATATGGGGTGTGAGTAAGTTGGATGCAATTATGATATTCCTTTTTATAACACTAACGTAATTTTTTATAAACACAGGTGTTCAGAGGGGGTTTCTTAATTTTTTAGAACAATGGAGGGTGTATTTTTTTAGTTAAACAGAAATATCGCGATACAATATGCTCAAAATATTGGGATATTTTGAGATATCACGATACATATCGCAAAATCTCGCGATATTTTGAAATGGCAGATATCGTTGAGTATCGTATCTTTATTCTAGCGATACGATACGTATCCTGTATCGTATCGGGATATATCGGGATATTTAAAACTATGATCAGATCAATAACCAAGCTTATGATTCCCATCACCTGATGAGTGCAAGTATTAGTAAATTTTTGCTGTGTCTACATGTGTCGACACCAACACATGTTTACGACTCTTGTGGACACTTCATCGGTTCTCTGCAGATAATAATGTTGGATGTTGTGTGTATATCTTGTAGTGTTTTAGAATATAATACGTCGTTCTAGGTTAATGCCTTGTGTGTAGTATGTAACAATGTTAGATCTAACAGTACAAATTACAACTAAGGATAAAGCACATAATCTGAGGCAAAAATATATTTATGTGACTGTGTACAGCCATGTCCGCATTTTGGCTTTTTTCCAACTCACCATGCCTGACATCAACACAGGTACCCGTATCATTGTTACATAGATTTAAACCATTGCTTTTAAATGAAGAGGCGTAGAACTTAAGCCTCATGAAAGTAGTTCAGAACAATGCAAATTAATGATCCAGTTTAGATTTTGCATTGAAAGCTCAAATTCCAGGCTTCCAGCTTACTAATCCAGTTTAGATGGAGGAAATAAATTTTTCTGTTTGATTTTCTCTTTTAATCTGAAAAGAATTTATTGAAGAAAATTGTGAAGCCCATAAAAGAATATATCAAGAAAACCTGTATACATCCAGTTAGACTCACCATTTAAAAAACAGAAAAATTAAAGACACACCAAAACCGGGATCCATGATACACCTTGCGTAAGAAAATACTGCGCATCCTCTCCTAGGATTCCTTCCCATGAAAAGTGGACTTGGTAAAAGATACACCCGAACAGGCCCTTCGACTTGAAGATCAGGAAAAACATAAGCTTTCACACTACTATTAGATTGTTAAGATCAGCATTTCTTTTAATCTGTAGATCACTTCTACCTCATCTAAAATATGAGCATTTCTTTCCTTCCAAATAACCCACATACAAGCATGAAGAAGAATTTTATATAAGATTTTGCCTTTCTCGGACAAGCCAGGAAGCCACCAACTTTCAAAGACTCTCTTCCATAACCTGAAACTGTTGCAAGAAATGGGATCGTATGTCTCTAGCCATCCTGCAGAAAAGAAAGAGATGGTTAATTGACTGCTTTCTCTTTCTGTTGATGATTTCAATCTAAAATAGAGTATTTTATTAAACTTAGATTAACTTAGTGTTATTTAGTTATGAGGTTTAGAGGGGAAATGGGTAATAGAATTAAACTTCTTGAGTTGCCACCTTCCACCACCGACATATGCATGCTAAGGTAGGATCCCTGTAAGTGTGATGGAGGAGCTTTTGTGTTTTTCTAATAATGCTGACTTGGCATTTTGCGTAAGCCAGAAGCCTCAATGTGAAAGTATCCAATGCCTTTTGAGGCACTGATTGGAAGTCAGAACAGATGGAACCAATGTCTTTGTAGGTAGCAACCACTCTAATTTGAGGACCTTGATTTGTTTTAAAGAAGTTCAGTGGTTCATTTTGTTCCAAAGATTCAAAAAGAAACACAAAGAAAATGAGAAAAAAAAAAGATAGAAAAGAAAACAATGTAAAAGAATGAAAAGAAAGTTCTCTCTTCCTGGGAGTTGTTTAGAAGCATTATTGCAAGCAGAAAACATCTTATTTCATCCTTTCCTTTGAGACCCATTTATTCCAATTAAAGATTTCTCTGCTAGCACTCGATTGCATTCTGTGAATCAGACAAGCATACTGCTGTTTAAAGAAAAATTCTTTGACTTTCACAATTGAACTCACAATGCTATTCATCTACTATAAATGTTCCAGCAGTTTCATGCATAATTTATCCTCACTTATACATTTTTCCTTTTCCTTCTTTCTTTAAATTTCATCTATTTCAACTTTGTCAAATCTTGTGATGATCATATTATTACTATTTCTTAGCCTTATGCTATATACTGCTTCGAGGTCTATACCTTTTTTGATTAGGCATAACCACCTCAGATATGCATTTGTGCCTTTGATTAACCTTCTTAGGGATTGTATGGTAATTTTCTTTGTTAATAAAGGCAAGACCAATCTAGGCCACCTTAGCATGGTTGGGATGAGGAGGAGAGATATCTTACTGTACTTAAAAGGGAGACAAAGTAAGAGGGCCAAAATTCAAGTGGATTGTTAATGCGATAAATTTTGGTATATGGGAGGAAGAACACGAGTTATCTTGTTAGACTTTCATATCTTGTTGGAAGGATAAATGATTAGCACAGAATAATTGATATAGCCATTCGGTATCTTAGACACCCTTACACCAGTGGGTTTGAAACCTATATGTCGAACAGACTGGCATATCATTGCACACGAATGTTGCGTTCTACTTTCATTTATACAAGGTGGCAATCTGCATGTCAAAATTAGCGTAATTGAGTTTCTGATTAGTAATTTGATTTCTTTACCCTGAACAACAAAAGAAAATATGGCTTCTTTTAACTGACTATAGTTTGTCCGACGCTCAGGTGACATTCATGGTCAGTATTCTGATCTCTTAAGGCTTTTTGAATATGGTGGACTACCTCCTAAGGCTAATTACTTATTCTTGGGGGATTATGTGGATAGGGGAAAGCAAAGCCTTGAAACAATATGCCTCCTCCTTGCATATAAAATAAAGTATCCGGAAAACTTTTTCCTCTTGAGGGGCAATCATGAATGTGCGTCTATAAACCGCATATATGGATTTTATGATGAATGTAAGCGAAGATTCAATGTCAGGCTGTGGAAAATCTTCACAGATTGTTTTAACTGCCTACCTGTGGCAGCTCTCATTGATGAAAAGATTCTCTGCATGCATGGGGGCCTTTCTCCTGACCTTCATAATTTGGATCAAATTCGAAATCTACAACGCCCAACTGATGTCCCAGACACTGGTTTGCTGTGTGATCTTCTCTGGTCAGACCCCAGTAAAGATGTTCAAGGTTGGGGGATGAATGATAGGGGAGTTTCATATACTTTTGGCCCTGATAAGGTGACAGAGTGTCTTCAAAAACATGATCTTGACCTTATTTGTCGTGCTCATCAGGTTTGAATTTCAATTTGAGTATATTTATCTTGTCAAACTCAAAATGATTTTGGTGAACTAAAACTGATTAGAGCTTTCTTTATTGTGCAGGTTGTGGAGGATGGGTACGAGTTCTTTGCTAATAGGCAACTTGTAACAATATTTTCAGCACCTAACTACTGTGGGGAGTTTGATAATGCAGGTGCCATGATGAGTGTGGATGAGACTTTAATGTGCTCTTTCCAAATACTGAAGCCTGCAGAAAAGAAATCAAAGTTTTTTGGGAGCACCACTACGGCTAAACCTGGAACTCCACCAGCAGGAGTCAAGGTATGTTTGACTTCTGTTCCTCCAAGAACATGAACTAAGAGATTCTTAATTGAGTATCTTAGGGACTGATATTCACAAGGTTTTTCTACAAAGATGCATGCCCTGTTCTACACATTTCCATAATACTCTGAAACATTCCAAAGACTTGCTCCTCTGCCTTCCTCGTAGAGCATCGTTTTACTGTTCTCCAACTTCCTAGTGTGGTGGATTGTTGCGGACTTGCTCCACATTTTGGCAATCATCCACTTTAACGAATCCTATATTTAGGCCCAAAACAGCTAAGTACTCCATCAGGTTGTTGGATCAGGTTTGTCGTCACCAGTGGCAGTTTTGGTTTTCGGATGTCAGGTCATTCCTGGCCTCATGGTAGAGTTTGGAGGCACGTGCTTGAAAGTCAGGATGGTATTCAACTTAGCTGGTATCTGAAGTTTCACTGAAATGTGCTGATTTTCTTCAGGATAAGGGTTTTTTCTTTGTGCTTATGTTGAAGTCTTTTATGCAACCTCGTAAACTACTTGAAATGTTTGACTTATAACTTAACCATGACCACGTTCTCCTCCATTCACTCAAGAAGTCTTCTGTTTTCATTTTGAATTTCTTCATCTGCTAGCGAACTTCCTCGAGTTTTTGTCTTCCTTATATCTGCATTGTCAAGATAAGCTTTGGCAATGTTATTCTTCTCTTCCCCGTGATGGGTATACTGATATATTGCAGGACCTCTCTGTGTATCTCTTTACCACCACTTGTGGTGCAAATGGTGGTTGCTTGTACCCAACTGGATAGTTCTAAGTTGTTAGGATCTAATTTAGAGCCTAGATTCACTTATCTTACAACTCTTCTATCAGGAGATTCAAGACATGCACCTCGGACTGACATATCGTAGGACCTTTCTATGCGTATCTTATAACCACCACTTGTGGTGCAAACGTTGGTTGCTCATACCTAACTAGAGAGTTGTGTGTTAAATCTAATATAGATCCCAGATAATTTACAACTCTTCTATCAAGAGATTCATTTCATACACCGTGGACCTGAATGCTGTTCCCTACTCTTGTGAAACTGGTTATTAAGTTTCCTCTATCCCAAGTTGAGCGTGTTTTTGGGTGGTTTCTTGTTTTCAGCTTGATTTTCATATGCTGGAAGACCTTGATTGTAAAACTCATGAACACAGCCCTGAGTATCTAGCCACGTGGTCTTTGTGTTTGTGTTTCTCATGTTGCCCTTGACCTGAATAGATGCACTCTCTTGCCTACTGTTTTCACAAATTATGCTTGGACATATTTTTCTATCCCTCACTGTGAATGAAGAACTTTGTCTCTTAAATTTGTTTGCTAATACCTCTCTTTCTCGTTTGCAGTCTTTCCTTGGTGCAAAAGTATAGAATTCGGTATTAGGATGGAGGAGATGCCTCACACCACCAGTTGTTTTACAAACACCATGAAAGTGTCCATACACAAGGAATGGGTCCATACTAATTCAGTACTAGGGGAAGTGTAAAATCATAAGAAGCCTTCGTCCGAGAAAACGTGAGGGATTTTTGCCCTGTTATAAAGTTTTCAAGTATGAAGAAGGTTTTTATTTCCTGTACCTCTTATCTCTTTGTATACTAATTGTCACTGCTGCTATGGATGATTAGCATGTGTGTACTTAATGTCACCGGCCTAGCCGTTGCCCCTCAGGGAGAGTAGAACCGGGAGGCAAAATGTATGCATAGTGTTGTTATTGATCTGAAAACAATTGCCCTTTACAAGTGCAATGCCAGTAACTGAAGAAGCTACCATGGACATGCCAGAATCCGTAACCAAGCTGTTACGCTGGTGCCAGAAGAATCTCAAATTTGCAGATTGGGACCATGTTATTATGGTTCTCCCTTTGCTGGTAACGGCACAATTAGAGAAGGCATATATGGTGCTAAAAATCATATATACAAGCTGACCTGATATTCAGGTTAGGAAGACCTGGAGTAGGATGGCTTTCTTCCAATGACTGTTCCATATTTGTTTCATTCGACCCATGAGTCACCTCTTGGAACAAAATTTCTTGGTTCCTGGTTCTTTCCACCATCCCACTACCCAATGATGGGACCGACTACTTCAGGAACCAGGGAGCCTTCTCCCTTCATAATGTCCTTGATCTCACCAGTTTTCATCGTTTCCAGTAGTTATTGAATCTTTTGCAGTTGCAGGTTCTGTTGTTCTCTGAACTTCTTGATTAATGGCTAGGACTGAATCGTACAATGGTGCTCCTCCTATGGTCGGTCCCTAAGTCACGGTCAGTGATGGGGGGTAAGTTAACTATCTCAAATCGGTCATACTTAACTCGTGATTAACACTGGATCTAACTAAGACTCCCAACACATGACTCGCGAGTCAACCTATCATTTTCCGTATCTCTGCCATTCAACTTACGACCTTTGACTCTTGACTCGGAAGACCTGAGCGATCAAACTCGAGAGGGACGTAAAAATATGAACTCAATCTAGCAAGCAGACATTTTGCATAAAAATAGTAGCAAAAAGGGAACCAAAATAACTCAAAATTCAAATGAAAAATTGTTTTGAGACTTGAACTTCAATTAAACCCATAAATATACAGTATTGCTGTTTGGGCCGACCAAATTACAAAAGCTGTGCTTGATGTTTATGTAGCATGGTCCATCCTACTACTAGAAGAGAAAAGTGGTGAGTCTCACCCTGCTACATATATGTGTAGCCCATCAGGCCAAAAATTATTTCTGTAAACATACAGGTAAGCTTCCCTCTAAACTCTGTACCGGCCCCACTTAGAAGTGGGGCCCCCGTCCAAACATAACGACGAATAAATTTTGGGTTTGTGGGGTAGGAAGTAGACGGCAGAGTCAAAGTTTACGCGCATTTGACTTTTTATATGTCGTCCATTGTAGTGTGACCAAAAAAAATGTAACCTCCAACTGATGTATGACAAACAAGTTTGCGAAAATGTTGTCCTACCCACCTGTCAATTTTTGCCCCTTGGCCCTATTGACTTGACTTCCTTGTACATTTTTAGAGGTGTTCGTCAATGATAGTTAAATGCCAAAATATCATTTTTACCAGCCCCACACATTTCACCTTTTTTTTATTTGTCTCTAGGTTTTTTTTTTTCTTTTAAACCAAAAATTTTTTTGGAAAACACCTGCATTCTGCACGTCTAACCCTACGTGTTTATTAAATTAACAGATACAAATTACAAATAACAAATACAAAAGACAGGGTTATTGCAATACGTGTTATATTTAATGTTATTTTAAAGTTACAGATTTCACCAATAATTTTATGCCAAAATATCATTTTCATCTCTACAATTAAGGCCCACAATTCAGTCTTTTCCTCAAATAATCTTTTTGTTCTGCTTTTTTTTTTTAGAAAAAAATAGAGTATTAGCAAAAATGCCTATATTCCACAAGTACGAGCATATTTGAAATAATAAATGCAAAAAAGATAGTGATTAATTAGTGTGATACGTGTTAGATTAATGTTAAGAGTTTGCGCCAATGCGAACTATTTTAGTTGGTAAAATTTGTTGTTGTCGAAAGCATAAATTTAGGCTCAAATCTCATTGAATAAATTTGAAACAAAATATTTGAGGGTTTTGTTGTGTACAATTCAAATTTATAGTATCAACTACAATAGATTTTACCTATAAACTAATAAGATTTAGTATTATACATTATGTGCAGAAAAAAACAAAATATACGTCTCATCCCCTTTTCTTTGCTTGAGGCATGAGTTTTTGAGCTCTGTAGAGAGATAGTTTTGTTAAGTCATATCGATAAAATTCATTGTTTTCTCTTTTAAAACAAGGTGTACAAAATCTCATAAAAAAAAAAAATAGAAAAGCATGATCCATAAGGTTATTATTCAGAAATGAGTTTTTATGTACACAACTTTGAAAACATCCCATAAGTTAGTTTTCGGTTTTTCAATGAAGTTAGTATCCATTTTCACGGTTACTGGAAGATCAATGATATACCATCAACAGTGGCACCAATAAGGACCAATGGCTTGGTGAAAAATGAACTCGATCTCTAAAGTGAGAAATTGATGGTATAAATGAAAGATATTTGAACAAAGTAAAGGTATAATTAGAGCAAATAAAGATGGGTCGATTTTTTTTTTCTTATTCATTTAATTTGATAGATGGAATTATTGTTCAGAATTATTTTTATTTTATTTTTTCTGCTTATTATCCAAGTTGCAACTATAAGAAAGAGCATAAATATATTGCAGTATAACTAGTGTAAAAGAGAAAAAACAGTATAAAAAACACAGAAAAACTGCTATGAATATTCTTTTAGGCCCTGCTTGGTATGCAGGAAAAATTTGCATCTGCAGTTATTCCCAGTCAAAAGCTGCTTGGTATGGTATTCCTCTGCTAGTTAAGATACCTATGACCTTGTTTGTCCATGCAAACTATCATTACCATAACTGTAATAATTTGCATTATGCAAATTTTCTCTATATACCAAGCAGAACTTTAGACAATACTGAACTTTCCATCCACGTATAATTGATATTTTTTTGCATTCCTGTGACCTTGAAAATCAATTATTGTTGCTTTAGAAGTCACATACTTCCGCTTGGCAACGTCACAACAACCTCCTTTGTACGTTTCTCTCTTTTTTTTATTTTCTCTTCTTGACCATAACGTGTCCCATACATCCCCAGTTTCTTGTTGACTTTTTATGTATTGAAGTAAATTCCAATTTAGTCCTAGTCTTTTATATTTTATTTTTTGATATCAATAAATAAATATATATTTTTTAATTACATAATAGCCGAATAAGCATTGTCTGTCAAGCTCAATAAATACATATTATGCATGTATAAAAAAATGGCGATATGCAAAGCTGGTGCTTACGTAGGGGATTCGAGGGATAGCCGAGGAACCAAATTCAAATGGAACCAATTTTCTAGGTTAAGCTTCCACATTTTAGTACCTAAATCGGAAGTTATAGCGACTGAAACCGACTAATACGTATTGATATTTTTTTTAAGAGGTGAGCTTCATTTTTTTATGAAATTAATAATTCAATTTTAACGAGAAATGAAATCGAGTCTAAACTGTTAACGACAGTAAACACTATTAACTGTCTTATTTGATTATTAAGACCACAATCGTATCATTTAATAGGTAATGGTTCCAAATATATATTTCAAAAACCGGTGTAATGTAAAAACTAAAAACACCCAAAGTAAAGGCTTAAATGCCCTCTAGGGCTTGGATGCCGTCCTTGTATTTCACATATCGTCCACCAGTCACTCTCGGCATGAAGGTTTACTTTGGCCTCGAGTATCTTTTTTCCTACTAAAGTTGAATGTGGCTATATACATAGGTATATCGAGTCGCTGTACATAGGAATTAAAAAAAAAAAAATGGGGTCACTATAGGACTTTTTGAGCTTTCAGACGGCCTAAATTATTGCCTTGTGCTTAATCCAAATCAGGATTATGAATTTGAACGAATTTATTCTCATTTTTTATACATATGAATCCCACCTGCCGGCAGTTTGATTTTAAATTGTATTCCATCAGTTCACACACTACAATTTATGACAGAAATGATCTATTAGTCTGTTTGGACAAGGGATTTTAGGGATAGATTTTGTGGGAACTAAGAATTTGGTGGTAAAATAACATATAAATTTTTTATTAAATCCTTGATCTCAACAAAATTCCTCTCTAAAATCCTTTGTCCAAACAGACTATATAATTAGTACTTATAGATACTACTACATCTTGATCGATCAATTGAGCGATTTATCTAGCTATATATATATATATATTTTCTTCGAGATTCATTCTAGCTATCAGATCTTGGAGAACGATTGAATCCGATGGATTCAAATCCAAAAATTTGTTGATATTATATATTTAGATTGAGTTTGAATTCAAATTTAAATATCATATACGGATAAATATTTATATATCAGATTAAGGTCTAATTACATGAATGACTGTCATATTCTTTTATTATCTTTTGGTCCACACTCCACAGGGGTTGTCTATCTCACGTATAAATTAAAAATCTTCAACAAATTAATACCATCCACTCTTTTGTTTTCTAAGCATCAATATATTGACTTTATTATATTCTTGGATCAGCTTATACAAGGGTTATTTAAGTATGGATATTTTTCAAAACTACAATAGGTGTAAAACCCCTATCTAGGTTGGTGTCTCTTGGGATGGTAATAAAGTTGCTGGGAGTTTGGACTAACAACTTGTGTGTGTATGTTTTTTTTAAGAGGGAGGTTATATAGTCCCCTTATATAGTCTCATAAAAAAACTCCTGCTTTGTGGGTCTTATTCATGAGCTGATTTTTTGAGAGGATGATCTACATAGTTAAGATAACATATTCACTTGAAATCATCTTGTTCTAAAACTTCTAACCCCAAATCAGCCAGTTCTACATCAACGATCAAAAAAATAAAAATTAAACTTACTAATTTTTTTTTGGTACGGAGTTATAAATTTTAGAACGAACTGAATTTTGAATATGATGATATACATAATAAAGGGAATATCCTCTCCAATAATCAGGCTCTAAATGCATTGCATGTAAGCCCCACAAAACGGGAGGTTATATAAAAAGGGCTATATAACTGCCCTCTTTTTTCAATGAGATAAAGATGTATTTATAGAAAAAGATGCGAATGCAGCATCAAAGGGGGTTGCAATGAGAAACCAAAAAGAAAGAACAGAATTAAGTTACATCATAATGAGTTTATCCCAATCAAAAATCAGATCTTCAAACCGGCCAGACGTCTTTCAAAACACTCAAGGCAATTCATCCAACTGAAAAGCAGGGCTTTTGTTTTGAAATAGACCTTAGCCAATTCAGTCCCTCTCAACGTTTTGGAAGAGCCTGATTTCTATCATAAATTCCACGATTCCCACCAAACGGCAAAGGTTAGGCAGAACCGCAAGAAATTGATAGTAGCAAGTCCAAGAGCGAGCTTGCTCTTCCACCCCCAAATAAAGTCCGGAATCGATCTTAAAATACATCTAAACTAACAACTTGTGTCAACTTGTATGTTCGAAACTCGTGTACACCTTAACATGTTAACAATTATTTTTTCAAGTAAAAGGCAAATTTTATTGTTAACAATTAACGACCGGACCTATTTTAACAATATCAGATGTAAAAGCTTTTGAGTTAAGCATAATCCTTCGAGAGTAACTTTTCATTTCTTTTCTTTCTTAATAAGCACTTTCAAAGTAAATTTTTTCTTAGAAGTGAAAGAATCTTAAAATGGATGAGCTCGTTACTAGCGAGTGCATTTTTCATTTTTTTTAGTATCGACCTAATTTCAATTCCAGTTACTGATTTCATAAAAACAGGCTCACATCATCAAAAAAAAAATAACCCAGTAGAATAATATACATGCAAAAGACAACAGAATATAAATAATCATATTTGTTTTATATATTTAAGTGGACCCTTAAAAACCTATTTTTCGGCCCCCTGTCTCCAGCATGGTTAGGTTTGATAATAATTAAGAATCAGTGAATTCAAATTAGGCCACACGATGGTCATTCTAAATTATTGAGGACAGATTATTTTTTGTCCAAAGTAATTGATACGTGTTAACCAACAAATTATTATTATTATTTTTTATCAACATGTATAATGTGTATCCAAATAACCTGCAACTTCACATGCGACTTTCACTTGTCAACTTCTGTATTTACTTACATATATTTTTAGCATTGCCATTTTTGTCAATGTTTTTTATAATATATATGTGTCAAATCATGGTTGGTTGCAATTTGACTTATAATTATCCGCAGGAAAAATTGAAACTGAAAAAATAAAAAATAAATAATTAGGATTTTTTTGTCTATTAAGCAAATGCAGTTCTAAATATAATATGCAGTTTTCCTTGAAT
The DNA here is from genome assembly GCA_002174775.1 of Macleaya cordata. NCBI lineage: Eukaryota > Viridiplantae > Streptophyta > Magnoliopsida > Ranunculales > Papaveraceae > Macleaya > Macleaya cordata. Next base: position 1,746,092 of record MVGT01003956.1, on the reverse strand, counting down.
TCCTTGGTTAATTTTTCTATATTTTTTTCATAAATAAGAAAAATTAATATATAAATAATTAATACGACTTCAAGTGTTAATCATTTAAATATATTATCGAGGAAACGTAAGGTATTAGTTAGGCACACATGTAAAATACATGTATAAAAAAATTATAGAGTTGTATAATAACCTTAATTAGTGTTTTCATTCCAATTTGATTCCTTGATCGACATATTTTTTGGTAGCTTGGAGCTGGTGATAATTTCTCTCTCTAACAAATATAACAAATATAGTCACAGTTTAAAACTTTTTTTCTTTCCTTCCTCATTTTTTTTTTTTGCAGGCAAACAAGCAGTTAAAACGTTTTGGGATAAAAGGGTTGGAGGTCATCATGATGATGGGTGCAAATAGGAAGAGTATGAATAAAGACGAATTAATTCAATCTGACTTCAAAAACTTTAATTAATAAATTAATTGCTATAATCTAATATTTAATAATAATGACTCTTGAAGTCTGGGAGGTTGATGATTTTAGGTTTGACAGAGAAAAAAGAGTTTTAAAAAAAGAAATGTGCAGGTTCAGATTGTTATATATAATTGTGATAAGATCTGTAAGTTGATCTGCTTAAACAACTTTTATTAATTTAACAACCAAATGGTTAACTTAATTGTATAATAAGAAGGTTGATTTTAAATGAAAGGCGCCGATAGATAATTTGGTGGGTATATATATAAAGGAGGATACTGTAATATATCTTATTGTAATACAATTGCAATACATTTTTTGTAGGGTTCACATAAAGATGATTGAAAGACTGATTTTTTATCACAATGTTCTCATCGCCATATAAATCATCATATTCAAAAATTGCCGATAAATTTTTGACGGGATTAGAACTATTAGAACAGACTGTTTTTCGAATATAATAATCTGCATTGTTTGGAGAACATCCTCATAAAAATAAGCTCTTGTATCATCTCCATGTAAGCCCCATAAAAAATATGTTGCAATAGTGTCGCAATAAGGTTGTTTTTTTTGAAAGGTAAATGGTGAAATCTTATTAAAAAAGTACATATATATGACCCGCACATATATATCTAAACTCCAATATCCCACCTCATATATATCATAACTACATATGTGCAGCTACATGAGCCGCCCAAATTTGGTTCAAAGTAGTCCTTCGCCAATTCCTAAAATTCGATCCGATTGTGTCCTTTGTTTTATTAAATTTATTTAAATTTTACACTTCACTTACACTTGTTCGAAGGCTCATTCAAATACGATACAAGGGTCGATTTTTTGTCACATAGATCTCCTTATTGTTCAGATCACATTAGCGCATGTGTCATTTTTAAGTAGGACTACGTAATACCCATTTTGTTCTTACACTACTTACACGCCAGTGAATACTACATGGAATTGATCCAATGACAGATTTAATGTGACAAAGGTCTCCTCGTCGTTTAGATCATATCAGCCTATGGGTCATCTCCAAGTAGTGCTACCTAATACCCACTTTATTCTTACACTCTACTTACGATACAATAGGTGCTATATGAAATTGATCAAAGGGCTGAATTTTTATGATAATGATCTCATCATGTAGATTAAAATTAGACAATGGTAGAAGTAGATTTTTCCTGACAATGGTACATCAAAGGGCTGAATTTTTACTTTTTCAAGTTATTTGTTTGAAATTAAGTTAATTACTGATATTTTGTTATTATTATTTGACAATTGCATAGCAACCTCAATATCTAAGAAAACTAAAAATAATATAAAACTGATCGAAACAAGAATACTTAATTAATTTCTTTTATTTTTTAAGAAGGGTGGAGGAGGTTCTAGGGTTTGTAGTGGACAATTTTATAATGGTTTTGTGTTATTATTGCCTTGAAGTTGAAGGTGATAAAATTCTAAAAGGCTATCAATAATAATTCGAATAGAATTTGAAAACTTACCACCCACTATGCTTTCACCACCCTCCCATGTGTTTCACTTGAAGGTGCATCTCATTAGAGCTAGCAGCTAGTTTTTACTTTTTAGGGGTCAGGATTTTATGGTATTTAAAGGATGCTACTTTGAATTTTAGAAGATTTTACTTAAAAATTAAAAGGTTAATTAATTCAGTTTTAATTAGTTTGTAAGATTATAAATACATAACGAAAGAACTAATCTTTGAAAAAAAAAAACCAAAAAACAAAACAAAACTTGTATAAAATTTAATTGAAAGAAACCTAGCTAATATATGTAAGTTGGGAAATTAGTTAGTCTTATTAAGGTATTATTGATAGGGTAGGCAACGAAGCTCGCCCTCACAAGTCACAATCCTCTCTTATCCTCGCGATGACGTTAACCGTGAGTGCAAGTAGGTACTAGCTAGGTTGGACCTTAGCTAATATTGGATTTAGGGTTTCTAAATAATAACCTTAATTACAACATATATAAAGTTCGTCTGCATGCTTACATAGTTGATGATGTCTGCCATTCTTTTTTGTGGAAAGTCTTACCTTGCGTTGTCCCGTTTCATACATGTTATGGTATTTGAAAAGTTCGATTAATATAATTCCGATTGATTTTAAGAAGTTGGCTTAAAATCAACTAATCTTTAACTGTGCACGACCAGTTGAGGCATCAAAACCTCAAAGCCATGAACATGTTATGGCCAGTGGGTGCATCAAAACCTTAGATCCTTCACCTGAACCACTAGTTTGGGGTATGATTTAGGAGTTAGAGGCATCCACGAAAGATTCACGCGACGCGTTTCACGTCGTTGAAATGGGGAAGGATAAGGGTTTTGTGTTTTGGGTTTTAATGCGTCGCGTAACATTTCCGCGATGAATGTTTGCGCCCCATTGGCCGTGCCCTACCCCTAAACCTCAAACCCAAACCAAATTTTGGTGTGTTTGAGTTGTATGATTGACCTTGCTCTTAGATGGTTACATTACAATATAAGAGATAAACTATTATTATAATGATTCTATTATTATAATGATAATAATAATAATAAACATGGTATTTTTATGTTTTGATGTATTTTTAAATAATTTATAGATAATATGTAAATAAAATAAAATATTTATATAATTCTTGAATTTTTATTGAACCTAAAAAAAATTAGGAATGTTCAATACATTCTTACTAAAAAAAAAGAAGTAAAAATAATGTGCAATATATAGAATAAGATAAATATTAGTTGATAGATTGACCAAAGTACTACGACTGAATTAATCTTATAGCAAGAAGTACTACGATCCTCACCTAACGATCTATATACGGATTGATGGAGGTTTTAATTTTGTGTCATCTAACAAGTACTTTCCCCCAACTATGTGGCACTAAAAATGCCTACTTGATCATTAATTTTTCAAGAAGATATATGATCTAATTTTAAAGGTGGAGACTACCCTTAGTTGTTCTATATTTTTTTATCTTTTATTTCAGATCCACCTATCTCAAGAGAAAGTCTGATTTATGCTGATCAATCAAAGATTTCATTTAGTTGTATCTAAAATGTCAATGCAAGGAACTCATAAATTTTGAGTTTAAGGAGGTAATGCGTGCAAGTTATGCTCATCATGAGGAAAAGTTATAAGTTTGATAAATCTCTTAGATGCCCTATATTGTTAAGTTAGGTTAAATTTTAGCTAAAAAAAATAAAAAAATAAAAAACTAACATTTTATTAGATCTCGATTTGTTAAGACGATTTAGAATTCAAAAAATATTTTCTAAATTTTGAAAATTTAATTTAAAATAAGAGTCAAGGGAGCTGTTGAATTTAGAGTTCTACCTAGAGGTTGCAAAACATGAATTGATCCGCCAACTTATCCTCGACTTGGTAAACTTTACTCTAACTTGATCCGCTAGCTAAATAAGTCCAGATTTAGGATTAAGCATTTTAGACCCGTTACTTTTTCAATCCTGTTAGAGTTAGGATTGACCTTGACTCGTTTCTTTGTTTTGTATTGAAAAAATGTCAAACTTGTTAGGATGACGGTTTAAAAAATGAGTTCTACCCTTGCCGATTATTAAATTCAATTAGAGTTGGCTTTGAGGAGTTGCAAGTTGTGCAACTGCAAAAGCCCCTCATTTTTAGAGGGCCCATTATTTAGATGATCTAATGGTTAAATTGTATATAATTCTAAAACCATATCCTCTTCAAAATGTAGTTGAAATTTAACTCTCAATAAGCATTTCCTCTTATTATTAATTTTCAATAGTTTTTTGATGAATCACAAATTTTAGAACGATTTGATTTTTAGTACGAATGATCACATGGTGAAGAGATTATCCCTCGACAAAGTTCAATCCTTTGGTCATCTCTACATGAGCCGCCACAACTAGAATGTCCCCTAAGCATTACTCTAAAATAGAAGGGACTTTACGGGTCATTTTGGAAGGGCCTTATAAATCTCAGGACCCGCCCAGAATCCAATAACCCACTATTTTCACCTCAAGCGATTAGAAGTTTTTTTTTTTTTTTTTTTTTTAAGTTTAACTCAAGTAACAATGTTTTTTTTTAAAGAAATTTAAAAAGGAGAAAATAATTACAGAATGTCTCCTCTCTAACACTTAAAACAAACCTGTGCTATTTTTGTATATTTCTCAAACTCAAAAAGAAAATAATCAATGAAAATGGAAGGAAAGTAGATTGACAAAAAAAATAAAAAATAAAAAATCAGTTGAAAAATGAGACTAAAACAAAAGGCTAAAGAAGCGGCGATTGTAAAGGTGTTGACTCTATTGAAGGTAGGCTGGATGGGGGGGTATATGCCGGTGAAGATTCCATCTAATGCAGTGTTCCCCATGCACCCTTTATATATAACCGCTCCATTTCTCAATAAACCCATCTTCCACACAACACTAGGGTAACAGGGTTAGTAGTACTAGAAAGAAACAAAGAAAAAAAAAAGAATTATAACTGAAGAGGTAGAGTGAAAAGAATTCTTCTTTAATTTCATGTCTTTTCTTTCACTTTTCTTCTTCTTCTTCTTCTGGTTCCAACGCTTGGACTTCCCCATAATCTCTCTCTCTTTCTCTCCTGGGTTTTGGTTTAATGGTCTTTAATTCCTTGTTACAGGTCATATCGTGCTAATGACATTGTGAAGCTTGTGAGGACTTTCTTTCTTTTGGATTGTGAAAAACAGAGGTAAATAAGTAATCCTGTTTATTTCTCTTTCTAACTTATAATTTCTGTTTTCTTCTTCTTTGATCTGCTCTGTTTTTAAGTTTTTTAGTCTTTCTTTCGCTTTTGTAAAATGGGTTTGTCGAATTATATTAATTTAATAGGGGTTTGAGTCTGACTGTTGAGGGAGAGCAATCAAAACTACTGTAGTTGAAAGCATTGACTCAATACTACTCGGCAATTTTAATTTTGATCTTATTTTCAGAGCAAATCGATGATTCATGGAAAACCCATCACTTGAATCTCTCACGATTTCTTTGATTCTCATCTGAAATATCACCCTGGAAATTTTAGGTTTCTGAACCTTTCTTGGCTTCAATTTCTTTGAAATATAACCCATTTTTTTGTTCTCGATTTCTTTTTCAAAAAAAATAAATAAATTATAATTTCAACCCAAAGACTTTGATCTTCAGAATCTTAAAAATAATAGAAAAAAAACCCAGATAAGACCCAAACGTCATTAAAACCTTCTGAATTTTACAGCTGCTTATTCTTTCAGTACGTGACGTCCATGTTGATGGAAGAACATGCAATAATTTCTAATTTTCTGCAATGGGTCCTTTATTTTTATTTTTTGTTTTACATTATCTCAGATTATTTATTTTAGTTTTCTTCTTCTTAAGTGTTCAAGAACAGCAGAACAATATCGTTTAATTCTCTGTATTTTTTTTTCCTTGGGTACCTGTAATTAATGGAGTTTTGGGTTTTCCTTTTTTTCAAGAATAAAAAATGGGAAATCTGTGAGGATGGGTTAGGTTTAATTTTGTGGTCTAGTGTTTGTTTGTTATTCTAGGTTTGAATGAGTTGTTATTTTCGTTGGTGAAGTTTCTAGGATTCTCTCTACCTTCTTTTTCTCTTCTTTCTTACTTTCTTTTGGGAAATCAGATCCTCATCTTGTTTTTTCTGCTTTTTCCTGAACTCATGGAACCTTTTTAGCTTTTTCTAGAAGATTTATGACCTTTTTTTTAAAAAAAAAAAAAAACAGATTTAAGCTTTCTGGAGTTTCTGGTTTTGGATTTTCTGTTCAATTCGTCTTCTTCTTCTTCTTCATATTTTTCTTCTGCAACAATCTTCTATTCTATATCCAAGCATTTTTTTTATCAGCAGTGAAACAGAGTAGCACTGTAGCAGTCTAGCAGAGCTGAACTGACCAAAACTTTTTTTTCTTTTAAATGACCAAAAGGCCATTAATCATCCAGCACACCCCACACAAGAACCCGAGGAGAATACTGTCATTATATGGTTCTTTGACTTTCTTGCTCTGTAGGAACCAGAACCTTTTATTCTGGTACCGTAATTAGAACCATTAGAACCTGAATCTAGTGCTATGAGAGATAGATAAGGGAACAGTCAACTCCACCATGCCCCATCTTAATGAGCCTTTTAAGTCCCCACTACTCACATGGTGGAGTCCTTTTGACTCGTGGGTCATCAAAAACATAGATAGTATGCACCTAAGTCAAACGTGTTTTTCGGTTCCAAGTCTAACCAGTTCATTGCAGGCCTCCTCCAGGTCCAGGCTTGCCTGCAGGCAGCAACCCAAATCCTGATCTTAGTTTGGAATCTGAACCCAATAATTCAAAAAATAATAATAACTACAATTAATAATCTTCAAAAAAAAAAATTAATTTTAATTGTTACAATTTCCTTTCCCAATTTTTCTATAGAGTTAGATATATCAGCAAAGATCCTCCATTAATTTCGATCAAAGCATGAATAAAAGTATAAATTAAACACCTTCTGATCACACCTCGTTTCAAATCTTGTAGGATATCATTCTGAAGTTTACTGTTGGTTAAAAGAAGACTGCAGTTGAACAGAGTGGTTGCTGCAGGGTAGGTTAGTAGCCATGGCAAGAGAACAACTAGAGGTGCTCAGTGCACTCGACGTAGCTAAGACACAATTGTACCACTTCACTGCAATCGTAATTGCTGGTATGGGTTTCTTCACCGACGCGTACGATCTCTTCTGCATCTCACTCGTCACCAAATTGCTTGGCCGAATTTACTACACTGAAGATAATGCCCCAAAGCCCGGTACTTTGCCACCTAACATCTCCGCGGCAGTTAATGGTGTCGCTCTTTGTGGTACTCTCGCTGGTCAGCTCTTCTTTGGCTGGCTCGGTGACAAAATGGGTCGTAAGCGGGTTTACGGTATGACTCTTATGATCATGGTTATCTGCTCACTTGCCTCAGGTCTATCTTTAGGTCACGAACCAAAAGCAGTTATGGCCACACTTTGTTTCTTTCGGTTCTGGCTTGGTTTTGGCATCGGTGGTGACTACCCACTTTCCGCAACGATTATGTCTGAGTACGCAAACAAAAAGACCCGTGGTGCTTTCATTGCTGCTGTTTTTGCTATGCAAGGTTTTGGAATTTTAGCTGGTGGTATGGTTGCAATTATAGTTTCTGCTGCTTTTAAAGCCAAATTCGATGTACCAGCTTATGAAATAGCCGGCGATGCTTCAACTGTACCACAAGCTGATTATGTGTGGCGAATTATATTAATGTTCGGTGCAATTCCTGCTGCCTTAACTTACTATTGGCGTATGAAAATGCCTGAAACTGCTAGGTACACTGCTCTTGTAGCAAAGAATGCTAAACAGGCTGCCGCCGATATGTCTAAAGTTTTGCAAGTTGAAATTCTAGAAGAACAGGAGAAGGTTGAGAAATTTACAACAGAGGAAAGGAATTCATTTGGGTTGTTTTCCAAACAGTTCCTTAAGAGACATGGGCTTCATTTACTTGGAACTACCAGTACTTGGTTCTTACTTGACATCGCTTTTTACAGTCAGAATTTGTTTCAGAAGGACATCTTTAGTGCAGTTGGATGGATTCCACCAGCAAAAACCATGAATGCAATTGAAGAAGTTTACAGAATTGCAAGGGCACAAACATTAATTGCTCTTTGTAGTACCGTTCCTGGGTACTGGTTTACGGTGGCTTTCATTGATCGTATCGGGAGGTTTGCAATTCAGCTGATGGGTTTCTTCTTCATGACAGTGTTCATGTTTGCTCTAGCCATTCCTTACCACCACTGGACTTTGAAAGAGAACAGAATTGGTTTTGTTTTGATGTATGCATTGACATTCTTCTTTGCAAACTTTGGGCCTAACAGTACTACATTTGTCGTGCCGGCTGAGATATTTCCTGCCAGGTTACGTTCAACGTGTCACGGTATATCGGCTGCAGCTGGGAAAGCTGGTGCAATGGTGGGTGCATTTGGGTTCTTATATGCAGCACAGAGTCAGGACAAGACCAAGACTGATGCAGGGTATCCTCCTGGTATTGGAGTGAAGAATTCACTTATCATGCTTGGTGTTATTAACTTTTTGGGAATGCTCTTTACATTTTTGGTGCCAGAATCTAAGGGAAAATCACTGGAAGAGATGTCTGGAGAGAATGATGATGAATACGAAACAGGACCAACGGATAGCAGGACAGTTCCTGTTTAATCAATTCTGTTTTTTTATCAGTTTCAAGTATATAGCAGTGTGTGAGTACTTCATGTGTTTTTAGAAGTGTTTGTGTAGTAGAGAAAAGCTCTGTTTTTTTTTTTTTCCTACTTTTGCTGGTTTATTTGTCCATCTTAGGATGAATCTCTCTGTTTTTTTTGTAGTTAATAACTTTTAAAGATAGAGAGCAATAACTTTCATGGTTTCTTATGTTTGATGAGCATGCTGGAGTTGAAATTAAAGCTGTACCTGTAACAGATAATATTTACTGAAACAGAATTAATTGGCATCATCCTTGAGTAGTTTTTACTTCCATTATTGTCTTATTCCTCTGATTAATTGTGTTTTTAAGGTTGCTTGGTGATTGGTATTAGGATACAAAATGATAAGAAGTTAAGAACTGACCATAGGCTTAGAGGATTAATTTCTTTTTAAGGTTGTCTGAGGATGGTATTATTAGGATTGATACAGAATGATAAGTACTGAAAGGCTATGAACATTGAGGAGAGTAATTCCCCAAGGGAGCATTTTTGCCAGATTTGAAATATTAATTACTAAACAAAATAAATGTTATTTATTTATTTGTGTATATATACATATACATCAAGACATATGTAAAATAAATGGGATCTAATTAAAATAATAGATGGCTTGTGATTGACTTTGGGAGCCCAAGACCATGCCTTTGTATATGAATTGTTTTTGTGTGTAGGTTTAGGGAGATGTGCATGGGCAAACTACACATGACACACATGACATGAGCAGGAAAACTTACTCAGTGAATACTACATTTTTGTCTTACCACCAATTTATTATTACACTCTGTTTACTCTCCCTCTGGGGAACTAAATGGGATGATCTAATAGCTGAGTTTTTGTGATAATGATCTCCTCACCATGTAGATCATCTTCATCAAATCGTTTTAAAGCTTTTAACTTCATTAAAAACTGGTTGGAAAGAATAATACAAAAAACTTAAAACTTGAATCAATTTTTAATTGAGTTAGAAGTTTCAAAATGATAATGTGATTTTTTTGTTAAAGAAATCAATCCTTTGGGGGTGTAAACCGAGTGTACAAATAAATGGAGTGTTAAAACAAAACAAGAAAAAGGGGTGCAAGTAAAATTGCCAAGGAATTGAAGCAAATTAAAAATCATAAGATGAAATAGAATACTAACAAGAGGGAGAAACAAATTGGAAATGGAGCTTGTGAAGCAGTTGACTAATTATAGAAGCAGAAGGTGGATATACCGGTGAAGATTCGTGGATCCTGAATACAGCTCTCCGCCATGTCTTTAAATATGCCAACAACGCTCAATCTTGCTCCCAACAATCTCTGCAGTCTATTAATTAGTAGGAGTTAAAGAAGAAGAAGAAGAAGAAGAAGAAGAATCCAAGAGGTAAGAGTAAAACAGAAATCTTTGATTAATTAGTTTTTATATAACACTGTTGTTTTTATATGTATTCTGATTGCAAGTAACTGTTGTACTACAATCTCTCTCCTCTCTCTCTCTCTCTCTCTCTCTCTCTCTCTCTCTCTAATTTTGTTTAACTGTCTTAATTTCCTGCTTGTTACAGGCTGTGATGACACTGTGAAGCAGCTTCTCTGAAGACTCTCTTTTGGTTGAAAACAAAAGGTAATACAGAGTAATTACACTACTTTTTGCACAACTTGTGGAACCCGAGGATTCTGTATGGGGTTTGCCCAAGATAGTTCCATGGGTTCCTCTGATTTCTCGGGTTGTCCAAATTATATTGAAACCTTTGAGAAAAAAAAAAAAATTCAACTTAAAATTTCAATAACTATTATAAGTAAAAATAGGTGGGTGAGCACTAATTTTAATAATCAAATCCATTTTTTGTAAATCATAATCCAAACAAAAATACGGTGTATATTATCATAGTATTTATTTCAAATAAATATCTTATAACATGTTTAAAATAAATGTATATTGAATATATTTTTCTATCCTACCAAAAAAAAAAAAAAAATTCCTCGGAAATTCTTATTTGTCACTTTTAATTCAAGTTAAGAAATAATGTTTATGTTTGCTCAATTTATCAAATATATATGCTGGTTCAAGTTGTTTACAGTTGGTTGCAACCTGTCTTTGTTACGAGGAAGTCGTGGGTTCAAAACTCACAGCTGTATTATTGTTGTTGGGGTTCCTCATGTAATCTCGTTCTTGTGGAGGACTGTACACAGTTCAAATGCCTTATCATGATCTTCCTACATTGCTAGAGCGAATCGATGATTCATGGAAAACCCATCACTTGGATCTCGTGATTTCTTGGATTCTAATCTGAAATCTCTCTCTGCCGAATTAGGTTTTCAGTAGCTTTCTTGATCTCATTGTCTTTGGAAAATCAACCCAAAGACTCTTGACTTTGATTTTCAAAATCTTAAAAGATAAAACACACATGATAATGTATGTCCCTCCTCATTCTGGAGTTTACATCGTCTGTCCCCATTTTGTCTGTTCTCTGATTTTTCGTGAGAATGTTCTTTCGTTAGAAGTCTTAGAATTGGTTGATTTTTTTATGAGAATAAAAAATAAAATGAGGATAACATTGTTACAAACTAGAGACATGAGCATCCCACGGCTATGGTTCTCATCCTCACAAAAAGTGAAATCAAGTGATATCTCATGCTTTTTTTTTTTAATCAGGACTTTTCTTTTTTTCATATCGTGGAATTAGTATTTAACCCAAATTCCACCTACGGTTTATATATATATATATATGTCTCTGGGTTATTGCTACCTGTAATTCATGGAGTTTTGGGTTTTCCTTTTCAAGATTAAATATGGGAAATCTGTGAGGATGTGTTGGGTTTTGTGGTGTTGTGTTTGTTTGTTTTTGGGCGGGTGGGAAGTTATTTTCGTTAATGAATTTTCCAGAATTCTCTACCTTTTTCTGTCTCTTTATTTTCAAGAGTCTCTTCTTGTTTTCTTCTGCTTGTTCCTACGCCCGTTGAAACTTATAGTTTTTCTAGAAGATCATGGCCTACTTACAATCAGATTAAGGTTTCTGGGGAACAGTTTGGATTATCTGTTATCCTTATTCTCAACCACTGGGTTCATTGGTAGGGGTTCGGTCATGGATCCCAATCCTACCCAAGATAGACACTTTCAACTTTCATAATAAAGTCGTTGAAAGTTGAACCTACAATTTAGATTTAAAACCTACCTACACCATAACATACTTAACAATTAAATACAAACATGTCCTATGGTCTTACCTATCAAAAAAAAAAAAAAAATGCACGGCCCTCTTACCCTTTGGCCCAGTTCTATCCAACTCTCTGGAACCAAAATCTATTATACCGGTTCTGGATTTTACATATTTTAGTACCAGAACTAGAACAATTAGGAATCGAATCACTTACACAGATAAAGAATAAGGAAGGGCATACTTAATATGGGACTGTGACCGGACCCAAATGATTCCATGGGTTGGACTTACCAAATGTGGTTTTTGACTCAAGACGAACCAGCTTTTTGCAAGCTGGGGAACGGGCATCTAGTGTTCAGCATGATAATCTAGATCAGAAATATAAAAGGGTGCGGTTACATCCTTCAGTGCAACATTTTACAAAATGGCCTGTCAGATTCCCAGATCAGACAAGACATTCCCTAAAATCTTGGGAGGATGGGGTAAAAAAAATATTGACCCATTCGATGTGTTTATATCCTGTGTCAAAACTTTATGTCCTAAAACCTGAGACTCTACAATACCATAGACGTTGTGATCATACCTTAGTTCACATCTTGCAGGATATATTTCAAGAACTAAAAGATCAGAGTGGCAGTTGGATAGCCATGGCTAGAGAACAACTGGAAGTGCTCACTGCACTCGACATAGCAAAGACACAATTGTACCATTTCACAGCAATTGTAATTGCTGGTATGGGTTTCTTCACAGACGCCTACGATCTTTTCTGCATCTCACTTGTCACCAAATTGCTCGGCCGCATTTACTATCACGTCGACGGCGCCCCAAGTCCCGGTACTCTACCACCTAATGTCTCCGCCGCTGTTAATGGTGTCGCTCTTTGCGGAACTCTTGCAGGTCAGCTCTTCTTTGGCTGGCTTGGTGACAAAATGGGTCGTAAACGAGTTTATGGAATAACTCTAATGATCATGGTTATGTGCTCAATCGCTTCCGGTTTATCTCCCGGTAGCGAGCCAAAAGCAGTGATTGCCACACTTTGCTTCTTTCGGTTCTGGCTTGGTTTTGGCATCGGTGGTGACTACCCACTTTCGGCGACGATTATGTCTGAGTACGCCAACAAAAAAACCCGTGGTGCTTTCATTGCTGCTGTTTTTGCCATGCAAGGTTTTGGAATTTTAGCTGGTGGAGTCGTTGCAATTATAGTTTCTGCTGCTTTTAACGCTAAATTCAATGCACCAGACTATGAAACCAACGCTGTTGCTTCGACAGTTTCACAAGCTGATTACGTGTGGCGAATTATATTAATGTTCGGTGCAATTCCTGCTGGCTTAACTTACTATTGGCGTATGAAAATGCCTGAAACTGCTCGGTACACTGCTCTTGTAGCCAAGAATGCTAAACAGGCTGCTGCCGATATGTCAAAAGTTTTAAATGTTGAAATTCAAGAAGAAGAAGCGAAAGTAGAGAAAATAACAATGGGGGAAAGGAATTCATTTGGGTTGTTTTCTAAACAGTTCCTTCATCGACATGGGCTTCATTTACTTGGAACTACTAGTACCTGGTTCTTACTTGACATTGCTTTTTACAGTTCGAATTTGTTTCAGAAGGATGTCTTCAGTGCAATTGGATGGATTCCAGCAGCAAAAACCATGAATGCAATTGAAGAAGTTCACAAAATTGCAAAGGCACAGACATTAATTGCTCTTTGTAGTACTGTTCCTGGGTACTGGTTTACAGTGGCATTCATTGATCATATGGGGAGGTTTGCAATTCAACTGATGGGTTTCTTCTTCATGACAGTGTTCATGTTTGCCCTAGCCATTCCTTACCACCACTGGACTTTGAAAAAGAACAGAATTGGTTTTGTTGTGATGTATGCCTTTACATTCTTCTTTGCAAACTTTGGGCCTAACAGTACGACATTTGTGGTGCCGGCCGAGATATTTCCAGCCAGGTTACGTTCAACGTGTCATGGTATATCGGCAGCTGCCGGAAAAGCTGGTGCGATTGTGGGTGCATTTGGGTTCTTATATGCAGCACAGAACCAGGACAAGAACAAGACTGATGCAGGGTATCCTCCTGGTATAGGAGTGAAAAATTCGCTGATCGTGCTTGGTGTAATCAACTTTTTGGGAATGTTGTTTACATTCTTGGTGCCAGAATCTAAGGGTAAATCACTGGAGGAGATGTCGGGTGAGAATGAGGAAGAATATGAAACCGCACCCTCCGATAGCAGGACAGTTCCTGTTTAACTAAATACTGTTTTTTATCAGTTTCAAGTATATCGTGTATGTGTATCAGTTCTTCTTCATGTCTTTATAGAAGTGATTGTGTAATAGTTCCCTTTTTTTTTTTTTTTTCTTTTTCTCTACTATTGATGGTTTCTTAGTTCATCTTAAGACCAATCTCTGCTTTCTGGTTTGTTTTGAAGTTTAAAACTTTACTTCTGAAATTAAGGATCAGTAACTTTTTTCATGGTTTGTTTTATATATTAGGATACACAATGATACAAACTGAAAGGCTAAGAAGGAATTACCTTGTATTTGATTCTCTCATTGAAAATATAATATGGCCTACTTTTAAGCTTGCCTAGCTAGTTGGAGTTGAATTAGATTTCTTATTGAACTTCTTAAGTGAAAAAACATGCAATTTCCTTGTTTTTAGTAGGATTGGTACATGGGTTACCAAACCACTATAAATATATAGGTAAGGGTGCTTGTTCATATATATCACAGAGAAGGGATAGAGTAAGAAAGTTAAGCAGACTGATTAGTGAGCTTGGATTTTAAGACCGGGGTTTTTCTTCGTAGGTTTCGTTAATAGTTCGGTGATTAAGAGCAAACCATTAGTTAGGAGCTCTGCGAAAGACTTGTACTCTTGTTTCATCATAGTAAATTGATCATTGTTGCCATGGCTTCTTGCTCCAGTCTAGGAGGATTTTTTCCATGTAACCCTTTGTGGTTGGTCTTTTTATATTCATTCTTCTTCTATTTTGTATATCATCAGTTTCATTTGAACATTTTGGTTATTCTGCTATACTTCATATGTGCTTTCTATTAGGGACAGTGGGCTAACCCCTATATATGTTTAAGTATAATACTGACAACTCTGTCTACAAGTTCGAGGCTTTAGAGAAATCAATTGTCCAAACTCTTTGTCCCTCTTTAGGGAGAGAAAAATAACTTTGTAAACACAATATATATATATATATATATGCAGTGAGTCTCTTCAAGTAGGCTATGTCTATTGTTTTTTCATGAGTTTCACTCTTACAGACTGACTAAATTCCAATTTAAACTGGGAAAAGGTCTCAATAAGTTCTGTTTATGAGTTATGAGACATCAACATTTGAGTTCGGTACTGAAATTGATCCTGTAGTTCATTTGTATGGTAGAATATATTCTTGTCAGATCTTTCATGCACATTCAGTTTCAGCATCCTAATGTTTCAAAGTGCCCTAAATTTTAGATAAAAATTTATCCAATCCTAACGCTAGCAAGAATCAAAATAACCCAAGTTAATTATTTAAAAAATATTTATTTTATTTATTATTATATATTAAATATTAGTATGTATTTGTTGAAATTGAGAAGTGAGAAGTGAGAAGTGCGCACCATTATATATTAATTAAAGAATCATGCTGCCCCACGCAATTGTCCTCGGCCTAAATGGTGTGTAGTAGTCCATTAGAGACCGCAAAATCTGCATCTCAAGTGGAGAGACCCGCAACGATTTGCCAGTGGTAGATACACATTTTTCACCACCCGTGAATTGCAGGGAAGCCACTCTAACCCCGCCCATTGAGCCAGCAGATCGAGCTAGGTCTGGGTTGATTAGCAGGGACTGTTTTCGCCAGGTCTATGACATCAACCAACATTAGTTTGGTATCTAGAATATGCGGATCCGAACTCTTAATTAAAATAGTAATTAACGTATGAAATACAATAAATAAATAAATAAATCATTAGTTTTTAATCTTTGAATCAATGATCAAAATTTGTCTGGGGAAGCTTCCACCCAGGCCAGCTCGAACTAGCAGCAGCGAGTAAGCAAACATTGAAAGAGAATAAATTAAATTGGAATTGGAGGTCAAATGCAATTGCATTTTGAATGTGGATTCAGGAAGCAGGAGAAAATTTCATTATCTTTAATGACCAAAACTGGATAACCAAAGCAGGGAATCAATCCGACATATTTTTCTCAAAAATAAAACTTGAGGCAATAACATTAGGGGAGGCGAATCACTTTCACAACAAAAAATTGCTAAAAAAATAACAATCAAACCCATTCAGCTCAAGCAGAGAATGCACTTGTTAGATGTGTTTGTTTCATGATTTTTGTTGGATTTGGAGATGTAGATGGATCATGAGAAAGTAAAAAAAAAAAAATTAATTAATGTAGTGTAAAAAAGTGTTGCGAACATTCTCAGCCAATTTATCTTTTACTTTGTTTTTGTGGGGGATTTTGGCCAAAAACCCCTACTTGGAAAACGTTTTAGGATTTAGCCCAACAAACGTTTTCTTTTAGTCTAAGGCCCAAGAGGGTTTCAGTCAGAGGGTTTCAGTGTGTGTAATTTATAGGAAGAGGGTTTCAGTGAAACCCTCTCCGAGAGGGTTTCAGTCAGTTATCCTTGGGCCTTAGACTAAAAGAAAACGTTTGTTGGGCTAAATCCTAAAACGTTTTTCAAGTAGGGATTTTTGGCCAAAATTCCCTTATTTGTGAGTATATTACAAATTACCGTGAAAATAGACCATTAAAAACATATAAAAATTGTAGCCTTTATATTATTTGCATCATGCAAATATTGCCCGGATATCAAACAAGGCCTAAATGAATAGTAAAAAGATTTGAATTAACTTTTCATCCTATTAAATAAATAAATAAATGAGGTGCAGATAAAATTGCCGATGAAGCATATTTTGTGTGTAGGTCCACTAATAAGATGCGTGTGCCAGAAAAAATTTGAAATATGATACTAGTAGCAGAAAGACACGTGGCATATTTGAAAGTTGAGGAAAAAATTGAGGGAAAGTATTAAAAATGAAAAATCAGTTGAATTTTTATTTTTAAAGGAGAAAAATAAGTTGAAAATTGAAATGGAAGACAAATAATTAAGAGATCTAATGAGAGAGAGAATGAAGAAGCATTTGTGAATGCTGTTGACTATAATTTAGTAATAAGGTAGAACAAATGAAATATGAATAATATTAGATACTGGTGAAAATTCCATCCTGGGTAGAGCTCCCCCCATGCATGCACACCTTTAATTATATATATATATAGATACTAACAACGATCCACCTCTAATCTCCCTCAATCTCCACAGCAGCAGCAGTTAGAAGAAGAAGAAGGGGAAGAGCATAGGAGGAGTAGGGCTTTGCACTTCCCATAATCTCTCTCTCTCTCCCTATATATATATATATATCTGATTTTGTCTAATTATCTTTCCTAATTTTTACAGGTGTGAAGACATTATGAAGCTTCTAAAGACTTTCTGTTGATCTTAAAAAACAAAGGTAACGCGTGATAGGCCCCCGCCGCTGCCCCCCAAATCCGACTATTCCTGTGTCACATTTCCATTTGTGATATTCTCTCCCACTTAAATTCTGCAACACTGTAGTTGCAGTCAGGTAACCCTACAAACTCGTCCTTACCCTACCTCGAGGGATTCGCTATGGACGCAGACATTAGCCCTATGTGTTGGTGCTTAATGTGACATTGAAAATGGATAGGATCTATTCTGATACCACATTCATAGGTTTGGGTTTCCAACACAAAAGACTTGGTATGGGACTGGAACCGGAACCAAATAACTCGATGGGGATGGACTTACCAAGTTTGGTATTTGAGTCCAAGTCTAGCCCAGCTAATTGCAAACCTAGGGATGGGTTTTTTAGGGTTCGGCCTGCAGGCCTAGCGTGTGTCTACAACCCAAATCCTTATCAATTTTAATATTTTTTTTTTTAATTTGTTTTTTTTAAAGATTGACACCTGTTTTGGATTTAGTTTTCTTAATCTAACCTCTCTTCTTCTTTCTTTTTTTTTAGAATCTTTTTTGCCAATTTGTTATATGCGGGTGCAGTAGCCCTTATATAGCCCCCTTGGATTTAGTTTTCTTAATCATTCTCTAAAAAAATCAGTCCATATATGGATTGCATGTGGGCCCCACAGGGATTGGATGATATAAGGGTGCTATATAAGGTGACCCATTTTTTAAATAACAGCTCGTCTAAAAAATCAACCTAACCCAGCTGCGTCCCACAGTTAGACCTTAATTCTAATTTCTAAACTCTGAATTTTCTTCCTAGTTGTATGCTAGAGGCCCAGCTGTTAAAAGATCGAGTAGTACTAAGTAGCAGAAGTTGAGGAAAGAGTTGCTGGATAACCATGGCTAAAGAACAACTAGAGGTGCTAGGTGCACTAGACATAGCAAAAACACAATGGTACCATTTCACTGCAATCGTAATTGCTGGTATGGGTTTCTTCACCGACGCCTACGATCTCTTCTGCATCTCATTCATCACTAAATTGCTAGGTCGAATTTACTACCATGTCGATGGCGCCAAAAATCCCGGTACTTTGCCACCAAATGTCTCTGATGCAGTTACTGGAGTCGCTCTTTGCGGTACTCTGGCCGGTCAGCTCTTCTTTGGCTGGCTTGGAGACAAACTGGGTCGTAAACGAGTTTATGGTACAACTCTAATGATCATGATTATCTGTTCAGTCACTTCTGGTCTATCTCTAGGTAGCGACCCAAAAGCAGTTATGGCCACGCTTTGCTTCTCCCGTTTCTGGCTTGGTTTCGGCATCGGTGGTGACTACCCACTTTCCGCAACGATCATGTCTGAATATGCCAACAAGAAAACGCGTGGTACTTTCGTTGCTGCTGTTTTTGCTATGCAAGGTTTTGGAATTTTAGCTGGTGGGATGGTTGCAATTGTAGTTTCTGCTGCTTTTAAGGCCAAATTCAAGGCTCCTGCTTATGAAATTGATGCAATTGCTTCAACTGTACCTCAAGCTGATTATGTATGGAGAATCATTTTAATGTTCGGTGCAGTTCCTGCTGCATTAACATACTATTGGCGTATGAAAATGCCTGAAACTGCTCGGTACACTGCTCTTGTAGCCAAGAACGCAAAAAAGGCTGCTGCCGATATGTCTAAAGTTTTACAGGTTGAAATCCAAGAAGAAGAAGAGAAAATAGAGCAGATAAAAATGGACGAAAGGAAATCATTTGGGTTGTTTTCTAAACAGTTCCTTCATCGACACGGGCTTCATTTACTTGGAACTACTAGTACTTGGTTCTTACTTGACATAGCTTTTTACAGTTCAAATTTGTTTCAGAAGGATATTTTTAGTGCGGTTGGATGGATTCCTCCAGCAAAGACCATGAATGCAATCGAAGAAGTTTACAGAATTGCAAGGGCTCAGACATTAATTGCTCTTTGTAGTACTGTTCCTGGGTACTGGTTTACAGTGGCTTTTATTGATCGTATTGGGAGATTTGCAATTCAGTTGATGGGTTTCTTCTTCATGACAGTGTTCATGTTTGCTCTAGCCATTCCTTATCACCACTGGACTTTGAAGGAGAACAGAATTGGGTTTGTTCTCATGTATGCATTAACTTTCTTCTTTGCAAACTTTGGGCCCAATAGTACAACATTTGTTGTGCCTGCGGAGATATTTCCGGCGAGGTTACGTTCAACGTGTCATGGTATCTCAGCAGCTTCCGGGAAAGCTGGTGCAATTGTGGGTGCATTTGGGTTCTTATATGCAGCACAGAGCCAGGACAAAAATAAGACTGATGCAGGGTATTCTCCTGGTATTGGAGTGAAGAATTCACTGATCATGCTTGGCGTTATCAACTTTTTGGGAATGCTGTTTACATTCTTGGTGCCAGAATCTAAGGGAAAATCACTGGAAGAAATGTCAGGTGAGAATGAAGAAGAATATGAAACTGGAGATATGATGACCGATAATCACGCTGGTTATAATAGCAGGACTGTTCCTGTCTAATCTGATGCTAGTTTGATCAGTTTCATGTATAATGTGTGACTTCTTCATCTCTTAGTAGAAGTGTTTGTGTAGTAGAGAAAAGCTCTGTCTTTTTCTACTTTTGTTTGTGTGCTTTTTTCATTTTAGGATGATTCTCTGATTTCTGCTTTGTTTTGTGGTTAGAAACTTCAAATTCGAAACTGAAGAGTGGTAAGTGGCAACTTTCAAGGTTAGTGTTTATCTTTGATAGGCAAGCTGGAGTGGAAATGAAAGTACCAGTAACAATAAATAATATTTATTGAACAGAATAAGTTGGGATCCTTAACCCTAAGTATTGTTGTCCTCAGATTGTCTTTTTTATGTTGGTTGATAATTGTATATATTTGAATACATAATGATAAGACCTGAAAGGCGAAGAAGGCAATGGTATTACCTTGTAGTTGTACTACTCCTAAGCTCCAACATTTCCCAGTGATAAATTGACAATACTAATCAAACTCGACAAGTCCTTCTACATAGTGATAAGACTCTTCGTACTCATCAATTGTTTCTACCTACAATTTAACAGAACATGATAAAAGATACTTGAGATGAAATTTGGATTTCCCCCATTTAACATTCATTATCTAAATTGCCTTTTAATTTTACAAAACAGAGTAGGCACCTACCTCATTTTTCCTCTAGAACACATCAAATTGATGCATGTTCTCAAGCATGTAAGCATGTGAAAGGCATGTATTCATAAAATAGGTATAGGATTTTATGCGAGCACGCTTTTGGTTATGCATCAGCAGTTCAGTCTGTTAATGGTGAATAAACAGAGTGCAACAAATTTTTGCATCACAGTTTCACAGGTTATGAGTTTCCATAACATACATTACAGACAAGATATATCTAGATTCACAGAAAGAATAGCTTGCCTTCGAAGAGCTTTAGCAACCCCATTACACCAAACATTGTCAGAATTTTTGGAGCCGAAACAGAACGCAAATATGGAAGCTCATCTGTGGAACAAAAATTACACCCAGTAAACCACTTAATATCTACTTCACAATGAAAGAAAAAAAAAATCATAATTAGCGATCATATAGCAATTCATGATTATGGGTATTGTCAGCCTCATTATGCTCCACCGATTCCTCCTTTTTTTTTCCAATCAGAAACCATTTTAACAAGCAGTGGGTCCTAAAAGAAGAATGTTGAGGACTATGTTTTTGCTTCGGCATTTCATCGAACATATTAGCTATAATGATTTTTGTTTTAATACGAACCTCGCTGGCCTTTGCGAAAAACTAGAAATTAAGACCATCCAATTGTAGGCAAGAAGCTAAATACAATCTAAATGGATTTGCAAATTTATTTTAAAAGAAAAAAAACTTGGCAAATAAAAGAATATGGGGCAGGAGCGTTACCTAAAAACTAGGGTTTATTGAAACCCAGTCTCTCTTTTAGCTTATTAGGTCCCCTGTAACTTCCATTCTTCTTCTCCTTTCAAAGTTGTAAAATAAGGAGAGGACGATAAGAATAATAGAGAGAGAGAGAGAGAGAGAGAGAGAGAGAGAGAGAGAGGGGTTAGAGAGAGAAAGAGAGGGTTGTGCGTGGTGGTTGTAGATGGAGCAGAGAAGTCTCGTTTTTAAATGTTTGCCACCGCGTCGAAAACTCTCTCCTCCTAGAATTGGCCACAGTTTTTAGCTATGATATGTTTGTGACGATTGATATTTCGTCCAAAATAGTACTTATAGCGACAAAACATTCTGTGGCTAATGAGACATTTTCTTGTAGGTAATAATTGATGCTTTTTTTTTTTTTCTCTTAAGGTATAGTAACATTTTAAAACTTAGAAGGCATTTGGGACACATAATATACTAAATAACTTTCTGTAACCATTAGATCAATTATGATTAAACCACTTGCATCAATAATCATCTAATTATATAATTGTGATTTAACAGTGCTGATTAGAAAAGGAAACAGTACAATTGAAATGAATTTTGGAAAATACTTTATAATTTTTCAACAGTTATGAAACTACTCGTTTTAATAACATGGTGCGAAATAAAATCCTCATGTGCTAACTAGCTTATTAGCTGATAAATTTTTTGTTGTTATTGATCGTATCATAGTACAGATTTAAGTTTAGATCCCACTTACATCGAATACTAATTTGGGATTAAGAATAGGGAGTACTACTTAAATTCCCTTGATATTTTAACCCACATTGAAATTTCAAGGGAGATGTCCTACTGTGCTCGACAGTTGTTAAGTTTGTAACGGTATACAATATTGAGGGGTTATATAGTCCCTCCTTATTCATTCCCATAAAAGGCCCTATATTTTGTGGGGGCTCACATGCAGATGGTCTAGGGGATAATTTTTGGAGAGGATGTTCTCTTCATAATGCAGATAATCATATACAAAA
Source organism: Macleaya cordata (assembly GCA_002174775.1). Classification (NCBI taxonomy): domain Eukaryota; kingdom Viridiplantae; phylum Streptophyta; class Magnoliopsida; order Ranunculales; family Papaveraceae; genus Macleaya; species Macleaya cordata. The sequence goes on along the minus strand of MVGT01003956.1, from coordinate 1,723,878 downwards.
ATCAGTTCCTTCTAAAACTTCTAATCCTATAAAATTACCCTTTAAAAATTTGACATATTTGACATTTTTTTTACTGTTTTAATGAGATTAGAAGTTTTAAAACCAAGCGATTTTTAGATAAAATAATATACATAGTGAGGTGGGACTTGGTTGAATAAGAGAAACTCTAGTGGAATCCCTAAACTGCACGATCAAGCAGTTTTGGGCACTCTAGTGGAGTCCCTTAATATCTTAATAAAATGGATCCCTTGCCACTAATTTAGGGATCCTTAGTGGAGAGTCGAAAGGATGAGCGTGACGCTCAATGGTTGAGCGTGGAGTTGAGGGAATTTTTTTTTTATACCTATTAAATAGGAAACTAACTTCTTTCACTTTCTTTTCTTATTTTTTCTCCTTAAAAAAGCTAATAAATTATATATCTTTCCTCCTTTTTTTTCTTTCTCTTTCCTCTATATATTTTTTTCTTTTTTTAACCCTTTTAAGGGATTATCACTAGAGCAAAAGCACCTCTTAACTTCTAGAGTTGGACATTACGGAAATGCTTAAGTTACAGCAAATTCCTACAGAATTTGCTACAGAAGGCTAATCCAACGGTCAATATGTTTCACATACCCTCGTAATTCACACCCTATCCTAAAGTGATATGAATCTCACCGTAAATTATGCCTTCTGTACCAAATTCTGTAGCTTTTTCTGTAGCCCTAGCACTGCCATGGACATTAAGGGATCTATTTTTATATATCCCACTAGACTTGCCCTAAAAGTGGGCTCTCTACAATATTATCCAATCAAACACGAATTCAAATCTAATAATAAGATCTTTGTCGCAAAATAGTGTCGGCACGTAACAGAGAAAACAGATTTCGTAGACTGAGGGTGGACTTTGACCTAATCTTCCCCAGTTTTGGGCCGTTGATATTCATAGATGATCTATGAACGACGCCACCAGTATCTGTATAAGTTTCAGAGGACAGCTCTTGTACAGTGGAGCTTCCTACGTCACCCTAAAATAGCGAGATGAAGTAGTGGGACCCACTTAATTAGTCAACGACGGCCTTTCAGGTTTCTAAGTCAAAACATATAAGTATAGGAATATACCATCAAGTGGACGGTCTGTACCAACGGAAAATATTTGTGGATTTTCACATAATTGATCAATTAGTTTAGATGCTAAGTTTTAATTAGCCATTACATTTGAGTAGCAAAAAAAAGTTTATTACACCATTCCTTACTCCTTACACCAAGCTTTACATTCACGACTTTCAAATTTTGTGGGTCTCACATAGAAATGATTCAAATAAAATAGACGATCTAAAAGGTTGAATTTTTGTAATAATATTCTCCTTACCATTAACATTATTCTTATTAAATATCAGTCTATTCTAGAATTTTAACTTTATTAAAAAATGATCTAAATCAATGGTCCATTATTAGATATGGATGGTGTTCTCATTGTTAATTTACAATCAATTTTTAATATGATTAAAAATTTTAATAAACTAATTCTTTTCTTTATTAATTAGATTTTTTTATAAGAAAAATGACTTTTGTAAATATGATTTTTCTTTTTATTAAATTCTTTTGTGAAGACGATCTAAATGGCGAGAAGCACATCGTCACCAAAATCAATCTTTGGATTGTGTGTTGGTTGGATTTACAAATGGTGTATACAAAGGGACTCAGGTAGTAAAAGAATTGGCTAATCAGTAAGATATTTATTGTATATGGGTCGACCAAAGGTGCGTGGCCAAGTGGTCTTCTTTCAATGGGTCTGAGAGTTGTGTCGTACATGCGCCATAGTGCATTTAATCCCTTTTATTTTATTTGAACAAAGAATTAATAAGAAAATTTATATGCCTAATTAAGGCTATATGGTCGATATTTATTCTTATATGCCTAATAAGAACACATACACGTTCACACGTCTCTGATACGCCAACCCCGTACACAGTTGGATTGTGGTAGTTCAGATTCGTACCGTCGAATGTCGATATATTTTACAAAATATAGAATGGTATTTCAAAAAAAATTTGGCAGAATTTTTTTTTTTTAAAAGGGCTGAAATATAAGGGCCCGTTTGGTTTGCGATTGGAAAACATGTTTTTAAAAACTAATTTACACCTAAACTAATATGCATTTTGTACTACATCCAAAACTGTTTTAGGATTTACAATAAAATCATGTATGATTTTACAAAACAAAAAAATGTTGTTTTCTTTGTTTTCAATGAAATCATTTAGGATTTTATAGTAAAGCAAAAAAATAGTTTTAGATGTGATACAAAATGTAGTTAACTTAGGTGTAAATTAGTTTTTGAAAACAAGTTTTCCAATCGCGAACCAAACGGGCCCTAATATACTCGAAGCGCCCATGACGTTCAACAATGCTTCTCAACGATTCCAAACAAATAAGAAGATGGTATACACACAGAAAAAAAAGGGTGTACTTGTAACGGACATAAATAAATTTTTATATTTTGTAATTTTGAAAGCTTAAAAATGATCTCTTTTTTTTTTTTTGTAAAATTGAGTTCCAAAAAAAAAAATTTGTTTTTAGAAAGCACTAATTAATATTGAAGATTTTCAAAATAAAACCAACCTTTAACACCAAATACTTAAAAGAAAAGTATATGAATTTTGTTGTCAAGAGCACGCGCAATAATGCACTCATGGGTTGCGTTCAATATATATGTAACAAACGTATGTGATAGGCATGCTAATATGTGTTGGAAGTAAAAAAAAAATTAAGTGACCTTAATTAATACATAAGGTTTAACTTTTAAACTTGATTGTTTGGAAATTATTTATCGACTCTAGTTTACTAATATTTCAAAATTACAGATCTTAAATTAAAATAAGAAAAGAAAATCGCAAATATTCTTTTTTCTTTTTATGGAGTCATTATCCAAGTATAAGTAAAAAGCAAAGACGCAAATGAGAAGGCGACACTAATAGATAGAGAGAGAATACAATTACTAACGAATGAAAAGAAGACACTATAAATGAGGCAAAAAAAAAAAAACTCACCAAAAAATAACTAAAAGTAACTAATGAAAATTCCGCATTTTGTTTGGTAGGGAACACCTTTCATGATGTAGAGGAGAGAGAGAGATCATTGAATTGATCTTAACATGCAAAAGGTTATCCATTAATATCTATTGTCTCAATCATCTAAATCATCTAAAAAGTCTAACGATTAAAAAAAATGATCCAAAAAGTCTAACAATTAACTCAAATTAAAAATTAGTTGACATTTGAAGAGCTTGGAATAATTGGGAATTTGGAACTTTGGAGTCCAACTTACAAATAAGAAAACAGAAAATAAAACATACATATGAATATATATTGTTAGATATTTTCATTAAAATTTATTGTTTTTGAGTTATGTTGTTTGAACGGGGGTCGAGGGGGCGGAGCCTAACAGCCACGACCAAAAGACACTACTGAAGCTATAAATACGACCCTCAACCTGTTCCTAAAATATAAAAAAAAATTCGTATCTTCTTCATCTCGTATTAGGCATCTTCAGTCTCATTTTCAGAGTGTATTCTTTGGTTTGATCAATTAGTCACACATTGAATCAAACGACTTCCATTGTATCTTGAAAGAGATTTTCTTTTTTACCCCAGAGTGTCATCGTGGTTTCTACCAGAAGGAGAGAAACATCTCTTAAAAGATAGCGTTTATACGTGCCTTAGAGTATTCCAGTTTCCATTTTTTAATTTATTATTGCTCCGGTTTTCTTCAACATATATTGGTAAGACCTTTTTTTTGGGTTAATTTAATTCAGGCCCCCAAAAATAATCGTTATTTGAACTTTGCCCCTTCAAAAATTCGTTAGTTAACTTACCCCAACTAACAGTTTCCGTCTAAAGGTGCAGTACATTTCGCACATAATTATTTTTTACCAAAAAACCCATCACGCAAAGAACACGTGATTCACTCTATTTTTTTTTCATAAATTTCTAAATTACCCCAAGTCCATACCTATCAGTTACTCTATCTTTTCCCTTTGAAGGTCTATTAATGGTAAATAAGATAGAAGCAAAGAGAAAGGGAGAGAAAGTTGCAGATAGATACAAAGACATAAGATCAGAATTAAATCCATGGGGGATATAAATTGAGAGTTTAAATTTTTCAGAAATTGAGCGTGGATATATAGGGTCGGTTGAAATGGAATTTAAGATGAGAGAGAAGATCAGAATAAAATTCATGAGAGAGATAAATTGAGAGTTTAAATTTTTCTGAAATGGAAGGTGGATAGGGATTGATCAGTCTCCTTCTCAAGTCTTTTTTTTTTATGGGTAAACTCTCTCTCCATCTCTTTTTCTCTCCAGATTTTCTAATCTAGGTTTTTGATCGTTAAAATCATTTCTCTCCATCTCTTTTTCTCTCTAATTCAGAAATTAATAGTGTTTCTTCACCACTGAAATCTGATCTTGGTTTTAGATGTCGTTATCTTGCCAGTAAAATTTGTATTTTGTAGTTTTTCGACTACTATAACTCTGACAATTGAGAAGTGTTTTCCGATGATCAGAGTCCGATTAAGTGAGTTAAGAATTAGGGACACAAGAAGACACGATCAAATCTTGCAGCTTTATTGGGGTCATTGATTTTCCGGTTTAAGGTTCTTTTGATCCTTACACAATCGAATAATTTTGGGTTTTCTTCTTTTGCTGGAGTTCACATCTTCATTATCTAGAGATAATCACTGGAATCTTAAATCTGTAATTTTGGGAGGCCATTAATGGACCTCCAAAATAATATTAAATGAGAATTTTATCTTGGCCATTGGATTAAGGATTTAGGTGATTAGGTTAGATGGGAAGGGTTTGTGAGGGTAGTTTGAGTATAAAAATATAGGGACCTTATAAAGTCATGAATCACGTGATCAGTCCGTAATGGATTTTTTGATAAAAAAATAATTACGTGGAGAATGTACGTGCACCTTAAGACAGAAACCGTTAGTTCAAGGGAGTAAGTTAATTATTGAATTTTTGAGGGGGTAAAATTCAAATAGCCATTATTTTTGGGGGGCTAAGTTAAATTAACCTTTTTTTTTTTTGTAAGTTTCGTAAACACAACATTGTAAGACGTGATTATCATACGTGTGCAACACACAATTAATCAAACTCTATTACTCTTACGCACACATTTTTTTTTATATTATTAATAATTATTATTACTAATTATATATGTACGGAATAAGAGTAGATCGAGCATATATTATTCTTCCTACTATTTGAAATTTGAATCATTAATTTTCTATATATCCATCACTATTAATTACTTTGTCAACCCCTCATCTTGTAAACCAAATGGACATGTAATTAACTACTCGGGTGGTGATGAAATTTAGTTTGTGATGGGTCTGAAAATAAACATTTAACTAATTAATGACTACTCGGGGTGATTTAAGATTAGACATTGTCAATGTCAAAAGGTTGGAGGAAATTAGTAGGGTGGAAATGGAGGAGGAAGAAGAAATTTTTTTTTACTTGTCTTGTTTTGGTTAAATATTAACTGCTTCCTTCATTCCATGCCACATCAACTATTTCGTCTCTTTCGTTGCTTCTACCTTCTTTCTTACAATTTTTAAAAAAATTTACCAAATGTAATAAGAGAAGTGCAGTTGGGACCGTCCCTCAATCTGTCTATTTAAACAAATTGAGGTGGCACCCTCAATCTACCACTCATTGTGTATTGTAGGGACCACATAAATCACAATAAATGGTGGATTGAAGGTGCCACCTCAATCTGTATAAATAAACAAATTGTGAAGTCGGTCCCGAAGGCCTTTTTCGATGTAATAAACACTTGAATTCTAAGATTTTTAACCCCATCAAATATTAGTTTGATCAAGTTAATGATATTTATGGACAATCTATAAATCACCACACTTTTAAAAGGATCAGAAGTTAATTGGGCACGACTACAATTTTCTCTCCAATTCAATTTCCACCCACCAAACATACCCTAGGGGGAATTCGCTGTTCTTTTTTAGTTACCAAAATGTCACATGGCAAATTAACACATCCACTAGGTACTTGTTTGGATGCTTGAACCCACGACCCCCATAGACCTTTTAACTTTAAAACTATATTGACAATGGGTTATTCTAAGAACTCAAAACTGTATTGAAGGGGAATAATAATGTGGATAATGATAAGGATCTGGGAGTATAACAATATTCAATAGGCACATAAATGACATGGCCAGTTGCAGAGCCACATATAGGCTTGGGGGCTCATGGCATCCAACTTGGCTTACTTGTTAAAAAAAAAAGTTTACAATTCTAACATCTTTACAATGAGGCTTCATTTCAAGTCATTTAAGTCATCTAAGCTGTTGTTATTGTGTCACACATAAAAAGGTTGATTTTATCTATTTTATTCTTACACTTCGTTTACACCTACATGTCGACCTGTGTAGAGATGATTCAAGTACGATAATGATCTTCTCATTATGTTGTTCAACATCTAATGTTGAATAATCTTCATGCGGGCTTACATGTCAGTGTAAATTGGGTGTAAGAGTAAAGCGAATGTTAATAGAAAAAAAAGTGGGTTGTTATCACCCTAATGCCATCTAATGTTGAATAATCTTCATGCGGGCTTTTCAAATCCAAATTTGAATATGCATGCTTCAAAACCAAATACCATCAAAATAAGAAGTGAAGATCTCGATGATTGCTTTTCAAATATATAAACTAAAGACAGTAGGCAAAAATATTAAGTTTGTTGGCATCCAACTCAAAATCAATTGGCAATAAGTGGACTGGCCTAAGATCTTTATATATATCGGGTTGTAAGTCCTTTATATCCTATGTTGGACTACTCTCAACACGCACCTTCACTTTTGACGTTATTTTAAACCTAACATGTGAAACTTTATTAGGAAACGTGGAACACGTATGATCATTGGGTTTATCGTGTGTGGGTCTCCACTAATACTATATTAAATTTATAGGCATCTAACTCAAAATAAATTGGCAATGAGTGGAGTGGCCCATAATCTTTATATATTGGGTTCAGAGATTTTAAATCCCATGTCGGACTATTATCCACAAAAAATAATTTTACACTTACAAAAAATTTTAAATTTGTTTTGAAAAAATATTGGTGACTAGTCTCGTTCCGAAGATCTCAACACGAGTGATTTACAAATTATGAGAATAGTCCCACATGGGATATGAGAGTCTAGCAAATCTAATATATAATGATTTTGGGTCACACCACTCATTGTCAATTAGTTTTGAGTTAAATGCCTAGGATCATTATATATTGAATTTGATAGGCTCTCATATTCTATATGGTACTATTTTCATCAACAAATATATTAATTTTGTCAATGATTTCTAATTTAATAGATATAATATTTTAAATTTTGAAAGTAAAAAAAATAATTAACTTTTTCTCTAATAGCTCAGTATGAAAGAATGACAAAAAGTATATAATAACAAGACAATGAATAATTAAATATTTGAAATATTAAAAAGATTAAATAAAGAAGAGTTTGTAAACATTGTTAAAAACTAAAAAGTTTAGACTTCCGAGTGTAAATGGAATATGATAATTGAATCTCTAAAAAGTTCATACACGGCTCCTATGCGGCTTGCATAGGAGCCGTGTATGAAGTTGCGAGATTTATCTTTTTTTTTTCAAGAAATACCGAATATCTACCGTCATATTATTTATTTATTTATACTTGGATTACACTTGCTAATGTGGTCATATGGAATTGATCCAAGGGCTGACTTTTTTTTACAATGATCTACTCAACGTCTAGATCACATCAACATATACACTATCATCAGTGGGCCCACCTGCATCTTATTTTTTTCAATAATAACGTGCCGCATAATTTGTTAATTCACAAGCGCATAGTGTGTGTGAAGGGACATATTGAATTTGTCGCGCGCTTCGCGCCTACGAGTTTAATGAACGCGAGTAGCGTGTTTAGAAATCACGCGCGTAGCGCGTGATGGACAGCTAACTCACATGCTCGTATAATTAAATGTTGAGCAACATCAGGATTTTATTATGAGGGAGGTTATTGCACCCCTTCTTAGAACGCCCCCCTTATAACGCCCCCTCCTGTGGGGCCCACATACGATGCATATAAGGGCTGATTTTTTTATGAGATGTTCTTCTCAATACGTATATCATCACATTAAAAAATCAGTCTGTTCTAAAACTTTTAACCCCCTCAAATTACTTATAAAAAATTGATAACTATTCAATTTTTTAACCCCCTCAAATTACTTTCAAATAGTTATCAATTTTTTATAAGTAATTTGAGGGGGTTAAAAGTTTTAGAAGAGACTGATTTTTTAATATGATGATATACGTATTGAGAAGAACATCTCATAAAAAAATCAACCCTTATATGCATCGTATGTAGACCCCACAGGAAGGGGCGTTCTAAGAGGGGGTGCAATAACCTCCCTCTTTTATTATTCATCCAAATACATCTCCCCATCGAATTCTTTCTCCCAAAATGGAAAATCCTGCCGGCACGAAACTGAAAAAATGGATTTTGGGGACGGAGAGTAGACTTTGACCTATTTCTCTGAAATTGAATAATTGTACTTGTTTTCAGATAACAGCACCGTTACAGTGGAGCATCCGCACGTCATCCTAGCGAGCTAAAGCAGTGGGACCCGCTTAGTAAGTGGATATTGTAATTTTAAGGCTAAAACCCTCCCCAACGGATTAAGAGATCCGTTTTCTGGAGTAGGATAATCCTTTAAAAGTGTCTGAAAAAGAAAGAAAATGTGTAAACCGTATCCCTTAAACAAACATATCTACAGTCTACTTCCCGTTGCCCTTAATAGGCTTGTTTGTGGCCCTTGTCTTCCATTTACATTGGTTTTGTGGGCGATGAAGATGATCAAAGGGCTTTTTTCTTTCTTTTCTTTTCTTTTCTTTTCTTTTCTTTTTCTTTCTTTTCTTTACTGTTTGTTTCGTAAGGATGATGTCTTAGTAATGTAAAATCATATGAAAAATAATTCACATTCTTAAAAAACTTTTAACCCAATAAGTTTTTAATATGAAAGATAAACTTCAACTAATTTTCAATAAGAAGAAACAAAATACTTCAATTAAATATGTCGGTTAAAATTTTATAATAATGAAGATGATCTACATAGCGGAAATTATTTTCACAAGAATTAATTTTTGGATCATCTTAATATAAACTTCGTTAACTTGTGTAATCGGAGTGTAAAAATAAGTGAAGTGTTAATAAAGAAAAAATTGAGTAAAATTAGAGCTTCCAATTTTTGTGTTTGGGATTGGGAGTTGTTTTAAATTGGAGCATTTTGAGATTCCAAAGAATCGGGTGAGGCGAAACCTCGTTCCAACTCATATTCCTCGCAACATCCCCCATTTAAAAAGGAGGCCAAGAAATGAAGAGAAATTCTCCTCACCATGTAAATCATCCTCATAAAAAATCACACTATTATAAAAAAAAATTAACCCCATTAAAAGTTAGGTGAAATCCAACTGTAAAATAAATGATTTAGATTGATAATTTGTTCAACTAACCTTAAACCCCAAACGATCCTCTCTTTCCCTATGTTTTCTCCCCTTCTCTTCAATCTCCATTTTGGTTGTCCCAAACATATAAGTAAAAATCAAAATTAGATTTCTCTCACACACCTATTGTTAGTAGTCAACGGAGTATTTTCACCCAATTATGTTAAATTTATAGTGTGTTTGGAAGTAGAATTCATGTTTCCCAAGAGCCCTTGGAAACATGAATCCCCAGACACATGAATCATTTGGTTTGTTTGGCAACCGTAAAAGAATTCATAGATTCATAAATCTTTGGAAGTTTGAATCCTTTGATTTGTTTGACTGCATTGATTTAGATGAATACATAGTGAATCCTTAGTTTAGAATTCTAGCAAATTCTAAGGTGGAGGTAGGACTCCAATGAATCTCTGATCCCCATTGAATCCCTACTTTATAGAATCCCCTTCCGGACAAACCATTAACTAGTTTCTCAATAAATTTCTAGTCTGTACAAAATTCTCTTTCTAAAAGTATTCTACATTCAAACACGGACAATGCTATTTGAACATTGAGATCAAATGTTACAATTGTAACATTTGACTTTGGGGCCCACATGGTTACGCTTTAAGAGCTAAAATTTTGAGAAGTTGTTCTCTTCACTATGAAGATCATCCTCACAAAAAATCATAACATTCTAAAACTTCTAACCCATCAAAAATTGATCGAAAGTTGATTGTAAATTAACGGTGAGAAATGAACGGTGAGAAAAAGATTCAATTTTTTATGGGGTTAGAGATTTTAGAATTGGCTGATTTTTTGTAAGTATGATCTGAATAATGAAGAGAACAACCTCACAAAATTTTAACTCTTAAAGTGTAACCATGTGAGCTCCACAGTCAAATGTTACAAATGTAACATTTGTATCAATGTTCAAATAGCACCGTCCTTCAAACACATTGAAAAAAAGATTCCGTAGTGGCGTGGTGTACCTGCATAAAAGCATCATATATCGTCTATCTAAGAGACTAGGAGTAGGACCACTTTATTTTATTCAGAATATATACGGTGGATTTATATAGCACTCACGTGCATAATATAAAATATTATATACCTACACGTACACACGTCTCTCATACGCCAATCCCGTTACACAGTTGGATTGTGGGGGACCGGGGGTAGTTGAGAATCTTTAGATTTGTTGCTACATTTTTGCTCGTCAACGCCTTTTTTTTTTTAACAAAATGGAAGAGTGAATAAGATAATGCTAAATTTACAGAATTATTCTATAGAATTTCCTAGCTAAGCTAATCTGACGGTATACTGTTATATATCTACATATCTTCATGATTCCTATCCATTCCAAACTGTTATGCGTCTATTGTAGATTGTGCCTTTCCCAAAAAAAAAAGATAATGTTGTAATTACAACATGTTCTACAGTATAACCTACAAAATAATTTCATATTTGTTGAAAATTTAATATTTAAAATAGGCAAAAATTATGAATTAATGTGTAAAATCATACATCTGTCGTCCGATTCATTTTGTTGTAGGTTCTCTGTAGAACCTATGTAAGTTTAGCGTTATTCGACAAAAAATTAATAGTGTATTTGGATGTAGAATTCATGTTTCTCAAGGAAAATATGAGTCCTTGGAAACATAAATCATTTAGTTTGTTTGACAACCATAAAAGAATCCATAGATTCATGAATCCTTGGAAGCTTGAATCATTTGGTTTGTTTGGCTGCTATTTAAAATCCAAGGAAAATTTATATTTTGTTATTTTAATTTTGTGGGGTGTAATCTGCATTGAGTTGGGTGAATACATAGTGAATCCTTAGTTTAAAATTTCAGCAAATTCTAAGGGGGGGTAGGGGAGGGGAGGTGTGACTCCAAAATAGAAATTTGCTGGAAAACATGTTTCCCTGGATTCTTGACAGCCAAACAGACCAGAGAAACATGAATCCCTGGTCCCCACTGAATCCCAAATTTTCCTATTGTAGAAGAAGAAGATGGTGTATACATGAAGAAAAGAGAAGGTGTATGAACAATAGAGAGAAAAATATTTATACTTTAAACTTTAAAATCTTAATTATGTCTTTAATTTATATTTACGAATTAGTTTTTGAAGACTATGAAAATATATATATTTTGTTTGGTGGGCTACATCTTGATCTAGCTAGAGATTTTTGATTGTAACATGCATAGCATAGGTCATATATATCCATTAATATCTCTTTGACGTCTCACTCATCGACCTATAAAGTCTAACAATTAACTCAATTAAAATTTTTGGGTTGACATTTCAAGAGTTTAGAATTTGGAATCCAACCTGCCAATAAGAACAAAGAAAATAAAAATATGGTTAAATTAGATTTTGTTAAGTTTCGTAAACACAACACTGTAAGACGTGATCATCATATTAATTAATTACTAGTTTATTAATTATGTACGGAATATGAGTAGCATATTCTCCTACTATTTGTATCAATTTCTATCCATCGCCATTACATTGTCAACCTTCTAATCAAAAAAAAAAAAAAAAAAAACCATTACATTGTCAACCCCTCTTACTCCTAATTTAACTCACAAATTCCTTTGGGTTCACGGACTTGTTAACAACCACTCTAAAAACTCGAGCAGTTAAGGTGAGAGGATTCAAAGCAATTGTGGTTGTGGTAAAAAGCAGTTACCACATGAAGTAACTAAATATTTACTTAATAAAAAAATACTTTCTCCATTACTAATAGGAAGAAAATTTTGGGTGGCATCATTAGTTATAATAAAAATTATAAAACTCAGCGTCTATTTTTAGACAATCAGCTTCTTAATGTCTTTTATATCCTAATTATGAAATATAAACAAAAAAAATTTGTTCACATTTTAGACATTTGTATTAGAGGATTGAAATCTTTTCTTCAATGTCTATAGTGAAATTATTCTTCCTACATGGCCAGTTGGAGAACCACATATATGGCTTCCATCTTCTTGACTTACATGTTATATAAAAAAAGAGAGAGAAACAAAGAAAGTGTATTGCCCTGTTGTCTTATTTTGACCCTCTCAAAGTTAAAAAGTGCTGGAACTCTAGTCTAGCCTTTGACCATGGCCCTCCTCACTTTAGCAATAGGTTCAATGAACTGACACATGGCATACTTCTAAAGTGGAACAAAAAAAACTCCCATTACAAAAATCATATTATTCCCAGTCCATGTTTGATTTCTAAAATTGTACATATTTTGTCTCGGGCTCCTATTGAGATAGTATTGATGATTGAGAAAACACTGTATTAACACCATCAACATGAAAAGGTTATTTATATGTAAAGTTAATCCAACCATGTTGGGTTTTGACTTTTGATAGAGAAAATTGCTGACATTGTCAAGGATGGGTACGGATTGCAAACTGTGAAGTGTAAACAGAGCATCAATAAGAAGCTATAAAAATAAACAGGAGAAATGGGGTTGACTCTGAGAATGGGGAATTTTGGAGTATATGCCTTTAAAAGATTCCATTTAATGGAGAGCCTCACTACATTTAAATACCAACCTTTCTTCCCTTTCCTTCTACAACCACCTCTCTCTCTCTCTCTCTCTCTCTCTCTCTCTCTCCTTCTCTTGAGCTTCAACGGAAGGGAAGAGGTGATCATTGAGAATTAGCTCTCCCTACTACTACTGCTCAACTTCAAGTAAGGGTTAGTCCTCTCTCTCTCCCTTTCTCTCTCTCTCTAAGCCCCTTTTGTGTGTTTACCTATGAGGAATCTAGCAAAACAACACCAAAGGGAGTTGCGCATTTTTCAGCTTAGTAAAAGAAAAAAACATATACTATTTTGGTGTATAACAAACACAGACACCAAGAATGTTTTTCTTGTCTTTTATAACTTAATTTGCAATGAATCCCACTTGGATTCCTAGTTCTGCATCAAAAAGCTTAAGATACACATTTCTTTAAAATGTCATGTCAAGTACTTTTCAAGGATCTATTGAATTAATGTTTGACCCACAACTTGGGTGGACTTAGGGAGGCACCAAAAATCAGCTTAATTGATGATTATTTTTTTATGAGAAGTTAAATTGATGATTTATGTCATGAATTACAGACATCTCTCTCTCCCTCTCTCTCTCTCTCTCTCTCTCTCTCTCTCTCTCTCTCTCTCTCTCTGTCTATCTATCTATCTCTCTAATTTGTTCTTCATTATATGTTGCAGGAGCAGTTGCAGCAGCTAATTGAAAGAAGGTAGGAGAAGGCTGCTAACAGTAAGCCATGGCAGGGGATCAACTTCAGGTGCTTAAGACACTAGACTTAGCAAAGACACAATGGTACCATTTCACAGCAATTGTAATTGCTGGTATGGGTTTCTTCACAGATGCCTACGATCTCTTCTGCATCTCCCTCGTCACCAAGTTGCTCGGTCGTATTTACTACCACGTGGAAGGAGCACCAAAACCCGGTAGCTTACCACCAAATGTTGCCGCGGCAGTTAATGGTGTCGCTCTCGTCGGCACTCTTGCCGGTCAGCTCTTCTTCGGCTGGCTCGGTGACAAAATGGGTCGAAAGCGAGTGTATGGTATTACCCTAATGCTCATGGTCGGCTGTTCAGTTGCTTCCGGTCTCTCCTTGGGTAGCAACCCAACAGCCGTCATGACTACACTGTGTTTCTTTAGGTTCTGGCTCGGTTTTGGCATCGGTGGAGACTACCCACTCTCGGCAACGATCATGTCTGAGTATGCAAACAAAAAGACCCGTGGTGCTTTTATTGCTGCTGTTTTTGCCATGCAAGGAACAGGAATTCTAGCTGGTGGAATCGTCGCCATTGTAATCGCTGCAATATTTGATGCCAAGTTCAAAGCTCCAACTTATGAAGTTAACCCTGCTGCATCAACTGTACCACAGGCTGACTACATCTGGCGTTTAATTTTAATGTTTGGTGCACTTCCAGCAGCTTTAACCTACTACTGGCGTATGAAAATGCCTGAAACTGCTCGTTACACAGCTCTGGTAGCCAAGAACGCAAAACTAGCAGCTGCCGACATGTCTAAGGTCTTAAATGTTGAGATTCAAGCCGAAGAAGAGAAGGTCGAGAGATTAACACAGGAGCCTAGCAATAGCTTTGGGTTGTTCTCAAAGCAATTTCTTAGTCGACATGGGCTTCACTTACTTGGAACTACTAGTACTTGGTTTTTACTTGACATCGCTTTTTACAGTCAGAATTTGTTTCAGAAAGATATCTTTACTGCAGTCGGATGGATTCCACCAGCAAAGACTATGAATGCCGTTGAAGAAGTCTACAAAATTGCAAAAGCACAAACATTAATCGCTCTCTGCAGTACTGTTCCTGGGTACTGGTTTACGGTGGCTTTCATCGATATAATGGGGAGGTTTGCAATTCAAATGATGGGTTTCTTCTTCATGACTGTGTTCATGTTTGCATTGGCATTCCCTTACAAACACTGGACTATGAAAGAGAACAGAATTGGTTTTGTTGTGATGTATGCCCTGACATTCTTCTTTGCAAATTTTGGGCCTAACAGTACTACATTTGTTGTGCCGGCCGAGATATTTCCGGCTAGGTTACGTTCCACTTGCCATGGTATATCGGCAGCTTCCGGGAAAGCTGGTGCAATTATTGGTGCATTTGGGTTCTTATATGCAGCACAGAACCAGGACAGAACTAAGACTGATGCAGGTTACCCTCCTGGTATTGGAGTTAAGAACTCGTTGATCATGCTTGGTGTTATCAATTTCCTGGGAATGTTGTTTACATTTTTGGTGCCCGAATCGAAGGGACGATCTTTGGAAGAAATAACGGGTGAGAATGAAGAAGGAGAAGAAATGGAAGAGCAGCAGCAAGGAGGTAATAACAGATCGATTCCGGTTTAGTTTTGGTTTCATGTTGAGTATTCAATTTCTAATAAATATTTGGTGATCAAGTGAGTCAAAATCTCCTTTGTCTGTGTGAAAAAGTGTGTGTTAGACAGAGGATCGATGTTTGTGTTCCACGGTACTATTAAATTACAGTTTCTTTAATTTGTTCTTATTTGTACTGAATATTTGTTTAATTAATTTGTCTCTTGAGACTGCTATGTTTGTAATGAAAAGTTGAAATTTTTTATGGACGAGTTCTTCTCAATGTATCGATCTGTTGTTAATTTATTGTTTATGAAGATAGATGGATATGGATGGATCTCCTTTCTTTTCATTGCTATTTGAGCTAAAGCTACTAACTAGATCCCCCAACAGATCATAAAACAAAAACTAGCCCAAGAGTTGAGGCAAAATTAATAAGCATGATTAGAACTTTGAATGTTTGGTTGCAAGAACAACAACTCGATTTTGGAATGGGCTGGAGGACAGTCTCATATGAACAAGAACCGATCGAATCAAACCAGGAACCAAAATGTCTAAAACCATCCCTGATCGACCCACAGAATATAACTTTGGACAAATGTATAGTTTTGATATTCAATACCCTTCTTGAAGATTTATTTATGAACTTTAAAGAGCATTTGGCAACACAAAAATGGGTAAGTTTTGGACTTAAATTAGAACAAAAAAAAAAGTGGAAAAATATGTATTGAAATGTGACTGTTAAATATGACTTTTCTAAGAAGTCTACATTTTAGAGTTGATGGTGTCAATGGTGTACATACATATATATATATATATGGAGAATTTAATCCCTCACAAGTCTCAACCCAAAGTCAACTTTGTAAGCATCATAAGAAACAAATCCAGCAAAGACAAACTTTCAATTAAGAATATCAAAATTATCCAAAGAGACATTTAAGCAAATACATAGAGAACAATGAAACCACATAAAGCACAAACAACCCCCAAGTAGTAATGTTCAACTGTTTTTACAGTTGTTTACAATTTGTGAACTTATAGTGCTTTCCTCCATAAACCTCCAACTTCTACACCACAACTGCATCTTCCAATCAACCAAAAGTTGAGAGAACAAATAAAAATAAAATAACCAGAACCCAATTGACATAGAGAGACACCCACACTAATAGCTTCAATAAATGGGCTAAAATATAACTCATGGGCTGGGACCCAATCTAATGGGCCAGAATACAAACCACTTGGGTCATAAACGGGCTTTGAATTAGGTTGGTTAGAGTTCTTGGACAACTAATCTTGGTTATTAACTTATTAGTTTTTGTTCTTCTTCATTTTTTTTCTAGGGAAAAGGTAAGCCTGTTTTTCAATGAGATATGTGGTGAGCCTACTTTTCAATAAGATATGCTAACGGGAAATTGAACTCAAGTCTAAACTGTCACAAATAATAGAACACTACGAATTGTGCTCGCTATCACATTCTATTAACTTATTTGTTATTCGTGACCTGATTATAAGTTCAGAAAAATGCTAGTTATGGTAGGGCCTTGGTAGGCTAAATTTGAGGTATGGAGTATGGGCCAGTTTGAATTAGACCTGTGTTTACATAGATTTCTTTTATTTTGAAAAAAAATTAAAAAAAACATAATTTTTTATTATTTTTTGAAGC
>MVGT01003956.1:1648469-1686755 GCA_002174775.1 Macleaya cordata | reverse complement strand
TTGATGGTTTATGCTTATCATAGAGATTAATAAATATTGTAGAACTAATTATTAGATAAAGATTAGAAATTTCGAATTTTATTTTGTGCTTAATATTTTTATCATCCGAATTAATAAATAAAGTCTTTTGTTAATTCGAGTTTGGACAATTTAATGGAATGAATTTAGTTAATTTATCATTTGTTATGGTGGATTCAAATACCCTAGGTTCTCTAAATCTGTTAAGTTTTTATTTAATTAATTTACTTGTTCTAAATCATCTAAAAATTTAAATTTATTTCAACCCTTAATTTAATTAATTTTACTTGTTCCTTAATCCCTGTGGATCGATCCGTACTTGCCGTCGTCTCAATAGACAACCGTGCGATTGCGGTATAAATATTATTGAGTGATAAAATCACGAAATGTCCAAACCACTTAGAGCACCTGACTAATTTCTAAAATAAGCTAGACCTCTAAATCAGCAATACATAGTTCTAAGTTCAATTCAAATCCAAAATGAACATATGTATAATTGACACCCCCAAACAAGAATGATTACATCCCAACCAGCTACCTAAAATTACATTTTGTTTGTGTATACTTTTCCATTCTAGAAGATTATCTAATTCTTGAACTGGTGTCGTGTATGTTGCTTAAGGACTTTGTGGTCCATGTCTCTTGTTAGGACTCTTCTTAACCGTGTTACGTACCCAGAGCGAGAAAAGAGAAAAAATTGGAAAAGTAGTGCACTCCTCTCCTCCCTCAGTCGCACTCCCACAAGCATACACGCAGGTGAAAAATGTGCGACTTACGCACACGCTCCGTATACGGCAGTCCAAACTCCAAACCAAAAAGAATACAAAATACTGCTGCTTGAGCTCGGTGGCTGGCGTTTTTAGATGCGACAACCTGTGTATGAAGTCGCAGTGCAGTAGCAGTGGCAGCAAAAGTGTCGACCACTAAAACAATTTGACTAGAATTGAGAGTCCGGACAGTGTATCGTACAGAGAAAGGACGATCAATAAAAGTGGTGATTGCTATAATATTCTTTCTTTCTTTTAATCCAACTGTAACGGCCATTCGCGTGTATCCATGTGTACTAATTGAAACTCACGTGGCGTCCACACACTCTCTCTACTACCCGGCCCCATGCCCTTAGAGCACATGATAAGCTTTTAGGTTTTATATTTTATTTAATTTCTTAAGGTTGTTCAAATGGGCTGATTTTTTTATATGTGTGTTATTTATACTATTTGGATCATATCTAAAAAAATCAGCTCAATCCGAGACTTTTAGCACCTTCTAGCATCACAAATACTTAATTTAGACTTTAATAGTACGAATGAATGGCTGACATTTAAAGTGATTTGTTTGGAGGGTTAAATATCTCTAATTGAGCTGATTTTTTGTGAACATCTTATAAATAATGATAATATTATGTCTACAAAAATTCAGTTAATTTGAAGGCCTCTAACTTGCAAAAAAGCTCGCTCAAAAACAATCTAACAGCACCCTTGTAAAATATCTGAAAAGTTGAACTCCTTATTATTCATAATTTATAGCTTATTATAATATATATCAAATATATTATTATCTAATCTTAAATAGAAATAGGAAAAAAAAACAAAAGAAAAATCTAATATAAAACTATTCTAATTTCTTGAATCCAGCTGATTCTGGTTGGCTAATTTGGTGGACAGTTGGGGAAAGTACAAAACAATACTTAAAATCCACTCAAAATTACGATTTTCCCTATAATTTGCTTTTCTTTTTCTTTTTTTACTTTTTCTTTATAACTTATATTTTTAATATGTTCAATATTTAATTTATTTTTGAAAGGCATGCATGGAGGAAGGATTCAACCTACACCAGTACCAACTTTTTTTTTTTTTTTTTGACACCATTTAAAACTTGTAACAAACTGAGGTATTATTTAATATTTTAAAGATGATCAGTTAGTGTTATTCATACAAATATGATATTAGAATAGATTATTAATTGGTAAGTGATATTCGTAAGAGATCAAGTGATATAACATATACCATTAACTTTTTTTTTTTTTTTTTTTTTTTGAACAGAAAAAGTACTTTATCTGGCATTAAGCTATAAGTTGAATCTACTTTTATATATAACTTTTAGAATAGCATTATAAATTAAGCAAAACTGTACTGTATAGTAGGTATCCATTTAACAAAGTATTTATATAAAAATCTGTACAAAAAAAGAAGAAGAAAAAACTCTAATAAAAAGGCAAATTAAGTAATATATTAGCAAAACAAGGTGCTCTTATTAATTGAGTTTACCAAACACAACCTATATCACATGGTGTATGATGTCAACCACGTTAATTCAGGAAGTAGTTCATACAGTATAATTTTAATTCACTTTTTAAAAAAAAAAAAAAAATTAAATGAAACAAAGTTTCACAAACAACAAATATTGCTTGCTTTTTAATTTATTTTCTCATTGATTTGATAGTTAGGCCCTGCTTGGTATCACTGCAAAGGTTTCCCATTGGGATATGTTTACTGCTGCATATGTTTACTACAACAGATGTTTGCAACACAAACATCTATTGTTGCTTGGTTTGATCATGGTAAATTAGTTAAACATTTACGGCTGCTTGGAAGCCCAACAACCCAACTGCCTGCAAAAAATATCAAATTTCATTAGATCACATCTCCTACTAGGCATTTCATCGAACAACTGATAGGCATCACAAGTTTTTTTTTTTGCTCTGTAAAGATGAAACATTAATAATCAAAAGAAAAAACAGAAAGTGAACATATATACCAAAAACTTACAAACCAAACAAAAAGCAAAAAGTAAAGGTATCACCTGTCCGCCTAAAGCTTAATGCTTAAATCGAAAATAAATTAAATCCTGATTCTTGAGATTTAACATGTTGCCATTGAGTCGATGATCAAAGAATTTTTGGTGTCCAATTGGCAAATAAGCACCTCTACTAGCCATTTGGTCAGCAGCAAAATCGATTTGATTATGAGAAGGTGGACTCCAATTGCAAGGAACAGGAGCTAGAAGAGATCTCAGACAAGCACCAAGTCCAATCTGGTTAAGAGCAATAACTCCAATTGCAAGGAACATATCACTTCTTTAGCCTGTAATTCGACCATGCTCTTTCAAACCTTCAAAAAATAACTTAGAAATTAGGGTTTTCAAGTGAATCTGATTTAATAATCGTCAAACCTCCAAAGCTCATCATCTAAGTATGGAATAAGTTGTTTATCAAAAAAATCTTGTGGAATTGGGCATCCTAAAGGTTTCTGATTTAGAAGAGAGAGGAGAGAGAGGAGAGAGAAAGAGTTTGGAGTCCGACAATCGTTCCCCGCACTTTTAGTGCCGGGAATTTTGTTGCGACTTTTGCTAAAAATTGGTGGGACCGCAACAAATGTTTACCATAAGTAACATTTGCAACGGTTGTACCAAGCACGCAAAACGCCCCTAAATTTGCAATAATATTCGCCCTGCACATGTTTCCACCATACCAAGCAGGGCCTTAGGTACTAAAACGCGGTGCCGCATAATTCCAAACACCGATATATATGTATATGAAAACTGCAATAAAAAGTAAATAAATATTAAAGAAATAAAATGTGATGGTTGACGTGGTGCGTCATCGAATATAAGCTCCCTAGCTCATTAATTTTGAAATAATTTTTTTAGTTTTATATATTTTACAAACAACCCTGATCAACTTGAAGTATAAACCTATTGCATGCTTAATTTCTAGCAAGCACAAGGGTGCATCATGCGCCTTGTTGTAGCTATCTATCTGAAGTACTCATCAGCGTAAATTAATATATATTTTGGTTTTGAAAAAAATTTATAGAAAAAAAAAAAAATTGACTTAGTTAGCCACTTTAGGCCGGTCATCTCTTAAGTGAAACTAAAATATAAGTTATTGTTGAAAAAAGTTTTTTTTTTTTTTTTTTGCAAAGGCTATATTAAAGAACTCGTTTAATTTTGATTTTGTTAAATCCTGATAATTTTTTCTTTTTCAGCAAAAAGTATACTGAAAAAACAAAAAAGAAAAAAAATTAGTCCACAAAGAAAAAGAATTAGTCCACAAGGTAGAAAATATCACTCCTGTCTTTTGGGTTTATTAACAAAAGCAATTTGTCATCCATTACAAATTGCATTTGAGAGGGTTCTCTAATATAAATGTGCTATGCTTTCTATGTGACATGATTCTTGTGACATCCTCTTCAGACTTGCTTCATATGTGGAGAAAAAAGCTCCACAATTTATGTTGAAGAGAAAAAAGCATCTCCAATACAAATGTGGTTTGCTTATTTATTTTACCTACTTGGCATTTAATTAATTATATATTTTATTTTTTAATTATAAAAAAGAAAAAAAATAAAATCTTTAATGTGATTTGCTAAAAAAAGGAGAGAGAATAATATATGTAACTGAATTTGGATGTGAATAAGACATCCTTTTGGTGAACCTCTATAACAAGATAATGGACTAGAAAATGTCTTCTCATCCACGTGCTATATCATCTTCCCATTAGATGAGTACATTTGTATTGGAGAGGGTTTTAAGAATAAAATAGATGTGCTTCCTACGTTGCACACCACTTTTAAGCAGACCATGCTTGCATTGGAAAAGGTTCTTATAGTTGCATCCCAATAAGCACTTTTGTTCTTTGGAGTTTTTTTTTTTAAATAAAAAGAAACCATTTGCTAAAAATATTTTTTCCCAATTACATTTATTTTAAAAAATAAAAATATATGAACGTAATACTTTAAATTTAGGTAAAAGAAAATCAAACGGAAAGAAAAAATAAAAAAAATTCATAAGCTTTTCGAATGTGATTTCGGATGTTATTATAGAAGAACATTATTATACAGGGAACGTCACCAATTATGTAAGCAGTAATTTAACGGTGATTTCGGACAGTGATAACTGACAACCACTCCTTAAAATTTCAAACAATTTATTTATTTATTTTGAAGAAAAACATTATATTAATTTCTAATGTATGTGATGATACATAACTTAACAAGATATTATAATCTGAATATTTATAGAAGTAAGAAAATAAATTATTAAAACAACAAAATAAGACTTTAGGAGGTTTTATATCAAATAAAATATGGGAGCTGATCAGATTATTAAAATGGTGATGGAGTGGAGCATCATCTTCCATGCCATGATATTATGCATAATGCACTATGCCTTTGAAAAATATAATATAAACAAAGTAATCTAAGAAGACATTTTTCAGATGACACACCTTGTCAACTATGATAATTAATTTTGATTTTTATATATTTATTTATATTATTTATTTATTATTTTAGTTTTATTCTTGCTTTCATCAGTGTGTTTGGCATTATGCAGCATAGAGCCATTATAAGTGACTATCTGACTTGGGAAAAAAAAATAGCTCAAAATATATTTATATAATGATGGTCAATCTTGTTTGACCTGGAATCTAGCCAAGTTGAAGTAAAATAGCCAAAAAATAATAAAACAAAAAACACCTATAATTATTTTGAATTTAGTATTTTGCCAAACTGTGGAATTGGTATCCTAATTCAATACAGATGACTTATTACATGTGCCTCATTCATGTTTACTCCATTTGAGTGATCAAATAGAAATCGGTTGGCTCAACTTTTATATATATAAAATTTGTTGAGCATTTGAGATGTATTTTTTTATTATTATTATTATTTTCTATACCTTTAGCAATATGGTTTGGGCCTGGGCTGTATGACCTAATAATTAGGGTAAATTGTATGGGAAGTTTTATTGCCAAGCCCTAAAGAGTAGTTTTATAGGCACCATTTTATTGGCCGTCCTCAGTTGTAAGTAGGGCTGTATATGGTGCGGTTTTAAATCCGGTCCGAACTGGTCCGAACCGAAAAAAATACCGACAAACCGTAAAACCAAAAAACTCAAAACCCGAAAAACTGAAAAACTGCAAAAACCGATATTTATGGTCTGGTTTTGGTTTCATGTTTTCAAAAAATCAAAAAAACCGAAACCGTACCAAAAACACCGAACCGAAAGACCAAACCAAAAAAACCAGAAAAAAATCCGCACATATACCTATATAGTATACACATGCATTATTATGTATAAATATGCATGCTAACTTATGAAAATATGAATTATAGAGCTTGGTTCTTAATATAACCACAATTTCATAAGTCAACGTATCTATTTCAATTTTTATCTTATATGAGGCAATACATATGTGTGATGTACGTTCTCAAATTTATACATATTTATTAATTTATTTATAATATATTTATTATTTTATATAATTATTATTTTTATTACGAAAAAATTTAATTGTGGACATACCATGATTAAAATTGCCACTATGTTGCTATCGAAAATATGTTGGGATCCATATAGAGATATCTAATATATGAAGATGAACTCTTCACAGACTTCACCATGTATCTTCATAAAAAAATAAAATAAATCATATTCGGAGATAAGCTATCTTGCACGTTGGTTTGGAGTGTGCTCCACCAAAAAAAATTTAAACTCCAACATCTAATACCTATGAGGAAATTGAGTGCCCCACCAATTATTAAGATTCTAGCATATTGTGCCTTAGTTTTTTTGTAAAATTAGAATTTGACTAACTCATTTCTTAAGAAGTACCCCACGAGCTTTTAGGTACACCAAAGAAATTTGTTGTGCATTGTGATTTTCTCCTTAAAAACATTTATGACTTCGTCCCTAATCATATCGTACCAAAATTTTTAATCCTATTAAAATTTAATTTAAAAGTAATAATTAAAATAGATGGCCTATAAATTACCTTATAATTATTTTGATTGATATGATTTTTGGTAAAGATGATCTTCTCATATTAAATTTAATAATTTTCACAAAAAAGAGAGAGAATTAATAATTATTAAGATGGTTAAACACTTGGACATTTTTTGTTTCATGTTTTAAATTTAAATAAATATTTAGTTATTATCAGTTTTTCATTTTTTTAGCTTGAACGAACTTTAATTTTTTATAATGCAAGTGCTCTAATTATGTCATATTTTAGTTTAATTTTAAATAATCAATTGATAAATGCCATATGTTAATTTTTTTAATCTAGTTAAACTTTAGTTTTGAATGATTTGTCCGTTAAAAAAACCGAAAATCCCTAAAAAATCTGAAATTTGGAAAAAATCGAAAAACCCAAAAAATCCAAAAATCCGATGGTGTGGTTTTGGTTCTAAAAAAAACCATCATGGTGTGGTATGGTTTTGGTCTTCCTAAATTAATTAATGGTTTGGCTATGGGTTTGACAAAAAACCCAACCAAACCGAACCGAACCGTGTGCAGCCCTAGTTGTAAGCACCACTGAACTTGCATTTGTTGTTGTTGTTGGTAGGCTCCAATCTTATAAGCACATCCCACTTCGACTAAATGAAGTCGTCCATTGGAGAAACTCTCTAAAATCCAAAAACCCACTCGACTCTTTCTTTTTAAAGGTTTAGAGAGAAAAAGTTAAAAAAAAGGAAATTTGACTAAATTGAAGACTGCCACTAGTAATTGTAAAGTCAAACTAAATTGACCAATGTCCAACCCAAAAAGGTATGCCAATAATATTTCGAGAGGTGCCTTTAAAATTTCCCCTCCCTGAAACTTTGTTTGCGTGCTCGCAATGAGGACATAAGCCCGTCGAAAACAAAATGGGCAGTAGGGCCAGCTTTGGGCCAAGGCAACCAAGGTGGCCGCCTTGGTCCCCCACATTTGAAGAGCCCCCAAAATTAAGTCCTATTAATGTTTGCCGTTAGGCAACACAAGTAGGTTAAATTTTTAAGAGTTTTTGGCATGTTAATGGTTTCAAAATCATGTAATTTTTTGTAGAAAATATTAGCTTAATTAGAGATCCCTAATCCTCTAACAAAATCCATCTTATGTTCTATAAAAAAAAGGGAATTTTAGGGTTTAGTCCCTAGTTGATAATCGAAACTGGGTTTCATCCCTCCATAATCCAAAAAGCTGATGTTAGTCCCTATTTGGATGGAAACACACAAATCACTGTTAAATGGTGCGGGTAGTGACTACACATGTGCCTCATAGACCAAATTACCCCTCACGTGGTACACACGTGAGGGACTTAAGTAAAACCAAAAATTTAATGTCAAAAATACCCCCTCTCTATCCAACGGTTGAGGCGTAACCTTGAGATCGATGGCCTGTGTTAACACACAGGTCGATCACGTCCAATCATACTTTATCTAACTTCATACGCTAGAATGAAATAGGGTTTATCTAACCCTATCGTTTTAGTCTCAGAGATAAGGATAGAAAGGAAAGGAAAGGAGAAGAAAGATGAGGAAACCCTAGTTCTAGGTGTTCTGGTTCGCGTGATTACCCGACTTGGACTGTGTTTGAGAGAGAGAAAAGAGAGGGCTTTTACTAAGTTCAAGCTAGGGAAGAAGGCTGTGTGCTCGGATCTTCATCTCGTGGTGATTCCGTCAAGATCTCCATGCAGCAGAGGAAGTTTCTCGCGGGTAAGTTGAAGGATGGTTTGGTTATGGTAGTTACAAGGTCGTATGATGATTTTCAAGGTTATTTTTTGAAAAAAAACAAAAAACTCATATTTCCCTGCATTTTCCATTTATAGGGTTTAGGGGGTTTGAGACTCTGATCAGTTTGATAATCATTCGATAGTGTGGCTACTCTAGGGTTTTTGAAAAAAAAAATTTATAAAAAAACGCGAGAAACTAATGTTACAGTGATTTTTGCACTTCCCACCTCCCACATTTTTGTAAATTTTTCTCTGTTTGATCTGTTTTGAATATGTTTGATATGTTTTGACTCAAAAAGAGGATTTAAGACTCAAAATTCCAGTTACTGAGTTTTGAATGGTGCTGAAATGTTATTTAATTTAGTGCAATAATTTGTTGTAGGTCTGATTTTGTCTTGACTTATATTATAGGTTTGATTTTGTCATGAGTTATTATAGGTTTGATTTAGTGCAATGATTTGTTGTTTTAGTTACTGAATTAGGTTCAGTAACTGAATTTGTAGATCTTAGTCCTCAAATTAGTTCAGTTTACTTAAGTTGTATTGAATTATTTTAGGTTTCAAACAATAGTTTGAAATGTAATGGAATACAATAGCTTAGTTGTGCTATGAACTTGTATTTTTAGTTGTAATGTTATTGATGTAAATTACAAGTTCATATTTGGAATGAATAACTTAGTGTAGAAGATAATTTTTAGCCTATATGTTTATGATGTGGGTTTTAATGGATGCCTTGTATTACTTTTATTGTCTTGCTATTTCTGTGTGATGGTTTCAGCCAAATAACAGATAATGGGTGTGATTGTGTGATGATTCATTTTGGTGGAAAATGGAGGGACCATCCTGCGTTTGATGGTTGGGGGTTAATTGATTACACTTTTGGGAAGATCACTTTGTTGCCAGATATTTCTTGGGACATTAGCTTAAAGCTTACTGTCTTAGCATAAGCTGTGAGGAATAGGGAAAAACAGCTTAGGGGTAACACACTACTGTTTTCATATTTGAAAGATGGGGTAAAACACAGGATTAACAATGATGCTGAGTTGAGTACATGGGTACAGAATCATGAGATTGATGCTAAAGGCAGGAGCCACGTGTTTTTAGACCATCAACCTTCTTCAAGAAGAAGGTCTTGGGGTGCACGACAGGCAGGACCTCAATCCTCTTCCAGAATAAGGTTATCAAGGCCACAACAAACAATTGAGCATTCTATCCTAAGTCCAGCTCAGCTAGTTGGAGAAATGCCACCAAAGTACACTCCAACTGATCCATTGGTAACACAAGGGACACCCAAGACTCCTTCATCAGTTCGAAGGGCTAGGTTGTCAGCAAAAAGAACACCAACTATCACAACAACATGTAGGAAAAGGAAGTTATTTGAGGAGATTGGTGCACCATCTATAGTTGATAGTGTTGTGTGGAAGAGACAAAAAGGTGTAGAAAATTTTGATGGGGTGAGTGTGAGTCCAAATACATTAGAAGCTTCTACGCAAGCCAGTAAGGTTGGGGATTCTGATGTATGTGACCTTGAATCACACGAATTGCCTGATTATGATTGGGATGCCTTCTTCTCACAAAACATGGGTCTTAATAATGAGCATAAAGATACACTAGAGGTTCAACAACAGCCGAGTGATGTCATGCCTGATACAGATGGTGTCCAGCCTCAAATAGATGAGTTACATGCTGTTGAGGAGTATTACAATGAGTACTCATCAGACAGTGACTATGACTATGATCCAGAAGCAGATGTTGATATTGAGGAAGAATCTATTGAGTCTGAATGCAATGAGGGTGATCAACCACAACCACCCAAAGAGTTTGAAGGTGTATCAGCTGCAACTGACGATTTATATGATGAGTCTGAATGCAATGTGCAAGGTAAGGAAGAAATGCCTTACGACAAGTTGGTAGTGGGAATGCAATGGAAGAATATATATGAATGTAGAAGGTATTTAAGGAGGTATGCAGTTAAAAAGAGGTTTGAGATCAAGTACGTCAAAAATGACTTGATGAGGGTTAGAGGCAAGTGTGGGAGTCAGGGTTGCCCATGGTTCATATTTGCTAGTAAGGTTAGACGTGAATTAACTTTCAGGCTGAATACATTGACTGAAGAACACACATGTTTGCGCCATGCCATAATACGTAACAAGATGGTAACTTGCAGGTTTGTGGCTGAGGAATTGGAGGACTGCATAAGGGCTCATAAAAAGAAAAACTACAAGCCTTCTTTGATTATAGAAGACTTTTGGAAAGAATTCATGGTAGACATCAGCTATTGGGTTGCTTGGAGAGCAAGGGGTGTGGCTCTAGAGAGAATATATGGTAGTTATGATGAATCATACAAGTTGGCACCTGAAATGTGTAGACAATTGATATTGGCTAATCCAGGTTCTGTGGCATCAGTTTCAAGGGATGATGTGACCAAGGTGTTTGATGGGATGTGCATTGCACTACAACCATTTATTGATGGTTTCATTCATGGGTGCAGGCCAGTCATTGGCCTAGATGGTTGCTTTTTGAAAGGCAAATATGGTGGTGTTCTATTGGCAGCAACTGCCTTGGATGGAAACAATGGCTTGTATCCACTTGCCATATATATTTGTGAGCAAGAGGATTTTCATACTTGGAAGAAGTTTTTGAATTGCATCAAAGATCAAATTGCAGAACACCTTAGGCAGATATCCTTCATTTCTGACAGACAAAAGGGTTTGATTGAAGCTTTACGTGATGTGTTTCCAAATAATCCACATAGGTTTTGCTTTAGGCACTACTACCAAAATTTTAAAAAGACTCACAAGGGGGATTATTTGAGGTGGTTGGCTTGGGGAGCAGCCAAAGCATATCAAAAGTCTGAGTATGAAAGGTGGGCTAACACAATAATGAAGGCAGACCAAAAGGCATATGATTGGTTGCATAGCAAAGCAATGGTTGAGACATGGACTAGATCACATTTTGATGTAGTGTCGAAATGTGAGAATATAACCAACAATTTCTCTGAAAGTTTCAACAAGTGGATATTAGAGTTGAGGGATATGCCACTAGTTCCATTGGTTGAAAAGTTTCATTTGATGATGATGACATTCATGTTTGAGAGGAAGAACACATCTAGGATTTGGGACATTAATGGTTTGGTGCCCAGGGCTGCGAAGATCATAAATGCAAGGGATAAGGATATCAGACACTACAGGGTGCAAGGGTCAAGTGACCATCTTTATAATGTTGCTGAATACAACACAACCAACAGATGGACAGTTAACTTGGACACTATAACATGCACTTGCCGTGTGTGGGACATTACTGGACTTCCTTGTGTACATGCAGTAGCAGTCATATATACTACACAAAGATATGTTAATATGTAAGTGAATAAGTAGCTTTTTATTAAGTGTTTGTTTTATATCATGAAATGTGACCTTCACAAAAGATGTTATATGTTTTTCTATGCAGGTATTGCAGTGCCTATCACAAGGTAGTAAAATACAGGAGAGCTTATGAAGGTTTCATAACACCTATGGTTCATGTTCAGGATTGGAGTAAGGTAAATAATTGACTTAAAATTTTTTAATTTTAAACTACAAATACTATTATTTAGTTATTTGGGTCTAATTTTATTTATGTTTTGCAGCCTCCATATGAGGTGAAGCATCCTGAAATTTCAAGACCAGTTGGAAGGCCTAAGAAACAAAGGAGGAGGTCTGCTGATGAGCCAGTTGCTGGAAGCAAGGGTCCAAAAAATGTGGGACCTGTGGAAGCCTCCGCCACAATAGCAGGACATGCAAGGGAGCACCAAAAAAGAAAAATCTGTTGAAAACCAAAGCCAAGAATAAAGGCAATAGAGGTAATGAGTTCTGCTAACATTTACTATTTTTGGTTACCTGAACATGTACTTTGGGCTGAATCAGTAATACTACTACTATGTTGCATTAGTTTTAATAAGTACATTAGGTTTTACTTGTTTTTTTTTGTATAGTGCCTGCTGAAACCACTTCTACGAGTACACATGTTCCTGATAGGATTATTACAACTAATGTGCCAGGTATTTTATCTACTTCAAATTTAAACTAGGGAACTCATTAAATTGCATTGTTTGATGAGTAACACAACCATTGGCACCATTACTTTGAATTTACATGATAAACCTTGCCACAACAACAACCATGTATGATTGTTTGCTTGTATCCACAGGTGACAATGCAAACATTAATGGAGAACCCTCTGGTTCAGCACCTCTAACTAGTACACAAGAAAGAGAAAGTGCAGTAATTGTTGCTAACTATGTCAGAGTGCATGGGCAGATGCCATACCATGGTAGACAGGCAAGCATGCCTCCTCAGCAGGTGTTCAGGGCAAAGATGCAGCCAATGAGAGCAACCAACAAGGGTGTTGATATATAGCTTTGGTCCAGTTATTTGAAGCTTTGTTTGGATGTGTTGTTGCTGTTGTTTTAGACTTTTTTTAACATGTTGACTAGTTGGATGTGTTAGGGTTATTTATGTTGATGAACTACTCTTGAAGCAGGTTGGTTCAAATTAAGTTGAACCTTTTTTTTGTGGATGCTGGTGGTATGGAACTATGGAGTTTTGTCAACTCCTACTTTTGGTTGTATACAGTTCCTTTTTTGTGGATATATATGGTGTATACGCATTCAGTAGAATGCAGCTTCTAATAACATTTTGTGACTACTTACAGGGTTAATGAAATTGCAAACTAAAGTTACATTATTTGTTGTGCATGCATGCTTCAATTAATAGTCCAAAAGTACAATATTTTTTCATAACTATTTAACTGCTACAGGGATGCAACAAAAACCAATAAAAACCAACAACCTACATTCAATTTACTTTACGTTAAAATTTCCCAATTTGCTACATAGGTCTTCAAGGGTCGTCTGAATGACAATTTGGGCACCCACAGGAGAGTCGAACTTAGAGGCTTCTTTGAGTTTTTTAGCCTCTTTGAACCATTGTGTATCAGCACACTTGGTACAACCTAGATACTTATCACCTTCGTGACCCTCCCACGTTGAAACCTTCATATCTCTAACACCCGAACATCCCTCCACCCTACATGTAGCACCCACCCAAGGACACTTGTTCCTCCAGTGATCGCTCTCGCCACATCCAAAACAACCAACTGACCGGTGTTGCTTTGGGGTTGAACTAGAACCCGTAGTACCCATGCTTTCTGAAATAGCATCATCCAACCATTGGAAATTACCACAAGTTGAATATTGACACTTCAAGAACATTCGACCAGGGTTCTTAGCAGTCCCGGAGACCAACAACTTATGAATATCGGTGCACTTCACTATCTTGCACTTAGTATACAAAAATGGACAAGTAGGAGCCAAGTGTGAGCTTAGATGACATACTTGACACTTGTTTTCTCCTGAAAGGCACTGAAAAACAAAACAAAGAAGTCAGAAAATTCGTCACAATGGATAAAATAATAAATTATATTAGTCTTTAGTCCCTTCTGTAAATATATTAATTTGAGTTACATCCCTTTTCAGTTCATCCTCCTCTATTGATAAAGATTTGCACCAGTAACCAGCTACACCGACATGTAATGCAAAAAAAGTGTCAGTTATCTGTCATTTTCAAAGCTAACCTACCTTATTGCATCTGCTTGATTCACCATCTCCACCCATTCTCAAACAAGATGAACAGTAAAGGGAACTGAGGAAGGAGAACCTGAAATTTACACTTGGCTGGAGAAATTTTAAGCTTTTCAACAAGAAATACTAACTTTCAAATGTGTAGACTTCTAACTTCAGCCATGAATCCTACTTATAGGGTTTGAAGGAGAAGATATGACCGTTGGCAAACGGTCATATTTCTGGCTCGTTTGTGTTAACACATGCCATCGATCTCAAGGCTACGCCTCAACCGTTGGATAGAGAGGGGGTATTTTTGACATTAAATTTTAGTTTTACTTATGTCCCTCACGTGGTACACACGTGAGGGGTAATTTGGTCCATGAGGCACACGTGTAAGTCACTACGCACACCATTTAACAGTGATTTGTGTGTTTCCATCCAATTAGGGACTAACGTCAGCTTTTTGGATTATGGAGGGACGAAACCCAGTTTCGATTATCAACTAGGGACTAAACCCTAAAATTCCCTAAAAAAAATTCTATCTTATGTATGTAATATATGTTAGAACATTTTTCAATAGATTAATTGCTAACTCCAAAAATTGCCCCCCAAATGAAAATATTTTTACAACATTCAACATAAATATTGGACCCTTCTTCCCCTTTAGTGTCATCTTCATCACTTTTCTCCCATAAGAACTATTGGGACACCCTTAAAGAGCGACACCTCACTTATGGCGTCTATCTGGATACGATCTAAAAGTTGATTTTTTGGTGGATAATGTTCCCACCATGTAGATCATCCTTTGAAAAATTAATCCTCACTAAAAATTGATTGTAAGTCGATCAATAATCAATTATATTTGCCGTTGATAATCAATTAACTTTAAATAAGTTTTTGATTGGATTAGAAGTTTTAGAAAATGCTAATTTTGTTTGAGAATGATTTTCATGATGAAGATGACATCATCACAAGAAATCAACCCTTCTATTATATCTATATGGATTAGGTTGCTTGCTCATTGAGCTCTTTCTTTTTGCACGCATGCCTGCTTGTTATGCCCTTGAATTCAGATATCCGAGGCATGGCCAATTTGGCCTATTCGTCTCCCCTGTTTTTTATGAATAAACTTCCCTCCGTCGTGGCCAATGAGGTTCTCACAATAAAAAAAAAAAATAGCTCTCACTTTCAGTTTTCGAATCAATGGCTACAAATTTTGTTTCCAAGAAATCGTTAGAAAAAAAGAAAAAGAAAAAAAGGCGGTCAAATTTTCCACTTGGATTTCCTCTCCAAGCCACTCTAGTGGGGAGAGAGGATCCAGGGTGACATAAAAAAAGTGACCCAAGATGATGTCACAACTGAAACGCGCCTGCATGTCAGAAGTCATGGCCAAAAAACAAGGAGGCATATCCGGCGAGGCGCCTTATCATTATGCCGCCCTGGCATAACTGGATTGGCATATAGGATTTGTACATTGACTCCTGAAATCAAGTAGAAAGGACCAGAGCTGATTTTATTTTTATTTTTTATTAGGATGAGTTAAATTATGATAATCTACAACCTAACAAATATTTATGACCAGTCAGCCTGATCAAATCCGCCATGTCTTCTTCTGCTAATTGCATTACTCGTAATCCATCTTATTTCATGATCGAACTTTTTTGTTTTAATCAGTAAAACACAAAAATATATATGTTAGAAAAAGCTAGTAATCGTACAAATCGACGACTAGATTTCTGAGTTCAGACTTTTATTTAATAATCAGTGTACTGCATAAAAGCATGATCGTGTAATTTACATGAACTCACTTGTTCTCAAGCATCAAGCGGCCCTCGTTCCTGGTTCCCTGCATTTAAGAGTTATAAGTGCATCAATCTCACCGTCATCCCTCCCTCCGAAACATAAAACACCAAAAAAATTTAAATTTGCAAGACAGTAAAGCCAAGTGAATGAATTTCAAACCCTAAACTCAAATCCACAAATGGGAGATTATAGAACTTCTGAGTTGATGCATAAAAAGTACCTTCTATAAGATAGTTTCAATCATAAAAACTAAACAGTGAGTAAAATAAATATAAGGCATATAGATCTGTAATATTAGTTTCTTTATGGCATTAAGATGTTTGAAGTTTGTAACATTGTTAAACATTTTTATTATTGTTTCACTTTGAAAGTAAGATAGAAAAGAGTAGAAGTTACCTTGTTTACTGGAAACTTGTTCTCTGCCCATTTCCTTTTGTCGTTGCGTCATGTCAGGTGGTTTATTCTCGTGAAAACTCTCACCTTTCAATGAGGAGCGAAGAGGTGGAACCAAGAACTTATCCTTACCAGTACTCCGCTTCTTAGTCGAAGAAGATTCTGCAGTAGAATGTAGGTCTTCATCAGTCCTAGAGGCATCGGGTTCATAATCGTTATTTTGTACGTTATTGAGGGATGGTCTCTCGTCTTCCCAACACATTGATCTTTTCCGCAAGGATGAACCACTCTTACAATTTTGAAACGAGGGCACTCTCTGATCAGACAAGCTAATAGAGTGAGAAACATTCTCCTTTAAGACAACAGTTGGAATTTCCCAAATTTCAGTTTGATCCAGGTTGTCCACTACAACTTCCTCTGTCCCATTTGCATTTGCAGCTCTTGCAGCTACTTCTGCTTCCCACATCGCAGATAGAGCATCAGCCAACCTTTCCCTTGCCAAATCTATGTCAATAATAGGCTTCGGGTAGTTTAATCCCAGCTCCACCCCTGCTGCTCTAAGCACAATTGGAGGAGCATCCCATGGATGATGAATCCACTCAGTTGGCATTCTCACCAGTTCAGGTAGCCAATGTCTAACATATTCACCCTCTGGATCAAACTTGCAGCCTTGAACCTAATGCAGGGAATAAAATGAACCACAGAAAATTGAAAGTGCGAACATAAGATCGTGATGATTATAGCATTTTCATCTTATAGATAACCTACTAATCAATAGAAAAGAAGTATCTGAGTGGGGCTATTTCTATGCTAATATAGGACCAACGGCCAACTTCAAGGTGAGGCTATTTTTCAAACTTTCGAAATTACCCTTATTGTAAATTTTCCTATAAACAAGATGCATGATAAAAAGTAGTAATTTTTTTTTCCTAATAAAGGGTATATTTTTCATTTTAATAAACTCTCGAGGTTAAATTACTCACATTAAATAAGCAATAACTCCCACTCTTTCTTTCCATATTTTACTCCCACTTTTACAAAAATAAAATAAAATTGTGCATATATCATAATCATCAATTTTGCATATCAGACTTCTTAAATGTAATGTACATGTGCACATGTGTGCCACTAGTATTAAGTAATGGCATGCCACAACAAGAAAGACCCGATCCTTTTTTTGCTAAAATATGGAGCATATCCTTCAGGTACGAAAATATATAAGGGTTCAATCTAAAAACAACAACCGAAAAACATCATTTTTGAATGAAATGGCATCTACCAAGACTCCAGAATGGGCAAACCTGTGGGCTGTCTAGCCTGTGAAGCTTGTGGCCATCCGGTAAGCTCCCTGAGATGTACTGCCAACCAAGAATGTCGCTTTCCAAGTCGGCATCCAACAGTGTGTCCCAGAAGTATTTCATCCCCCACGTCCATGGTAGCAGCAGGACCTTCACAAAGAAACTAGCAACAATCACTCTGATCCTGTTGTGCATCCACCCTGTGGCCCAAAGCTCTCTCATTCCTGCATCCACCAGTGGGTAACCAGTCTTACCCTGTCTCCAAGCCTTAAAATGGCCCTGGTCTGAACGCCAAGGAAAAAATCTCAAGTTGTTCATCAATGACCTCTCTTGAGTAAAAGGGAAGTTGAAACAAAGGTAACGTGAGTATTCTCGAAGCCCAAGAGCCCTAAGGAAAAGTTTCACATTCTCTTCTCCAACGATGTTCCCTTCCTTTGCCCATAGTATCTGCTTCATCCGTATACCCTGGAAAACTTTCCTCACACTCAGTTCACCAAAATGTAGATATGGGGACAAGAGTGAGCTGGTGGTTCCTTCCAACTTCACCCTACTCTTGGAATAGTCAATCAGTTGGCGCTCAACAAATTCAGTTAGAGCCTTATCGGCGTTGGTCCAACCAGGGGACCATCCTCTGCCTAGCAAAGCATTGCTAGGTTTTTCTAATTCATCTTCAAGACCCAATTCCTCAATTGAACAGCTCTCAACAATTCCTGTCAGTAGCAAAGCAGAAAAGTAACATAAATGACATTAAGCATCCTCCGTCATGAACTAGAAACTCATTAACAGTGATACCTAGGGCATCATCGAGATTTGACACAGGTCAAGAAACATGATTTATTTAAATGGAATGGCAAAGACCAGAGGCTTATATTGGTAGAATGGTGCCTGCACATATATTTATATACAACTTTGGATCCAAGTCCCATACCTGGGTCACAAAAACATAATCAAGGACTAACTTAGGGATCATATTTTATGATTAGAATGGACGAAACAGATAGGATCTGGGTTTGATTCTCAACATCTGATGCAATAAAATCAATACTATTTTTTTGGTCCATTTTCCTTTTTGGTGGGTAGGTAGCAAATGACCTCCGCACAAGGCTGAAGGTACAACCAGGAGTTAATTAGCTTCATCGTCATTGCTAATCAATTGTATTACGAACCTGCAGGTGGAACCAAACTCCACGGAGGAAAAACTGAAGCAGGTTCAATTGACATGTTCAAGCACTTATCCCAAAATGCATTGAAGGTTGTAAAAGCATGTCCCTTCTCATCATAAACTTCCCATGGTTCATATAATAAATCCCCTTTAAAGCTTTGTACACAAATTCCATGCTCTGCCAGCTTTTGTTTGATGGTGTGATCACGAACTAGTGATATGGGATCTATAAAGAAAAGAATGCTACACTTAAAATACGTACATTAGTCAAAATTAGCAAATATGTACTCTATCGAGAGAAATAATTGACCATAGGTGATATTCAGCAACAATCAATGAGAGACTCAAACATAAGAATATGCTCATAAGACTTTACTCATGGCTATTGGCACTCTCATCTCATGTATTAAAGCTTCCAAGTTTTCAAGACGCTAGATCTTATCAGATAATAATATTCCAAGCCAAATAGCCCAACTCCTTCAAATGCACAGTACAAAAAGGCTCTATAAACATATGTAGAGGATTTTGGAATAAATGTAGAGCACAAAAATTAAATATTACATCTAATCCTTAGAGAACAAATGAATCAACAGTTCCCTTAAATGTGAACGAGCTCTTAGCATTCATTCAGCAAAGGGCTGTCTAGTTTTTTCTTCATCATCATAGAATCTTATTCTTTTGGGTAGGACCTGTACATTTTCCATAGCCAGGTTCGGAAGTAGTGACAAACTCATTTATGCAATCCATGTATTTGATACAATATAGATAGGGGAGCTCCATTCCTTATCGTTCTCTTACCCTCTTGATAATGATAACTCTTGAATATTATCTTTCGGGTTTCCCTAGGGTGAGGACTGCGTTTAGACTGTGATACATTGTACTCTTTACTTCCATTATTTACTTTCACTACTTTGCCCATCTTGGAATACCCATTTACTAGTAATAGATGTTTGATAAATTATGAGCAAACACCACTAAAAACAAGGATGTGAATTTACAAGTTCAATAAAATCCATAAGTTTTTTATGAGTTATTCTATAAGCATGAAGTGTAAGAAGATATGAAAATTCCATTTCTACAGATTTCATTTGCAGTCTATGCATCCTATACTCATTCGCGACACAAACAACAGCAACATCAAAATCTGACATAAACAACTAAATGATCATGCTCAATAGGGTTCATAAACTTCCATACTAACCAAATCAGAGAAGCAATAGATCAGAAACATACCATAAAGATGATTATAGACTATCTTAGTTGCCCCAACTGCATTGATGCACTGCAAAAGAGCGTCAAGAGTACTATCTGCTTTGATCAAAACAAGTGCAGCCCCAAGTGATTTCAAGGATTGATTCAATTGGGCAAGAGACTGCTTCAGCCACCACCTTGAAACACGACCAGGGTAGAATTGCCCTTCTTCTTTAGGGCACCATATATAGACAGGAAGGACCTGCCCATCCTTAGCTGCTGCAGCTAAGGCAGGATTGTCGTCAATTCTTAGATCCTTCCTAAACCAAACAATTGTTTTAGAGGAACCAACCATACTCACAAACTCAAGAATCTCACATCAAATCCTAGATCAATAACTTGAATCTTTTCTATAGCTTCTCTACAACTTTTTGGAGTTTTTAAAATACAGAACTATGAATAGGAATAATTTCACTAGGGAAGGAACTAATTTAACACTAGATGATGTCAAATTCAAGAGATCCACAGAGGAGAGTAAATAAAAGCTAGAAGACTGCTTATTTAGGTGTCCAAAATCTCATCACTTCGCCCATGTTTTCCAGAAAAATCTCAAGAATGGACCCCACTGCAACTCCATTAGATCCCTCAGGAATCTGAATATAATTCCACAAAGTACCAAATCAAGATCCCACCTTGAAATGACCAAGCACACCTGATAAAAAGCTCCAATTTAAGAGTAATTGGGAAGTAACCTTCTGAAATTTCTCCTTACCAACTAACATATATCTTCGACAAATACCAAACAGAACTTCAACTCAAAACACAAAACAGTACTGAAAGAGAACAAAAAAGTAAGAAGTTCACGTTTTGTGACTGACTAATGGAAACCTTCAAAAAACCCTAAAAAGGAACTGCAACTGAAATCAAAAGTCTACAGAAACAAAAGCTCAATTGAGGAATTCTGTATTAAACCCACCAACAGAAATCTTCACAAAAC
This sequence comes from Macleaya cordata, assembly GCA_002174775.1. Classification (NCBI taxonomy): domain Eukaryota; kingdom Viridiplantae; phylum Streptophyta; class Magnoliopsida; order Ranunculales; family Papaveraceae; genus Macleaya; species Macleaya cordata. Next base: position 1,665,798 of record MVGT01003956.1, on the reverse strand, counting down.
TCAAATAGAGCTTCAAATCAAAAAACAAAAGACCCAAAAATAACAAAATCAAATTCAGAAGATCTGGGTTGACACCCAAATTAATTAACTGATAGTTAAGTTCATTTGTAGGGACAAAAAAGAAATATTTTGGAGAAGATCAGATTTCATGTGCTGTTTATGACAAACAAACATGAATGATTTCCTTAAAGAAACATATCTCAAAATAAAACTAAAAAAATAATCCTCAAGTCACTGATATCAAATCTACTACTTTAAACCTTACCAATTGAAGAAACTAAAAACTAATAAAATACAAACGATCTAGAGAGAGAAAAGAGAAGAAAGAGAGATTGTACACATTTAGACAACGACAAAGACTCAAATCATTTTAATTTATCTTGTACTACGTATATTACACGTAGCTTCAGAACTTCACGTGTCTTTTCAGGACCCGTGGCAAAGTTCTTGGTTCCCACTCTCCTCATGTATTAATGCTTGGACCACTAGATGGTGGAGCCACTCCTCTGTGAGATTATGTTAAGGTCAGCTGTTATCGAAAAAACCAAGGTGGTTAAAAATTTGTTCTATTTAAGTCAATATTAGATGTTATGTTGAAGAGGGATATTGAAATATACTTTATGTTACTATTACAATATGTTTTTTGTAGGATTTATATGAAGATGAATGAGAATGTTCTCCCGATCATAGATCATAATATTCGAGAATCAATTCATTCTAAAATTTCAAACACCCTCAAATCAGCCTAGAAAAAATTTGATAGATTTTAAGCATTTGTTAAATCATTGATTTCCACTAAAGTTTTGAATAGTATTAGAATTTTTTAAAATAGATTAATTTCTAAATATGATGATCTACATGATAAGGATAATATTTCCACTAAAAATTATTTCTTGAATCATCTCTATGTAATCTCTAAAATATGTGTTGCAATAGTGTTACAATAAAACATGTTGCAATATTCATCTTCTATTATGTTTGACAGAAAATTCTTAACTTTTATATGGTTTTTCCATAATTAGTCAAACTCAAAAATTATAGAAACCATAGAAAAAGATAACAAAAAAGACATCAGACAAAAAGAATTTAAAACTACTTAGCCTGTGTTTAATTTTAAGATATTTAACTTTAGCCTCCCAATCTATTTTGGAGATTTTAGGGTTAGCCCGTAGTTGTGATCACTTCCTAACCAAATTGTAGCCAACGACCCAATATTAGGAGTGTCAATTGGTACTAAAATATCCGAAACCGAACCGGTACTGGAATCGTTTATTGCGGTTTCAAGACCTTATTTTGTGGATCCGATTAATTTCGGATCCATCCAATGGGTACCCGCGGGTACCCGGTTCTGTATAAATATTATAATTTTATAGTTTAATCTACTAGTATATAATAAATTTTTAACTTTTTTTAATTAAAAAAAAAATAAAAGAAACTAAAGACTATTATACAACAAATTTTGCGATAAACCTAATTTTATGATTGAATAGAATACGAAAATACAAAACCACCCTTACCCAACATATAACACCGACCACTGTTTATAACAATAGCTAAGCAGTAAGCAACATATATGGGGCTCGAAGTGTAGGTAACTTTCAATAAATATTATAAACTCGTTGGAAATTAAATCTACGATATCTAGGATCAAAACTCGCATATAGCTTGACATATTACACAATCAATTATTTACTTGTTTTACCAATCAAAAGAAATGAGCCACGAAGTAAGCCAATGATAGAAGGCGTTTGAATCCGACGGTTAGGAATCACTAATCATATCCCTCAAACTTAATTCAAACATAAGACTCCGACATCGTATGGTTACTTCATCCAACATGTCATATGCAGATATGCTAGTACGGACACCTTTGTCTCTCGTGACGCTCTCTATTTTAAGGATTTTGTTAACGTGTGCCCTAAGGGCACATAATAAGTTTTTAGGTTTTGTGTTTTGTTTAGCTTCTTAAGGTTGTCCGAATGGGTTGATTTTTGAATATGTAAGTTATTTATACTATTTGGATCATATATAAAAATATCAGCTCAATCCGAGACCTCTAACACTCTCTAGTACCATGAACACTTAATTTAGACTTTAATAGAGTGAATGAACGGTTGTCATTTAAAGTGATTTTTTTGGAGGACTAGATATTTCTGATTGAGCTGATTTTTCGTAGACATCTTATAACTAATGATAATATTATGTACACAAAAATTCATCAGATTTGAAGACTTCTAACTTACAAAAAAAAATTCTTTAAAAAATAACCTTATCGTATGCCCTAAGGAACACGTTAACAGGACCGACCCCTACTTTAATAGGCTTTGTAGGTAGAGGTCTAGAACTAAAAATGCGACGGGTGACATAATGAACACGAGTTCATCCTAACCTAACCTAGCTGGCTAATGAAACTTTTTTATACAGAGTAGCTAGCGCCGCGCTAACCTAACCAAAAAAAGCACCCAAAATTTATTAACCGAATTCAAAATTTATATAACAAGGGCAATTCTAGTGGAAAATGCAAAAATAGATCAGGGATTAAGGGATCCGTTTTCTTTAGTGGGAGAAATGAATCTAGTAAGAGAAAATAAAAAAGAGAAGAAAGAAAGATAAAAAAAAAAAAGAAAGAGAGGAAAGTTAATGTGATTGGAGAGTGAGTGTTAAAAGTATGCTTATTTTATAGAAAAAGGGAGAGAGTGTAAAAAATAAAAATATAAAAATTAAAATTTGAGCTTCACTCTCATCCAAAGAGCGTGGCGCTCAATGGTTGAGCCTCACGCTCAATGATTCAGCCCTAAAATCCCCTCTGCTCGACGCTCATCTATTAACCTCTCCACTAAGGATCCCTATTTTAGTGGAAATAGATCTATTTTTAAATATTTACGGATTACACTGTTGGAGAGAACTTGTTGATCAACAAACTCAATCCCTCTTACTAGATTTTCCCTAATAGGGTGGATTCATATGGATCTGGAAAATTGCAAATCAGGAGGGTCCCTGCGATTCACATTACAGCTCACACATCCCACCTATAATTTAGAAAATTTTCGATATTCAACTACCTAACATTTTTTTTTTTGGAATTTTTTAATAGAGGTGCAATCCACTTGCGTTGCGCCACAACGTGCAGCTTGCACTTGGGGCCCATCAAATTAAGGATTGCTCATCCTAGCCATCAGGTGTTATGCGTTCAAAGAACAATCAACAATAGACTAAGGATTGACCTGAGCTCACCGGTTGATTGTATATATAACACCAAATGGGTGTTATATATGTGCGATCAAAGAACAATCAAGCTAGCTAGTAGATTCTGATCTTATGACTCTGACAGCAAAAGACCACTTGTAAAAGTCGTTGGATTTTCATAGTTTAAATCTCAATATTCAATCCTACAAAGGATTTCCTCTTTAAAATAGCAATATAGTTAAAAAAGAAAATCTTATGACTCCAAGAGTCCACTCTATAACTCGACCAAGTCATTGAGTCGACTCAGGACCCCGTTATTTATATATATATATCAAGTATAAAGTATATACTACAGGACAGTAAAGCACACCACCACGTAGAAGATGCCTTTATCAACACTAGGGTGAGCGACCACTGCAAAGTGGCGCATGTTAGTTAACATCACGACATAACCATGCATGCAAAAGCAACCCACCTAAGGTGCCACACGCCCAAACGTCTCTACACAAGATTCCAATCTCCCCACACTATAAAATGGGCCTATAAGCATCAACCCATTTCAGTTCACCACCCCCCATCCTAGCTCATCTCTTCCTCTTTTATATATCTTCTTCCTATATTGGCTGCAGTGAATAACCTAAAAACCATGGCTAATACTACTATTAGGGCTCTTCTCTCAGTTCTACTACTTTCTCTATTCCTCTCTTCTTTTGTTGCTGCCCAGCAGGGTACCTCAAGCCAGTCTCATCAGACACGTCTAGGTGAAGCTCGACAGTGTAGGATTCAACAGTTAACGGCTAGCCAACCCTCTCGACGGATTGAATCCGAGGGAGGTGTGACCGAGTTGTGGGATGAGTACGAAGACCAGTTTCAATGTGCTGGGGTTGCGGCTATGAGGAATATCCTTCAGCCAAATTCCCTCTCATTGCCTAACTTCTCTCCCTCACCTCGCTTAGTCTACATTCAACAAGGTTTGTATTATATATTTATGTCATTAGGCCTGGGTCGGCGTGTGTATGTGTGTGCGCGCTGCAATCATGGCTGTTGATGTTGCATATGCATGCATGTACTTGCTTGGATAAAAATTAATGGGCCTAAGTATCCTTACAACCTTAGGCCCACACTGCAAGAAAAAAATAAAATAAAAACAGAGTATCATGCGTTTGCCGGGAGTCGAACCCGGGTCTATTGCTTGGAAGGCAATTATCCTAACCGTTGGACTACAAACGCTTTCAGCACTTAAATTAGCTCGTGTGGAAGTCAGAACCCAAATATTTGATCAAATTTCTATTTGAGTTCTGTGCAGGTCGAGGGATGGTAGGGATAGCCTACCCGGGCTGTCCTGAGACATACCACTCTAGAGGGCAGCAGTCATCTAGGGGTACTCAAGGCAGCGAGGAGCAACAGGGTGGACGGAGAATGGCAGATCAACACCAGAAGGTGCACCGGATTCGCCGAGGAGACATCGTAGCTGTTCCGGCTGGTGCTGCCCATTGGTGTGCCAATGATGGAAACGAAGAACTCATCGCGGTCTCGGTCACTGACCTCAACAACCAGGCTAACCAGCTTGAGCATAAACACAGGGTAATTAATCTTAATTCCCTTTAACCCTACACTATTTTGTGCACAAACAAAAAATTCTTCTCACATATTTAGACTTGGTAAATATAACATACACACACGCATGCCCATGCACTAGGTAAATTATAGTACCATTTCATCAATTTAACTTTATTTCTAAATGATGATGAGTCCATTTTGAGTGTTGAGGGAAATGGAGCTTAAATGGTGTTATTAAATTACTAATTAATGGTGATCCTATTTGATTGATGAACTCTGCATGTGTAGTCATTCTACCTCGCCGGTGCGCAATCCCAGGAAAAATCAACACAAAGGGCGACGAGGACAGAAAGTGAGCAGGAGAGGGAGACATTCAATAATGTATTCCAAGCCTTAGACGAGAACATGATGGCAGAGGCCTTTGGAATTTCTGTTGATGTTGTGAGGAGAATGCAGAAGCAAGACAATAGAGGGTTGATTGTCAAGGTCCAAAGAGGGGAGTTGAGTATGATTAGACCCGAAGAAGAAGAAGAGAGTTATGAACATCAAGGAAGGAGAAATGGGTTGGAGGAAACTTACTGCACCATGAAGATCAATCAGTACCTTGACAACCCTAGAGAAGCCGATGTTTATTCGAGACAAGCTGGCCGGATCAACACTGTTAACATGCATAAGCTACCCATTCTCCGATTCTTGGGCATGAGCGCAGAGAAGGGCGACCTTCATCCAGTAAGTTTAATCAATAACCACCATACTAAGCCAACTAAAGCGTGGTTTTTTTTTTTTTTAAGTACAGCTTACTTAAAACTATTTCAAATTTTTGGCAGAGAGCGATGCACACGCCTCACTGGAAGATGAATGCACACAGCATTGTCTATATAACTCGAGGCGAGGGACGGTTCCAAGTTGTCGACAACAATGGGAAGACTGTATTCGACGACAGAGTAAGAGAAGGAGACATGGTCGTGATCCCTCAGTACTTCACAGCTATGAAAAGAGCAGGACAGAATGGGTTAGAATGGGTGAACTTCCAAACCTCTACCCTGCCTATGGAGAGTCCTCTTGTTGGGTCTACTTCAGCCATCAAAGGAATGCCACTTGAAGTTCTCACTAACTCCTACCAAATTTCATACAAGGATGCTAGGGATCTTAAATACAACAGAGAAGAACATGTGAAGCTTGTCCCACCAAGCAGAACCTCCTCCTCTTAAAACTAAGTTTTGCTAGGAGTAAACTTTTAATTTCTATGTTATCTATATTAAGTACTACTAGATAGTACTACTAAAAATATGTAAAAGGAACAATAACTGGAGATAGAAGAATGAAGGTTTAGTTTCCTTAATTCCTCTCCAATTAATAATATGATCAATAAAGATGCTAATAGGAATGTATGTATGAGTGTTTTTAAGTGAAGTTTTCATGAGTTTTGAAATAAAAGATGTTTATGTTTCATTATCTCTATTCTAGCTGGATTTCTTTATAATTAGATGATCTATGAATTCTGTTAATACAAGTTGGGGACTTTCCATAAGCCATAAATTTATTAGAGTAATTCCAAGTTGAATTCATCATCTGAATTAGAGTTTTAACTTTACAATTGATGAGTAAAGATCTTTAAAATTTACTCTGTTTTTGTTAAAACCCGGCCGTTTTATACTTGTTGTCTGTGGGTTTAGTTAAAAATCCATATGTAACCTATCAGAGTAAAGATCAAAATATTATCCTAAAGTTGTAAATTGGATCTTTTTCTAATAATGGTATAGGTTATCATTGAAATTTTCAACCAAACTTATTAATTATTATTTTACTACAAACCACTTTATAATTGTGTTAAATTAATTGATATATACCTTTCTTTCGCTTCTTAAAATGGAGAACTAATCCCATCAAGTTATACTATAGTAATCAGAATCATGGTACAATGGTACAAAGGTGATGCTCCTGCTCTAGAACCTCTCCTGCTCCAAATCACGCTCCTACTCTATAGGTATTTTGAAAATAGGGACATTTTATAGGAACATTTTATATATTAATTAGATAACTAATATAACAACACACATATGTACGCATATGCTACAAATACTAAAATTTATTAAAACTGTTTTACCAAAAAGAAATTAAAGCGAATATTGCAGAATGACAAAATCTAGCAAGTAATTTTTCTTGATTTTCTTTTTTCAAAATTTTTTTTTTGAGTTTTTTAACTTGTGCCCTTAGGGCACATGATAAGAAAAAAGTTGCAAAATATTTTTTTATATGTTAAAGATCTTCAAATGATCGGATTTTTTGTGGGTATAATCATCACTTATATGATATCTCTAAAAAATCAGCTCAATCTGATATTTAAAGTGATTTTTTTTGGAGGATTAAAGACCTCTGATTGAGCTGATTTTGTAGACATATAAATGATGATAACATTATTGGCACAAAAAATGAGTTGATTCCAAAAACTCTTAACATACAAAAAAATGTCTTACAATTTTTACATTATCATATGCCCTTAGGGCACACGTGAACAAAACCCTTTTTTAAAAGCTATTTCTTGCCACAATCTCTATTCTTAACAAGGACGGTCTTATACTTTCTATATATCCCCTAAATTAATAAAAAAAATTGAATAACGTTGGAGAGATGATGTTGACCCAATAAAATGAATGATAAGAATTACATCCGACCAAGTTTAAAATTAAAATTCATGAAACTATCCCTCATTGGTACTAAACATGTCCACCATCACCATCATCATCATCATCATCATCATCTCAAATCAAGCCACTAGCCTAATTAACAAAGAAGACATTCCAACGTGTACTTTTTATTGAAGATGTTCTTTTCTTTTCAATATAAATTAAGAGATTTTGTGAGAAGCAAGCCACATATCTAAAAAATTATTAATTAAATTTGTAGGCATCTAACCAAAATTAATTGGCTATAAGTGAAGTGTCCCAAAATCATTATATTGACTTTTATATCTTTTCATTTTGAATTATTCTCAACAAAAACTGACTACATTTACATTGGAGAATCTTAGGGGTTGATAGTTTTTTTCCATCTAACTAGTGGCAGACCAAAAAAAAAAAAGGTTCTTTATTTCTAACCACTAACTAGTGATAGTAAGAAGAAATTTAACCTTTATTTTTTAACTCAAAACACAGCCTAGCTAAAAGTAGTTAGCATCACAAAAGGCCATATTTTCATTAATTGCTAGATTTGATAAAAAGATCTAACTTTTACATAATCTCTTATTACTAGCAACTTTCCTTATTGTAGAAAAACAAAACCATCATAATCTCCTCAAAAGTAGAGTAGATCCTTCTCTATCTCCCACTCTAAGTCTCAACATGTACATAGGATACTAGAGTAGTACTAACTTAGACATACGTCTAGGATGAGGAACCAGTTCTAGGAGGTAAGAGCATGGTGTGGTGCTCCCTGTTGTATTTGAGACTTTGAGCTTCCTGGCTTGAGATTTGGAAAGAATTTGTGAGGACTTGGATAGGCATTGCTTTGAAAGCTGAAGTGTAACCCACCAGAGGACTCTTCATCGGCTGGCCGGAGGTCTTGAAAGCTACATACTCGAAGCCATTGTCGCCGGCCCTTATTGTTGACACAAAGTGCTGAGGGACAACGAAGAGGTTTCCTTGATTCACTCTCTCATCAAGCACTCTCTGCCCATTGCTACCAACAACTTGTACATGAGCTTCACCGCGTGTCACATAAACGATGCTGTGAGCATTCAATGTCCAGTGAGGTGTATGCATTGCATTCTACAACAAATAAATGAACTTCAAGAAATAGAAGAAAAAAAAGTACTAAGCAACTAGTTATAGTTGAATTATTTAATGTTAGAATTTTTAACCGATAAATAGGCTGCAGTAATACTCGTAAATATAAATAAATTAAATTTTACCGGGTAGAGGTTGCCCTTTTCCGCACTCATGTCCATGTAATTAAGGATTCGAAGCTTTTGACTGTTTACAATGTTGAGTCTTCCGGCTTGCCTCGAGTAAACATCGGCTTCTTTAGGGTTATCTAAGTATTGCCTAATTTGCATGTTGCAGTAAACTTCATCCAAACCATTTCGCCTTGATTGATAACTCTGTTCATATTCCTCCTCTTCTTCAGGCCTAATCATCCTCATTCCTTCTCCTTTGACCCTGACAATCAGTCCTCTCTCATCCTCTTGCTGCATCCTCCTCACTACGTCCACAGGAATGTTGAATGCCTCGGCCATCAAGTTCTCATCGAATGCTCGGAAAATGTTCTGGAATGTCTCCCTATGTTGCCCTTGTTGCTGCTGAATCTGCATCGATTTTTGTGGTTGCCCACCGGCAAGGTAGAACGACTGCATTCATAATTGAATGAAATATTACCATCACTACCACCACCACCACCATTTTCACCGTATCCGTCTAGAAAGTCTAATGCGTATTTTACCAATATGACTTCCATGTATTAAGCATGGTACGTAATATGCAATTTATGTTGATTATGCATGAGATCATATATGTTGGGCAAAAAAAATGTGTTACGTACCCTTAGTTTCTGCTCGAGTTGGTTGGCATTGTTGTTAAGATCAGAGACAGAAACAGCGACAAGTTGTTCGTTGCCGTCGTTATAGCACCAATGGGCTACACCAGCAGGAAGAGCAACAATGTCTCCTCGGCGGATCCTGTGTACCTTCTGGTGTTGATCTCTCTGGCTCTGTTGCCCTTGTTGTCCCCTTGGGCTGCTTCCTTCTCTAGGTGACTTGTATTGCTGGCCAGAATGGTATGTCTCGGCGCACCCGGGGTGTGATAGCCCTAGCAACCCTTGACCTGTAAGCATACACATTCATTTATTTTACTACTATCACAATATGTAGTTTTGCTCATTTTGCCTGCATGCACATGGGCTGGGTTTGGGCCTAGTTCCTCCCTTGATGAGCAAGGTCAGAGCCAAAATGGCGCCCAATCGCAGCCCACATATATTTCGTCCGTGCTTACACAAACAAAAACTTATATCTATGCAAAATTAACCTTGTTCAATGTAAACTAGACGTGGAGAAGGGGAGAAGTTGGGAAGTGAGAGGGAATTGGGCTGAATGATGTTTCTCATGGCTGCAACACCGGCACATTGGAACTGGTCCTCAAACTCATTCCACAACTCGGTCACACCTCCTTCGGACTGGATTCGTTGATTGGGTTGAGTTGCCGTCAAGCGCTGAAGACGACATTGACGAGCCTCCTGCAAGCGTGTTTGTTGAGACGGACTCGTTTCGCGTTGGGCAACGACGACCGAAATGATGAGGAAGTAGGCTAGTATTATTAAAAGAAGAAGAGGTTTCTTAGTAATAGCCATGGGGTTGTGATCAGTAGTATTACTCACAGAGAGGGAAAGATTGAGAGATCGAAGAAGAGATCACTAGGTATGATGGTTGTTTTCTGATGGGCCTTGATCAGGCCCATGTATTTATAGTGTAGAGAAGTTTGGAAGTTTGTGGTGAAACAGTGGGCGGGTGGGGTTAGTTGGGGGCGTGTGGCGCCTCGTTTGGGTTTCTTTCTTTTTTGCATGAAGGGAGTTGGGCAACGACGACCGAAATGAGGAAGTAGGCTAGTATTAAAAGAAGAGGTTTCTTAGTAATAGCCATGGGGTTGTGATCAGTAGTATTACTCACAGAGAGGGAAAGATTGAGAGATCGAAGAAGAGATCACTAGGTATGATGGTTGTTTTCTGATGGGCCTTGATCAGGCCCATGTATTTATAGTGTAGAGAAGTTTGGAAGTTTGTGGTGAAACAGTGGGCGGGTGGGGTTAGTTGGGGGCGTGTGGCGCCTCGTTTGGGTTTCTTTCTTTTTTGCATGAAGGGAGCTTTGTCGTGATGTTAACTAACGTACGCCACCTTGCAATGGTCACTCATTAAAGTGTTGTGTGGGTGGATAATTCAGAATGGCATCTTTCTTGTAAGTGCACTTGGTTAACCTCTACTGCTACCAAACACTTGCCTTAGTAACCCTTGGTCAATCATGTCTGACCAAGGGTCAATCAGATCAGATCAGATCAGATCGGATCAGATCTCGATGTCAGTTGGACTCACGATACAAACACTACGTGACGATCACTAAATTTAGGGAACTGATTTATTAGGCTACCTAGTTTCATAGATCCGACAATATAAAAAAGTTTGTCGCCTAAACTTATCAGGTTTCTTTATAATTAGATGAATCTATGAATTCTGGTAATACAAGTTAGGGACTTTCCGTAAGTCATAAATTAATAAAGAATTCCAAGTTGATTTCATCATCTGAATTAGGGTTTTAATTTATATACAATTGATGAGTAAAGATCTTCAAAAGTTACTCTGTTTTTGTTAAGACCCGGCCATTTTGTACTTGTTGTATGCAATGTTTGAAAAATAGTCAACTATGTAACGGTTGGGGACCGTTATTGTTATAATGGTTTTTAGTCTTAAATCGATGTTTGTATTAAATGAGAAAAAACACCATAATAATGTAAAATAACGGTCGCTATGACATGAAATAAAGATTTTTTAATTTTTAGAAAAAGTTAGAGATGCCAAAATAATTTTTTATATTTTTTTTTATTATTTTTAATAAAATAACGGACGTTATATCGATAAAAAACAACCATTGTTATGTAACGGCATTATAGTCCTTGCCGTTATAACTGTTATAACATACCATTTTTTAAACATTGGTTGTACGTGGGTTTGGTTAAAAATCCATTTATAACCTATGAGAGTAACGATCAAAATATTATATATCTTAAAGTTGTAAATTATTTTTCCAAATAATGGGTATAGGTTATCATTGAAATTTTCAACCAAACTTATTAATTATTATTTAACTACCAACAACTTTATAATTGTGTTAAATTACTTGACATATAGCTTTCTTTCCATTCTTAAAATGTAGAACTAATCCCATCAAATTATACCTTAGTAATCAAAATCGTGGTACGGAGGTGACGCTCCTAATACTCCAGATCCTCGCACTCCTGCTTTAAATCATGCTCTGATGCTCCCACTCTAAAGACATTCTGAAACTAATGATATTTTTCAATTGGTCGTTCCAACGCTCCCGTTTCCACTCTCGTTCTTCTCCCGCACCACGCTCTAATTACTTAGAATCATATATAACACCAGTTTTGTATATTAATTAGATAACTAATACAACAATACACATATGCTGCAAATACTAAATTTTATTAAAACTGTTTTCCCAAGAAGAAATTAAAGCGAATATTGAAGAATGGGAAAAGCTAGCTAGTAATTTTTCTTGATTTTTTTTTTCAATTTTTTTAAAGCTCTTTCTTGCCAAGATCTCTATTCTTTACAAGGACCTATCCTATGTATCTGGTAAACTATTAACAAATTGATTAACGTTGGAGAGATGTTGTTGACCCAATATAATTATAGAGTTACATTTGTCCTATTAGTTTAAAATTAAAAATCATAAAACTATCCCTCATTGGTACTAAACATTTCCACAGTCGTCGTCATCATCATCAAATGTTCAAATCGAGCCACTAACCCAACAAAGAAAACATCTCAAACACTTTTGTATTGAAGAAAAATTTTTTTCAACGTAAATTATAGAGGTTTTATCGTCGTGCAAGAAGCAAATTTCAAAAAGATTGATATCTTGTGAAACATGCCACATATATAGTTAGAAAATTGACCACATTTCTATTGAAAATTTTTAATAGTTTTGATTTTAAACTAAGACTTATGTTACTTTAGTCAAATTTTCATGTTGGTGGTATATATGACGAATCCTATCCAATCAATAGCATCAAGCCTTTGTATAGAGAGGACTAGAGGAGATATATTTTGTGTTTATATATACCAAATGAGATTGCTAGCTAAAAGTTGCACGAGAATATGAATCAATTTGGTTGTATTTGATTGTGCTTTAACTCGGAGTTTCACAGAAGAGAAAAAAAAAACAAAAAAGAAGCAAAATCCGTAGTTTATTTGCAAATTTAATTCCACGGATTTAGGTGGTCATGTGGCTTAAAATCGTGGCATAAAGTAGGTTTTCAACATCATTCGGTAGAATATGTTTCTTTGAATATATTTTCTCGAAATTGGTGGAAACGAACGTACTTCCAATGAAACGCAATTCTCTTTGCAATCAAAACACAACCTAGCTAAGATTGATTAACAAAATAAAAGGCCACATTTTCATTAATTGCTACATTTGATAAAAAGATCTAACTTTTAGATGATCTCTTATTACCAGCAACTTTCTTTATTGTAGAAAAACAAAACCATCATAATCTCCTCAACAGTAGAGTAGATCCTTCTCTCTTTCACTCTAAGTCTCAACATGTACATATAGGATACTAGTGTAGTACTAACTTAGACATACGTCTAGGATGAGGAACCAGTTCTAGGAGGTAAGAGCATGGTGTGGTGCTCCCTGTTGTATTTGAGACTTTGAGCTTCCTGGCTTGAGATTTGGAAAGAATTTGTTGTTAAGATCAGAGACAGAAACAGCGACAAGTTGTTCGTTGCCGTCGTTATAGCACCAATGGGCTACACCAGCAGGAAGAGCAACAATGTCTCCTCGGCGGATCCTGTGTACCTTCTGGTGTTGATCTCTCTGGCTCTGTTGCCCTTGTTGTCCCCTTGGGCTGCTTCCTTCTCTAGGTGACTTGTATTGCTGGCCAGAATGGTATGTCTCGGCGCACCCTGGGTGTGAGAGCCCTAGCAACCCTTGACCTGTAAGCATACACACACATTCGATTATGTTGCTACTATCACAATGTGTAGTTTTGCTAATTTTGCCTGCATGCACATGGGCCAGATGTTTAATTAGATACCAAAGCCCAGGCCCATTATAATCAGGAAAGGTGGACCCTGCTTTTATCTCTATCGGTTCATCTTGAACCATTGATCTTTTTCTTAAATACCAATAATACCCTTCCACTATATAGTTGCATCTCAAGAAAAACCATTTTCTTTTTGTTTTTTTGATAATAATAAAACAATTTTTCCTGGGAAAAAATAAATGTTTTTACCAATAATATCCTTGGACTGGGTTTGGGCGTAGTTCCTCCCTTGATGAGCAAGGTTAGATCGGAAATGGCCCAAGCGCGGCCCACATATATTTAACCCATGCCACAAACAAAAACTTATATATATGCAAAATTAACCTTGTTCAATGTAAACTAGACGAGGAGAGGGGGAGAAGTTGGGAAGTGAGAGGGAATTGGGCTGAATGATGTTTCTCATGGCTGCAACACCGGCACATTGGAACTGGTCCTCAAACTCATTCCACAACTCGGTCACACCTCCTTCGGACTGGAGACGTTGATTGGGTTGAGTTGCCGTCAAGCGCTGAAGACGACATTGACGAGCCTCCTGCAAGCGTGTCTGTTGAGACGGACTCGTTTCGCGTTGGGCAACGACTACCGAAATGATGAGGAAGTAGGCTAGTATTATTAAAAGAAGAAGAGGTTTCTTAGTAATAGCCATGAGGTTGTGATCAGTAGTATTACTCACAGTGAGGGAAAGATTAAAAATAGAGCACTAAGTACGTATGATGGTTGTTTTCTGATGGGCCTTTGATCAGGCCCATATATTTATAGTGTGGAGAAGTTGGAATCTTTTGGTGGTAAAAAGTGAAAAGTGGTGGGTTGGTGGGCGTGTGGCGCCTCGTTTGGGTTTCTTTCTTTTTTGCATGAAGGGAGCTTTGTCGTGATGTTGACTAACGTACGCCACCTTGCAATGGTTACTCATTAAAGTGTTGTTGTGGGTGAATAATACAAAATGGCATCTTTCTTCTACGTACGTGTTGGTATACAAAGTGCACTTAGCTAACCTCTCTACTGCTACAAAACACTTGCCTCAGTACCCCTTGGTCAATCGACCCAGGTTCAATCAGATCAGATCAGATCAGATCAGATCAGATCTCGATATTGGTTGGAATCACGATTCAAACACTACGTGACAATCGCTAAATTTAGGTTAGGGAATTGATTTATTAGGCCACCTTGTTTCATAGATCCGACAATACAAAATAGTTTATCGCCTAAATTACAAAGTGCACCAAATATATGGGCTGAATCAGTAAATGGAATCGGCAAAGTCTGTAAAACAATAGTAATTTGATCATATATCTCAATGACGTTTTGGGGTCCCTTTAAACACTTGGGGTCACTTTCCAAAAACATCATATATTTCAATTGAATAATGCTAAACTTGTAACAATTCCTACAACAATCTGTACAGCAAAGTGAGTTCAACTGTAATTCCATATATTACACCCTCATGAATCACACCTATTTTAAAGTGATAAAAATCCACCTTGAATGCAACTTGTTATAGCTCTAGCATTACATTGGTTAATTAATGGTGTGTTTGGACAGGGAATTTGGAACGGATTTAGGGGGGCAAGGGGGTTCATTGGGAAACGGGACCAGGTTTCCCTATGGTTCTCTCTCCCTATATATATAGCACAAATTAAATGATTCATTTCAAAACTCCATAGAAAGAGAAAGAACTATAGAATCAAAAATAAATAATTTACCCATTATTGGCATAAATATAGTATTAAGGAGAGGAGAGATGGCCTTTTTGGAAATAATAACAATATAATAGGATTAATAGCTAACATAAGTTATAATTAATAATTATGCACAATTTACCCATTCAGAAAAGAAAGAAAGAAATTATGCCCAATTAGGACAAGAAGAAGAAGAATTAAGAAAAACCAACAGTATGCACATTTAGCCATTTAGGGCAAGTAATCCCATACACAACAACCCACACAAAGGAAAAGTTGCCTATAAATTAATGAATTTAAAAGCCTTCACTGACATCAACTCTCCAAAACACGCAAAAAAGAACAAAAAGAAAAAAGAATTAAGGTCTCTTATAATATTAAGCACACAATAAAATTTATTCGTTTCTTGTTAAACAAACACTAAATTAAACTAAAACTACCCCCAACAATTATTATTTTTGGTGTTTCCACAATAACCCTCTAAACTGTTCCTTGAATATTGAAGTGTTCTTGGAGTGGTCAGTTTCCATCAATCCAACCGGTTGCCTTGAAATCCAACCTCCTCCAATTGCTTCTCAATTGGATGAAGATCCTCCTCTCAGTTTCTCTCATACATCTCAACTCGGGGGCAGTACTTATAACCCATGGAGGTTTGCTGACCAACTCAAACTTTTTTGCAAGCCTTTGAAGAAATATATATAACCTACACACAGATTAGGGTAAAAAAGATAAGAAAAGATGATTGCAGTAATTAGAAATTTAGAATTGCCGAATTGCTCAATAAAATAGCAAAACAACAGATAATAGTTGCATAATGAAAAAAGTGATTAGTCGGAAATTAGACAAATATTAAGGAACATGAGGAGAAAAAAGAAACAAAAATTCTTAGCTAGTCAGCTCACTCTTGCCTAAGACTTGAAGACCATGTTCTTTTTTCTATTCTTTTTTTTTTTTTTTTTTTTTTTTTTTTTCTTTTTTCGTTTGTTTAATTAAAAAAAAGATATGATCCAAAATGAAGTGTGCTACTAGGTTAACGTTATAAAACAAAAGGAACCGTGTAGAAACACAACAAACCACAACTAGTAAGTCAGTACTACCTTGTATATTATGCACTTTGCTGGACTTGCCGATGTATTTGCAGTATCCAATCAACATAGCCAGTACTCCCTGCAATCTGGTCCTCAACTAGATTTACAAGCAGCAACAAACCTTCTCTTGGGTGTTCACCTTGTTTTACAAGATGGCAATGTTGATAACAGGAAGGGTCCCTCTCCCTTAATCTGTTCAGTATCCTCATTAACTTTCTTGAGGCATCATTATCATGCTCACAATGGTTAACCTGAGCAACCAGAAGAACCCCAAAAAATAAAAGAGCATTAAATGAAGTTAAAGAAACAAATCTAGAAACAACTAAATAATACTTGTAATGGCAAAAGTTACAAAGGTTAACCTAAATCACAAGACAGGAAGAAAACAGCATTAGCGGCAATGAAGTGTTATACAAGTAATTAATTGCTTGCAGGCTAGTTTTATCATTTAAAAGAACGGCATTGGGGACAAGTTTTTTTTTTTTTGGGTTCTACTTGGATTTATATCGACAGTTTTGGTATATGAAGTGTCCCATCCCTAACGACACTCCATTACCATTTAGAGAAGTTAATTAGTTGTTTGTAGGCTGGTTTTGTCACTTATAAAATTTATAAAAGGTTTGCTTGCTATTGAAGTTATTCAATGAGCTAAAGGCTAGAAGTACTACTTTAAGAATTTATCTAGTGAAAACTGCTTCCTGCAAGGTCAAAAGTTAAAGCAGCTTATCAACTGCATTAGCCTAATGGTCAAAATAAACTCTGGGGTACCACTTAAAATGCTAAAAACCCATTTGGCAAACCAAGACCTAAAAACAACTTAGATACATTTTTATCCCACATATTGGGCTTAAAACAATTTCCACCATGGCCTCATGAAGATATTATTGGTGTGATGGAAGCATTTGATCAAGTATCTTAAAGGGAGATGGAGGGTGCTTTGCTGTAAGATAAGAGTTTGTGCTCTCCTGGTCTTCCACTTCTTATG
>MVGT01003956.1:1631147-1648431 GCA_002174775.1 Macleaya cordata | reverse complement strand
AAAAAGAAAAAAAAAAGAAGAAGAAAGAGAAGCTAGGCATAAATCAGTGATGAGGTTAGGCATAAGAATGGAAAATATGACCAGCTCGCTACTTTGACCAGTCATTACAGTGATCATCTGTTTCTTATATAAACAGCGCTCACTAACAGCAAACTCTTAACATCTACCAGTAACTATTAGAGACACAACTATTAATATCTACTAGTAAGATGCATTATTCCACGACTAACAAAAGGGACAACAAGCAATTTTTATTGTAAAGTACCACAGTCCACAGCAAGGAAAGAAAACCATACCTGGGACAAATCAGCAAAACCAGAGAAATCTACCCCAAGTACATTATTAGCTATATCGGGTAATAGATTTCTGCCAAACCAAATAATGAAGCGCAGCCCATCATAGTAAATATAAAGGCCTCTGGAATCTAAGTTCTCTGAAGCTAATGGCAACTCCTTTAAGTAACTTCCCAAGTCATCATTGTTAGCTGGTGCCTGCAAATATAAAATGAAGTCAGTGTGCAGTCTGAGATTTAATGCATAAAAAAAAAAAAAAAAAACTAGCATATTACTGCTACAGAAGATGACACTTGCATGAAACTTCCCTACCTTTGCAAGATACTCGTCAATTCGAATCAAGCTAGGATAGAGAAGCTTTAGCAGCCTTGTAGTAGGCATAGTCATCATGGTATAACCAGCTGCGGAGCGTTCATCAAGCTGAGCATCACCAAATCCTCCACGAAGAGGTATGGATTTACACAGTGCTAATCCATATAGTGGTAAGAGTTTCAGTGATTCAGGATATATCATCTTGCCCCCCAAGCGATGCTGCATGGCATAGAGGTTTCGATATTCCTTAAGGGCCTTCACGATCCTCAGTTGAACGGAGTGGCGTGCATCTTCCAGTTTATAGGACAAAGTTTTCTCAATTGCTGCATCAGATTTTTTGTCAACAGAGGAAAGTAGACACCAACGTAAAGATCATATTCCGGAATGAATGAAAAGAGATTTAGTCTTACCAAGTCTACTAAACAGAGAAACTATAGCACCAGTGTCAGCCTTGCGGTACATCTCTCCGAGATCCGCTACCACAGGTGCTGCGGCTGTATGGACCCTGATACGCCTCTCGCCGGAAGATGAAGTATATCTTTCCTTGTTAAGGAAACTACGGTTAGCAGTATAGAACCAAAGGGGAAACAATATTTTAAAATATTTGCCATGGCAACATCTTGTGCTCCTCAAACAGAAATGAAGGATAACCTGTTTTTTATTTACTTCATGAATACATGCACCCACGAACAGAAAGCAGGACAAGAAAACCCACAAAGAAGCTCCAGAATCATATATATTATATGTAACTGTGCGTGTGAGAAATAAAGACTATCCAAATTTTATATTGCATAAATTGGCAACACGAATATTGAAGAACATAGTCTAGGTCTTGGTATCAAATCCCACTTTCTAGAGTGGTTGGAAGCATGGGTTTCATAGTCTTGGTATCAAGTCCCACAAAAGGGGATTCCTCTTTAAATAGCAATCTAGTTTAAAAAAAAAAAATGAAGAACATGATTAACAAACCGAATACCTTAAAAACAACATAGATGGCAAGAGAAAGACAAAAGTAGGATGATTGAAATCGTTAGTTTAGCTCTAGAGATGAATATACTTTCCTATAACTGGTGAAAAAGGAAGCATGTGATGTAGAGATCATTTAGAAAGAAGTTTCAAAATTTAATGCAAGTATTTCTAGCTCCAACTTTTTATTCCAGGAATTGAAGGATACAGCAAAGCGACTTGGAAATATACAGTCTGAGTTGTCAACAATGTCTCTTCCAAAGATAACTGCATTGCAAAGGCTTTATCACAGTCTACAGCTGGAAGTGCCAACAAATCTGTAGACCTTAACATAAAGTGTCCATGATATGTGGTAAATCGTACCCCTGAAAAAAAGTAAGTCTTTCAGCATCAAATTGAGAACCGCCAGTTTCTTCTAAACAAACAATGAATCTTAATACTCCATGAAAAAAAAAAAAAAAAAGTTTATCAATTGACCTTTTCCACATCTTATACGCATGACAGCTTCCCAAGCAGTCTCCCTCGTAAGGTCCCTGGCTAACTCATAACCCAACTTCTCTTTGTGAATGCCCCCTCGGAAACCTGGATAATAGTTTACCTGACCACCAGTATATTTTGCTAGAGTTCCTATAAAAGAAAAAAAAATTTGGTTAAGAATTTAACTTATAGAAATTAAAGTAACATATTATTGATACGAAATATACCTAGAGAAGCTAAGTCAGTGTACTTGTCACTGAAAGCATATATATTCACACCAATCTGGAACTTGGTAAGGTCAGCAGCCATTTGCTTGTAAAATGGATCTTCTGGTATTCTTAATGCATGTTCCTTGTCGGTTCCATAAACACGAAGATCATCTCCACGTAACCTTAAGCGGCCAACACCAAGAGTTGGTAGTGTTGTCTGAAAGATCAAAAGCTTCCCCCCAAGTCGGCTCTGTTGTGAAAGAGCAGAGGAGGTCAATGTGATTTGATTCATTGATAATATTATAGTTCTTGAAGTCTTAAGCAACAAAATCCAACTGAGAACGAACATAGAGATATCAAAGAGTTTCAAAGATGTGCATCTAAATGAAAAAGTAACGCACCATAACCATGAATGCTGCTTTAAGAGCTGGCCCAAAAGCTGATTCCACATTTACATTGTCCTGAAACATGGAAGGCAGGCTATCTAGGAAGGCATCCACCACGCTTCTCGATTCAGACAAGTTTACAAGGAGATCATCTGGCAATGGTACAAATATATCATCCAGATCCGACACTATCATCATTTGGGGCTGAGTCAGAGACGACTGGTACCGGGAAAAAAATGGTGGAATATGTTAGAGTAACTGCTAGACATGAACGTCTGATATCAAAAGGCTGGGACTAAATCAATGATTAACCAAAAGAAAATCTGGAAAGAGATGCACTAATTCTATATAGTTAATACTTATAGTAGATTCATATATTATACATAATCAGGAGATAAAGAGAAACTTGCCTTCATATTATAGAAATGTAATGTACTGTCAAAAGTTAGGAAACCAATCTGGGTTCTTGGGAAGCCAGGCAGCTCATCCAAACATGACTTTATGGTCTTTGCCACAACCTGCCAAAGAATGATAAGGATGAATATAACCCAAACGAAGCACACGCAAACCATGCCCAATAACCTTTTCTTGAATGTTTTAATTGCAAAAATGCAACTGTTAGGAAAAACCAAAAAAGGGGCATCATCCATTATACAACTAATACAACATAAAAGGTCCTTATCTGGCCAACCGATCTGCTTGATTAGTCATATTTCAAAGAGCATTCCTTACACAGCATCTAACTTATTGGAAAACCATTAGCAATATGCTTATAATGACAGTAAGGTAGGGATTGGGCGAGGAAATGAAATGAAACAGTCCTGTTCATATCAATTAAACAACTCAGTTACTTATTCCACCAATTAATTAAGTTGACACTAAAGAAACCAAAGATAGACAATAGCAAATATTTCTTCTTTCGTAAATACTGTACAATTAATAATGAATGAGGTGCAACATGTCCACTATGATAATCACCACCCTGAACGAAAAGTACTCCAAATGTATGCAAGTGTACAGCAGATGGTAGATGCAAGGTATGTTTTTAGTACAAATATAATACTTTTGAGCAGAGTCCATACCTCCAGCATACCACATTTAACTGCAGAAAGTGATACATCGATGAGGAAAAAATATAGTGGTGGCATTGGAGGCCGCACCATATATTCTGTTGGAGCAACGAAGTCTACACTACCCTTCATAAGTTCAGGCCGTTGATCTGCATCAATTCTTCTACCACTCGCATCCAAATGGTTAAAATATTCACCAGGAACTGAAGATGGGAATTAAAAATGGATTAGCATGTAGTTCTTCCAACAATTAAAGAATGACAATCTTATCAAAAAAAATTAAAGAATGACAATAACCAACCCTCCTTTAGAGTTTCTATGAATGTTATTACTTTGAATGCAATTGAGTTTTATTCACAACTTTTTTCTTCTCTCAAGCAATTCACCCTTTTGGAGTTATATGAAAACAGGACCTTCTCGCAATCTATGTTTTATATATCCGTTATCCAGTCTCAAAGGTTAAGGATCTTTAAGATTGAGGCTTGCCATTATGTGAATTACCGCCACGTGCTGATGTACCAAGCAGGGCCTATGAGTTCCCTTGATTTAGAATAAGCCACTTAGAATCTATGTTGTCAAAAGCTCCGCCGCGGCTCCAAAAGGCTCCAATTTTTAAAATGCCCGCCCCGCCTCTCTGTTTTACCGCTCCAAAACATCGTCGTATCTTGGAGTATTATTTTATCTTTATTTTTATGTTTAGTAACTTATTTGAAGTTTGAGAGCATGAATTATTAATTTTAAGACCATGAATTCCTAATATTTAGTATTTCTGTATTATTTTGATAAGGGAGATATAATTTATATAATGTAAAATAAAGAAGGGAGGGTATGTGGCTGGGTTATCAGGGCGCCTCGGCCCGCCCCGCCCTGCTCCGCCCTATTAATTTTAGACTCCTCCGCCCCGCCACGCTTTCCGCCCGTGACAACATAGCTTAGAATTTTGAAATCAAATCCTAACCCAAACAATTTGAACTAGATCTGAAAAATATTAGGCTTCACTGACTACCACAGGCCACTAGTCTTATCTTTTTGCTGATTTATGTCTGAGAAACTATTCTTTATTTTAATATATACTATCTATTTTATAACTTGAAAAATTCTGAGTTTCTGCAAGTGCATATACATGTGCCACAAGAAGGAAGAATAAAGGAAAAATCTAAAAGATAGGAACAGATAATGGTTAGTTGAGGGCCTACCATCATTAAGAAAAGCACACATGTTGCAACGCCACTTCCGCCCTCCATCTGTAAATGTCACATATGGATTCACATATGTACGACATCTTCTACATCGGATAATGCCACTAGGTCCAAAATTGACTATAGGCACTTCCTCCTGAAGCAGACAGTTGAGAACTAAATAAATTAGATGCACATAAACAATAAAAGATAACAAAAAAAGTGGCTCCCATACAGCGCCTCCAATACTTAAAAGGAAAAAAATAATGAAAAAAAAAAGAGTTACTGACCCCATCAGGTGCTTCAGCAAGAGGATGAACCACTGCTCCAAGAGGCAAATGCCACCTTGAAAGCAGCGATTGGGAATTTGGTATCGCACTAGTTGTGAGACGTAAATACCTAGAATCACAATTCGAGGGGTACATATCAACAAGGGATTTTGGTTCAACATCTCCATCTAATGGCCTTGGCAGTGATCTGGAATCAAATCCAGGGTCCATCGATCCTGGAACAGACCCAACAGATAGCGAGCGGAACTCCTCAACTAAGTCTGGGAGACCACCTACAGGGGGTCCTCCACCAGGATGTTGCAATTGTTCCCTCGAATTCAGGTTCGTATGAGCTGATAGGGGAAGGGGTGGTGCATAACCTCCTGGGCGAGCAAGAAAAGCAGGACTTTGTACTTGTGGAGGAACTTGAGTAACTGGATTAGTTTGCCTATAAGGATATCCATACAAAGTCGGCCCAGCAGCAGGAAACGATGAATCTAGTGCAGACTGGGGTGCATTACCTCTTTGTTGCAGAAAATTTCCACTTGGAGGTTGAGGTTGAGGTTGAGGTGGAGGTGCCATTGGCCTTGATGAAAGCTGGGCTTGTGGATTAAATGAAACAGGTGGAGGCTGAAAAACTTGTTGACCTGCAGAAGGCACAGTGGGTGGGGGTAACATTGGCTGCCCAGCAAGTGGACCATTAAAGGGGGAAGAGGGTTGAGCTGGTGGCTGAATCTGGGGCGTTGAAAAACGTTGATAAGGACCTATGCCAGCTGAGACATAAGATGGTTGTGAGGAAGGCACATATGGACCATTAAACCTAACTGGTGGGGCAGCTCTATTACCAAAGGCCTCAGACCCAGCCACAGGCCCAGAGGATAAATAAGGCATTGTAGGAATAGGGGCAGGAGCAACAGGTGAAGCTGTAGGTCTTCCAGGGAAATTTGGAGGTCCAGGCTTTTCATTTCCCATGGGTTGCATGTTATCGTTTGGTCTTCTTATACTAATCAATGTGCCATCTGTCAAACCTGCAAAATCAAACACAAAAACTGTAAAAGCTCTGCACTTGAACCATAAATGGATATAATAGCAGAGCTTCATAGTGATAATGAGCCTTCATACTATATACAGTTCACTGTATCATATTGGATAAATGATGCTTAATCCAGAAATCCCAACAGGAAAATTTCCTACAAATCATTACTTTCCCACCAACAGAACAGTTTAAGATGACACCAGAGATAGAGAGAATTCTACAAATCGACCAAAGAGAAGATAAATAAAAGACAAAATCTTTGATCAATCATAGTGTTCTACAATTGAAGAGAAACGTAAGTCTGATCGACCCTCACCGTCGGAATTTTAGGGATCTAAAGGGTTCTCCATATCATTGATGGCCGTAGTAGATCTTAACTAAAGTCATATAACACTCTGGTTGACTGAAGATTGTGTCTTTTATTTCTCTTCTCTTTGGTTGATTTGTAGAATTCTCTCTATCTCTGGTATATCTTGAACTGTTCTGTTTTCGGGTGGACAGGTAAAGACTCGTCCAATATTTTCATGTCAGGTTTTCTAGGTCGTTGCATTAGAAACTAAAATCATAAAGTTGAAATTGATTCTCGTAGCATCAAAACCTCTAGTCTGTTAGCAAAGGTTGGTTCTAATTCTATAATAGTATAATCAAAGATCACAGTTTAGTTTCAGATTTGATGGTACTCTTCAAAAGTTGTACTAATTTTTAAATATTATTTTCTAACTTCAAGGTATGATATGGTTAAATTAATTGATTTTTAACGGCTTTAGGTTTATTTGCAATGCTTCGATAATGGTGTGTTCGTCATGTTGATCTGATTGGAGTTTTACATATATTTGGTTTGACCCCATAATCTTGTTTTTTTAGTATCCGACTCGGACTTAAGCTTAACTCTTCAAGAGACTACAGTACAAATTGGTAATCGTAAAGGTCCAATATGCATGGTGGGTAATATTATATTTGGTCTGTCGGTTAATCTTAACATATGGGTAGTATGAGATACTTAATCTTAATTACATACAAAGAGAACCAACAATCATTAATGTTCATTCACTAATACGTAGTATGTATAACCAGAAACCAATTTAAACCCTAGAACTTTCACAAACAAACTACAAAGAAATTCGAAACAAAGAAGAAAAAACTACAGATCTCTAGTATCTAAAATTCTTAATCTTAATTACGCACAAATGAAATAAAAACTAACAATTCTCTGATCCCAAACAATAATATGATTCATTGTCGATCGAAAAGGAAAAAAAAAGTAAACAACTTGGAAAAAACTGAAATCTGAAACAGTGTCCTCTTTAATCACTAACCTCAAATCAAAAGGATGGATGAGAAAATTCTGAACCCAGAGACTGAAATCTGAAACAAAATTAGAAATTTCTGATCCCAAACAATAATACGTTTCACAATCGATCAAAAAGGGGAGCAAAAAAAATTAAGAAAAAAACTGAAATCTGAGACAATGTTATCTATCTTGAATCACTTGCCTCAAGTCTGAAGGAAGGAAGGAAGGCCGGGTGATGAAGTCTTGGATCGGAAGCCAGAGACTGCCACGACTGCACGCCGGCCGGACGACGAAGAGAAGGAGGAGAGTCAGACTATGCTGGGGTTGATCCGTTGGGGGAAGAAGAGAGTTTGGTTCAGTACAGGTCTGGGGAGAAATACGATCTGGGTTTGGGAGTGTTTTTTTTTTGTTTTTTTTATTTTGTTGTCTCCGATTGTGTTTAGGATTTATTTTGTTGTATTACCAGCTTACGTAATTTGATGTATTGCCGTTTTTTGAACCGTTTTATTCGAACAAGCCCTTGAACATTTTACGCTAAGTTTGTTGTTTATGTTGGGCTGATTTTGATCTACATGATTAGAAGATCATCCTCATACAAAAACAGTCATTAGATCGTCATTGGCAAAATCAATTATTCGATCATCACCACCCAACCCCATAGGTAAGTAAGTGTAAGCGGCATACGCTTCCACATCGACAGTGAGCCTACACGGAGATGATTCATGGGCTGATATTAATATAAATGATGAAAATATCATTGTTACAAAAATTTAATCCTTAGATCATCTCTATGCAACCCCATTGGTTGGTATAAGAACATCTCCAACACAAACATATTAGGCTTAAATTTGTGCAAATGTGTTCAGCCAATGCAAAGCTGATGTGGCATGTGGATGGGAAGACATCATTTAGGTTCACCTTGTTTGTTTATGTTGCACTTAATTAATTAAATGTGTTATTTTTTAATTATAAAAAAAATGAGATCTTTAATCAGATTTGCTAAAAAAAGAATGGATAATGATGTTTGTTGACTAGGATAGGAAGACATAGTCACACATAGAGATGATCCAAGGGCTGATTTTTTGTGTGAATGATCTCCTCACTATTTAGATCATTATATTAAAAAATCAGTCAATTCAAAAACTTATATCCTCTTTAAATTCATACCATCAAATTCTTGAAATTTTTAAAATTTTTTAAGACATCAAATTTATCGATAAATTGCAACTAACTTTTGATGGGGTTAGAAATTTTAGAACGGGATGATTTTCGAATATGATGATCTACATAGTGAAGAGAACATGTTCACCAAAATTCATCCCTTTGAACCTCTCTATGTGGGCCGCTCATGATTGGGTTTAGTGCTATATTATATGGACAAAAAAATTCTACCGATTTTGAATGGGAGCAGCTGCCCCCACTGGGCAATTGCTGGCTCCAGCTCCGGTGTTGACGTGGTAAGGATATGTATTGTAAGAATCGTAAAAGAGTAAAACAACAAATGAAGTTGCGAAGATTGAGATGATGCAGCATAACCATCAGGGGGTTAGCCTAATGGTTAACACCCACCCCACAACTTGTGAGGTTGAGATTTCGAGACCTCTTGGTGGCCACCCCAAAGAATTAATTCCTCACTTACCTGGTAGTGTGAGAGGGGGGGCACACTACCCCGGGGACTAGGGGTACTCGAAGAGGACCTAATAACCTGGTCAGCAAAAAAAAACAAAAAAACAAAAAAACAAAAAAAAAAAAAGATGATGCAGCATTATCAAAACTAACTAACATCGTAGTGAGATATAGGGGCGGAACTAGGAATTTATGTTGAGGGGGCTGGCATGATATCAAATTTTTGTTTTAACAATATTAAGAAGTTAAAATGTGATAAACAGTTGAAAAAAAAATTAAAACTTTAATTTATAATAAACTTTATTTTCTTTTATGACGGAAGATTTAAATGAGACACTTCCCATAATTGTTAATTCCCACTTGTATTGTACTCGAAAAATCACGAATTGTTTTGCGACATTGTATTACTCATGTATTATATGAAATTATAGTTGTCTGTGCAAGACTTGTAGACGGTGGTACTGTAATAATTAGTTGGGCCGATCCATGGACTAATGTTGATCCAGACAATAAAATAATCCAGTGTAACTAAACTAAACACACAAAGACATGCCCCCACTTTTATATATATAAGTTTAAAATTAGGTGAAAATACCTTAGTCCCTTTGCATTTGTGCCTGATATAAAGATGGACAGTTTAGACAGTTTAAATTGAAGCCACATTTAAATAATAAAGATATGGGCCGTTAAAAAGGGAGGTAAACAAAATGAAAGAATCAATGGGTTATGTAGTGTTTTGATCCATCTAAATCTTTAAAAGAAAATGAAGGAAAAAAATATTTTAAAAATGTGTAGACATTGAAGTAGCTATTTAATGAAGAACAGAAGTTAACCCGGGCTATATAGACAGTAGCCCCATAAACTCTACTTATAACTGAAGAAGGGCATATGTGAAATTTTGAAAAAGAAGCCCCCAGCCCAAGTGTAATTCCTCCCCTGGTGAGAAGAGAGAGATGTATTTAAGAAACACCTGAAAATGTATTTTTCAACACCACGTTGTTTATTGATTTGTGAAGTCAAAAGTGTTAAGGGATCAAATAAACCCCACCTAAAATGTCCCTCCTCAACCCCACCAGTTCTGTGGGACCTACATAGAGTGGATCTAAGGGTTAATTTTCTTTGAGAATATTTTTCTCACCATACACTTCATCATATCTGAAAATCATGCAATTATAATTCCCTCCATCACAAACCACCCATGCCTTTATATTATACTTATCTAAAATAACTAAATCGTTACCTAAGTAGTAGTATTAATACTTATCTAACTAGGTACGTAACACTATAGGTTTCTCCTGCTCTTCTTACTCATGAAACAAAACTCTTCTTACTCATGAAACAAAAAGATTGAAGAGGTTGGGGTGTGACACGAATTTTTTAATGATGAGCAATCTTAAAGGAGTGACGTCGAGCATATCCTCGAGTAGTCGTGATAGTACTAAAGAGAGTGGTAGTTGTGGTGGTGGTGGTGGTGGTGGTGGTGGTGGTAGTGGTGGTGGGTTAATATCTAATGATGATGAGTTTCCGCCGACTGGTCTTCGGGTTCTAGTTGTTG
This sequence comes from Macleaya cordata, assembly GCA_002174775.1. Classification (NCBI taxonomy): domain Eukaryota; kingdom Viridiplantae; phylum Streptophyta; class Magnoliopsida; order Ranunculales; family Papaveraceae; genus Macleaya; species Macleaya cordata. The sequence continues at coordinate 1,637,763 of MVGT01003956.1, read as the reverse complement.
ATAATGATCCATTGTGTCTCCAGGAACTTGAAAAAATGCTTCAATCACTTCTCTTTGAAGGTACTGCATGCATGCCCACTTCTGTATTCAATTATTTGTTTTCTTTGAAGCCATGCATCAAATTAAATCATCTTGTCAATGTCGTGTCAGTGATATTTAACTAGTAATTAAGAATTTTAATGTATGATTGATTGGCTAGGGGATCCTGAAGTGAAAGATTAATTAGAACCCAGTATTAGTAATTTGTGTAGATTAAGAATATATGCCACATTCATTAAGATATAATTGGTTGCGGCTGTCATTATTCTGCTAATCAGATTCAAAATGGATTATGTTTAAGTAATTAACAATGAGTAATTTGCTATTTTGTTATAGCTTCTTATATGGTTTTGTTTTAATTGCATGCAGTAGAAGACAGAATTTTACTCCACATAGCATTTATATATAAATGATAAAATCAGTATATGTAAATTTTTTATAAGTTGAGTACTGATTAGTTGATTGTGTTTGGATACTTACTATTCAGTTACCACATGTTCCTCTGCAATGGATGCATTGTGTAAGCTTCAAGAGAAAAAATACAAGTTCGATATGGTTTTGACTGAAGTTCACTTGCCCCATATGAATGGATTTGAGCTGCTCGAGCAAATTTCCATGCAGTTAGACCAGATTCCTGTTATCAGTAAGTATAAATTTGCTACATTTTGGTACCCAATCTATCCCCCACCTAGCACAAATGTTCTCCCCAATCTCAATTTGAAGCTCTGGTCTTAATTTATAGTCAATATTATGCAGTGATGTCAAGTGATGAAAGAGGTAATGTTGCGCTGAAGGGTGTCAAAAAAGGAGCATGTGATTACCTGATCAAACCAATTCGGGTGCAGTTAATACAAAATATATGGCAGCACGTGGTGCGAAAGAGGATGAAAGAGTTGAAGGAATTGGATCACTCAGGCAACATCGATGATAGCGAACGACACCAGAAATCATTAGAAGATGCAGGTTATTTATCCTCGGGGAATGAGCGGAGGTTGAAAAGCTCGAAGAGAATGAAGGAAGGTGAAGATGACACGGAGGATAGGGATGATACTTCCACGGTAAAGAAGCCAAGGGTGGTCTGGTCAGACGAACTCCATAATCAATTTGTTGCAGCTGTGAATCAATTAGGAATTGATAGTAAGAACCCATTGCTCTCGCTTTGTCGAATCGGTTTTCCCCTTTAATCCACTGGTTGGTTTCAAAATTCTAACAAGTGTCTGCCGTTCTTCTTGGCAAATGTACAAAAATCCGGGTTAGAATTAAAATGCATCAGCCATCAGTTTTATTGATTTTTCATGGTTTTAAAGATTTGGGCTCATCTTGTTAGATGACATGAAAGATTATCAATAAAACAAGAAGAGTTCTAAATATTGTTCCAGTACTAGATTTTGAGTTCTGTTGGAGTGACTAACTAATCCTTTCATACTTTGCTTGATAATGCAGGGGCTGTTCCTAAGAAAATTCTGGAGCTGATGAATGTTCCGGGGATCAGCAGAGAAAATGTTGCCAGCCATCTTCAGGTTTGTGTAGAAACTTTGGTCTGTAAAGTTCAGTTCATGCTGTTTGGTACTCTTTCTTTGCTGCTCAAAGTGCTATATTAATTGTAATTTGTTTTGGACCTACTACTTTCTAATCATGTGATACAGAAATATCGCTTGCATCTTAATAAGAACCCCAGTGGACCAAATGCGCCTTTCATGGATCGGGAAGAAGCAAACTTAAATCAACTTGATCTCCAATCTCTTTCTGTCACAGCTCAACACCCACTGCACAGTAACATAATTAGTGATCAAAGAAACATTTTTATCCCCGAAGTATCGAGTTCTAGGTTTGGAACAGGGCAACAGCAACTAAGCAATCCAAATAAACAATTAATGTTAGTTAATGGACTGCCTAACTCCATGGGGTTACAGGTTAGTGAAGGGGCCTTGGGCCATCGGAATTTTACAGCAAGAACAGGTTTAACCGGTCATGCAGATAATTTTGTACATGGAAATCATAATAGCTCTCTAATGTTACGTATGGCTCAGTCCCAGTATAGGGGGCATTTATTGAATGGAATTGCAAGTGGGCAGCAGATCCTCTCGAATGAGCTTGAAGGTCAGGTATTGGTAAGAAATGAGACTGTTGTAAATGTTAGAGGTGCAGCATACAATCCACTTCCCCAACCTTCTCCTGCAATCAATCTTCCGATGAGCCACATCGTTGAATTTCCTGAAAATTATGGCGCTTTTGATAGTACTGCAGGTGTACCTGGTTTCACATCAACTTGGATGTTTCAAGATGAAAAAAATGTGAAACTAAGCTCATTTTCTGATGAGCTTTACCGGAACAACTCTGTAGACCCGAAGTTGCGGAATTTAACTTATGATTCATCAGTTTGTGATCATCACAGCTTTCTTACCAACCAAAAGAATGAGCAGAACAATGATAACATAAAACAAGAAAATGAGCATGGGAACAACCCATGTAACATTGTTATATTTCAAAACAATCTCCAAGTTGATAATTCGACTGGGATCAATGCTGAAATGAGAGCTAATTCAAGGTGTGACCGGGATCAACGCTGAAATGAGTGCTAATTCAAGCTGTGATAACCTGTTTCCTGCTGAAAAAAATTCAATAGACAGAGGAGATCATGAATTCACTTTTTAAACAGGTAAAATTTTCCTATATTTGTGGTTCATCTTATCTACACTCTCTTTTAAGAGATAAGAAAATTTGGATATGTCAAGTGACGCTTTCTTTTCTTTTTTGCCAGAATATTGCGGTGGCTGAATGAGCTGAACTCAAATGTAAATTTTGAGGTTTATCCCAAGGACAATGTTCTGGTGTATAGGAGATGGCGCGATTATCTCGGTGATTGCATGATTTGTTTTACAGTTGCTTCTAATTTTGTAACTCAATCTTAGCGAGTAGGTACCAAGACTATGTCTAGTTGAGAAATGTAGTTTATTCTCTTTCACTTGGTTGGTTCTTTCATTTGTGCATAGCCATTTTTTTGGTTCAGTTAGGAGTTTAAAGAATAAGGTTCCATTGTACTAAAGATCATTCAGTATGGATTTAAGGTAAGACTGTATGGTCTGTTAAAGCGCATATATATGTGCATAAGTTTTGATTGGTTTTTTGGTAGATCAGGCTAACAAACACCATCTAATCTTGTGATGAAGGGGTGGGTCCATGTGAATACTGACCTTGTAGATTTGTTCATGGAAGTATGTCTTTTATTAGTCTAATAATGAATCAGGTTTTCTTTGTAGGAACCTACTGCATGTATTGATCTTGTTTGATTGCTCAAGGCATACATATGTGCATTCTCTGTTATTATTAGTATTTATTCCATCTTTCTATGTTAGGTTACTTGAATATTAAATCCTAGAACAATTTTCTCATTTTGAACTTTTGCTGACTACAATTTTAGTCATCTGCTTTCTATTTTGTTATTTCTTTCCTGTTGCATAGAACTCTCATTTTCGTCGTAAATCCAATATTTTCTAAATACTCTCAGACCCACTGATATCCATCCTCTTCAAATGAGGGTGTCTTAAAGCCAAAGCAGCCCGAGGTTGTTGATCTGACAGACCTATTAACTTCAACAATCTGCTATTTTCTTCTGACGCATTGAATTTTATTTAGAGATGTTTTTGCTAGTAATGACAATTTATAGCTTGAAGTCACATGAAAATATAAACTCTGTAAGAGTAATTAACATAAGAAAAGGCTAGATTTTCATTAATTACTAGATTTCATAAAAGATCTAACTCTTACATTTCTTATTACTAGCAACTAACTTTATTTTAGGGAAACAAAACCGCCATCTCCTCGGTATATAGTAGAGGAGAGCCTTCTCTCTCTATGTCTATACATATATATGTAGGATACTAATGTCATAACTTGGTCTAGGAAGAAGAACCAGTTCTAGGAGGTAAGAGCATGGTGTGGTGCTCCCTGTTGTATTTGAGACTTTGAGCTTCCTGGCTTGAGATTTGGAAAGAGTTTGTGAGGACTTGGATGGGCATTGCTTTGAAAGCTGAAGTGTAACCCACCAGAGGACTCTTCATCGGCTGGCCGGAGGTCTTGAAAGCTACATATTCAAAACCATTGTTCCCGGCCCTTAGAGTTGACACAAAGTACTGAGGGACGACGAAGAGGTCTCCTTGATTTACTTTGTCGTCGAGCACTGTCTGACCATTGCTACCAACAACCTGTACATGGGCTTCACCGCGTGTCACATAAACGATGCTGTGAGCATTCATCGACCAGTGAGGTGCATGCATCGCATTCTGTGACATGTATGGAAGAGTATTATATCAGCATAAATATAGATTAAAGTTTACTATAAAAATTCAATTAATTTGAAATTTCATTTACCGGGTAGAGGTTGCCCTTCTCTGCGCTCATGCCCATGTAGTTAAGGATTTGAAGCTTCTGGCTGTTTACAATGTTTAGTCTTCCGGCTTGTCTCGAATAAACATCTGCTTCTTTGGGGTTATCTAAGTACTGCCTGATTTTCAAGTTGCAGTAAGCTTCCTCTAAACCATTTTGTCTCCTTAATTGATAGCTATGTTCATATTCCTCCTCTTCTTCAGGCCTAATCATCCTCATTCCTTCTCCTTTGACCTTGACAATCAATCCTCTCTCATCCTCCTGTTGCATCTTCCTTACTATATCCACAGGAATGTTGAAAGCCTCAGCCATCAAGTTCTCATCGAATGCTCGGAATACGTTTTGGAATGTCTCCCTCTGTTGCGCTTGTTGCTGCTGACTTTGCATCGATCTTTGTGGTTGCCCGCCGGCTAGGTAGAACGACTGCATTAATAATTGAATAACCATATTACCATCACCACACCATTTTTTACCATATCAGTTGAGAATGTACGATAGAAGTCTATAATTAATGTGTTACCCACCCTTAGTTTCTGCTCAAGCTGGTTGGCATTGTTCTTAAAATCAGAGACAGAAACAGCGACAAGTTGTTCGTTGCCGTCGTTATAGCACCAATGGGCTACACCAGCAGGAAGAGCAACAATGTCTCCTTGGCGGATCCTGTGTACCTTCTGGTGTTGATCTCTCTGCCTCTGTTGCCCTTGTTGTCCCCTTGGGCTGCTTCCTTCTCTAGGTGACTTGTATTGCTGGCCAGAATGATACGTCTCAGCGCACCCAGGCTGCGATAGCCCTAGCAACCCTTGACCTGCAAACACACACACATTCAATTTTCTGATTGATGATAACAGCAACAGAATTCATTACGTTATTAGCTCAATAGATTTGATTCACATGTTTCATGCATAGAAAGAAACACAGAGATGAGCTGAAGAGCCTCATACACAGGAGCCTACATGGGCCTATCATCCCAATATACTAAACCCTAGGCCCAATATTTAGCATGGGAAAATATTTCCACCACGGTTCTTATAAAACCGTTGTGGTTCTTTTTTTAACCGTTGTGAAAAGTGAAAAAAAAAAAATTTGTTTTTAGTAGTTCACAAGCATGAGCAATATGACATAGATGCAAAATTAACCTTGTTGAATGTAAACTAGGCGTGGAGAGGGGGAGAAGTTGGGAAGGGAAAGGGAATTAGGTTGAATGATGTTTCTAATGGCTGCAACACCAGCACATTGGAACTGGTCCTCGTACTCGTTCCACAACTCGGTCACACCTCCCTCCGACTCGATACGTTGATTGGGTTGACTTGCCGTTAATCGCTGGAGACGACATTGACGAGCCTCTTGCAAGCGTGTCTGCTGAGACGGACTCGTCTCACGTTGAGCGACGGCGACCGAAATGAGGAAGAAGGCTAGTATTATAAGAGGAAGAGGCTTCTTGGTAATAGCCATGGGGTTGGATCAGTATTCACTAGCTAGCTATTCAATATGGTGAGTTCCTACTGCTGAATAGGGATGGGCCTCAGGCCCATATTTATAGTGTGGAGAAGTTGGAATCTTTTGGTGGTAAAAAGTGAAAAGTGGTGGGTTGGTGGGCGTGTGGCGCCTCGTTTGGGTTCTTTTGCATGAAGGGGCTTTGTCGTAATATTAACTAACGTACGCCACCTTGCAATGGTCACACTGAACATGAACGCATCTCTCAGTATTGATATTTGGCATCTTGTTGTACGTGTTGGTATACAAATTGGACATTAGCTAACCTCTCTATAGAGGTGTCAATTGGGCTGGGCGGCCCAGGCACGGCACGGCCCAGCACGGCCACGTGGCAGCCCAGCCCAGCCCAGCCCATCCCATTTCGTGCCTGGGCTGGCACGGCCCATTGGCTGGGCCGTGCTGGGCAGGCCTCTTGAGCCCAGCAGCACGAGCACGGCACGGGCACGATTTTGGCCCAGCCCAGCCCAAGCACGGCACACGGCCCAGCACGGCACGGAACCAGCACGAGCCCAGCACGGCACGACCCAGCACGATGGGCCGGCACGAAGCACGACACAAAGCACGGCACAATGGGCCAAAGCACGGCCCAAGCACGACCCATAACAAGGTTTTTAAAATTTTTTTAATAAAAATCTATTACTAAGTTTTGAACCTTGGTCTTAGGGGATGACTTATGACTCTTTGACCAACTAACTTA
>MVGT01003956.1:1619503-1630721 GCA_002174775.1 Macleaya cordata | reverse complement strand
GACTCGGCACGGCACGGCCCAGCACGAAACCCAGTCGTGCCGGCCATGCTTCGGGCCGTGCTGGCACGGCCCATTGGCCAGTCGTGCTGGGCCGGCCCAGCACGGCCCAATTGACACCTCTACCTCTCTAATGCAACCAAACACTTGCCTAACGCTCTCTGATGATCCTCAACCATCTAAACCCCCACTATAAAACGAAGGCCGCATACTAGGTTTTATTGTATCCATATAACAATTGTCAGTTTCATATAGTCGACAACACAAAATGATTTATCAGTTGTGTAGAAGCAATATTACAATTATAAATAAATAATCAACAAATAATACAACCAAAAGTTGTGTTGCTAAAGTAATATGTTATGTGGAAATATAAGTGGCCTAAAACGTAAACATCAATGTACCAGCCTGAAATCGAACCAAACCAGAATCTATTTTTTAAATTTTGATTCAACATATATCGGAACCATGCGATGATATAGGGCTATTTTTTCTTTTTTAGTATGGTCTCTTCATCCATCTAGATCATCATCACAAATATTAAATTATTTTTTCTTTTAAAAAAATCATGTTATTCTAAAACTTTTAACCCAATCAAAATATCATGGAAATTATAAACTTTTTGTGTTACTGTTAATTTTCAACTAATTTTTTATGAGTTAAAAATTTTTAAATGTCATGATTTCTTGTAAGAATGATCAATATAACGAAGACATATTCCTCGTTAAATTCAGCTGACATAACTTCACATGCAGGGTAAAAAGGAGTGTAAGAATAAGTTGAATGTAAGTAAAAAAAACATGGTTTTAAATAGCCAGCCCAAAAATCAATGGTGAGCTTAAGTAGTATTTTTTGTATTGGGCTGGGGCAAAGTTTGGGCAAGTAGAGCTTCGGCCTATATCTGCAATCAAAGTCCCAGCCCAACACATTTGCACCTAAGTTCCTAACATGAAATAGGTAGAAAAAAGATGGTTGTGGAAACATATCAGATAATAATTTCTCTGCTTTTTTTTTCCTCTAAACTGATTCATTTTATTATGTAAAAAAAAAAAAAAGAAGTAGGAAGAAGACCATATTGCAGACTTTTCTTAACTATGAAGTCTGAACTAATAACCATAGTTTTGGTTCCATTAAAATTTAGCTAACCTATTAATGTCTGATTTGTCTATGAGATGGATTTTTTTTTTTTTTTATGTGGAAAAGGTCCCCCCTCCTCCAGAGTCTAGAGTTGTATTTCATAATAATGAGTTGTACAAAAAGATGGCCAAGTTGTTTCGGAAACATATATTAGCTTAACTTTTAAGCACTCTTGGAATCTTTACAGCCAACAAATTGGAAAGGCAAGTCTCTTGCCGTCCACACATACGACTTAAAAAGACCTAGAAAGAGAAATCAAAAGATATCAACCCCCAACTTGCACATTGTATTGGAAGACAACTTGGAATCCAAGTTAACATGTATCTTATTGTTTGTTCTTTTTAATATTCTTCTCTCCCTAATTCCATAAATGAATATGGGAAGGGGAAAAAAATAGTTTTTCTTATTTTTCATAAAACTTTATAAATTTACCAAATTTCCTTTACTCCTCGTTATTTTTTATTTATTTTTTTCGAATTATAAGCAAAATATAGAAAAAAAAATTAAACAATATATAGAGAAGGGATCCAATAACCTTAGGTTCCCATTACTTTAATGTGACCTCCACCATAAAAGAGTACCATCTAATGTGTAATTTTTTTATGAGAATGTTCTACTCACTAAGCAAATCATATATCAAAAAATCAGTCCATTGTAAGACATCTAACCCCATCAAATCAACCTTTAATATTTTTTAAATATTCTTTTGTACAGTTGATTTTTATATAATGTTTTTTTGTGTTAATATAAGATTTGAATGGAAAAATCTGATTAGTGAAAGTATATATGCAATGGAACCGGAGTTGGGATAGAAAATTAAATAATTTGATTTGGAGTCGAGGACTCTTATGTTGTTAACCTTTCTTTTTGGTCAAATATTTAGCTTAGGTTCTAGGTTGTCCCAAAGTTGCCGAAAGGAATTGAGAAGATTTGACTATGATAAGCACCCTAGTTTCTCTAGAAACCACAATTATGCCCTTCTAGTCCCTGGTGTTTTAATACAAAAATTGAAGACTAGTTTTACTGTTTTTGTGGAAAAATTCAAAAAAATAATCAAAAAAACAAAAGCAAAAACACCCAAGAATCCAAACCTATCAACTAAGATCTCACAGCACCCAAGTTGAATTTAGAATCATATAACATCTGATTCTCCCAGGATCATACTTCAATTTTTCCTCCTTAGTTAATAAAGATATTTCAAGAAAACAAAAGAATGGCAGCATTGCAATTAGTCGCAAACATTGGGACACTTTGTACCACCCAACTTAAAAAATGGAAAGAAAAAAAAAAGTGAGAAAACAAGACCAAAGCATGATCAGCTAGGCTGATAAATGATAGACCTAGTTCTACTAATGCGTCGAACACTGCAAAGAAGAGCACTTCTCCTCTAACTCTGCCTCTCTGTGGTAGCTTCTGATCACTTCTATTTCTATTATTTAGAGAACAATATAGTACTACTGTTCATGTCTAGCTTGAAATTTGGTAAGAAGCTTCTGCCTGCAACAAAGGCGTGGAAGAGCTTCACCTCTACACTTCAGAAAAAACTACATAAACTCAAGAAGTCTAAAGCTATCAAGAAGACTACCAAACGGATCAACAAAACTTTCAGTTCAATTCTTCGCCGAAAGCAATCTAAGTCGCATCGTCTTCGATTTAAAAGACGGGTACTTCATCAACATCATCAACACAACTATGCTCCTGTGTTCATTGATGAGCTTTTTATGGAGCCACCTCTCATGGTGCAATCTAAACTACCCAAGTTGGTTGTGACAAACAAGATGGGTGAGAAGAGTACAACAAGTGCAGTTCTGGGTCAGTCAGGATCCACATCAACTGCAACAACAACAACAACAACAACAACTGTATCAAATGTAACCAAGACGGTGGAGATCAAGCTCTTCGATCGATCAGTCGTGGTGGAAACAAGCAGAGAGGGTGAGAAGGGCGCAATAAACTCAGCCAAAGAGTCGTTATCTGCTGCGGTATGGCCGTTACATCAGCTGCGTGGAGTGGACGAGAGAGCAGAACAATTCATTGCTAAGTTTAAGGAAGAGATGAGACTTCAGAGGTAGAGATCCTTTGGGGAGTACCAAGAATGTTAGGCTCTGAGGTGTAAAATGATTTTCACGCTCAAGTGTTAAAATTAATTTCTTCAATCTTCTTTCATTTTCTTTTTCTGCACTAAATTTTACAAGGTTTGGAGTTATTGGGTGATCTGAAAATAGATTAATTATGATGTATAAAATTTGGAGGTGATTGGTGTGTGGAGTGAATTTTGTGTTTGTTGTATTCATGCATAGGCATTCTATTTGTAAAAAACTCATTCAAAGGTCCTTCAGTTCTCAAGAGTGATGTGTGTGTGTTATTTCACTATTTCTAAATTCTAGCTAAAAACCTTTGAACTTCTTCATAGCACATCTTTCTCATCGATGTCTAGATAGCTTTTGTTATAGTTATACATACTTGACATAGATTATTTTGATCAAGTTTCATCTTTTTAAGATTTTTGCTGTTATATAGCCTCTGACAAGTCAATGAACTGTGCATAAACTGAACCACATACCAATTACTGTTGTTGCGGTACTAACTTATACAAGAGCGTCAACAGTAATTGCTGATACCGGACACCCCTTCAAAGTTTCATATATTCTCGTTTGTTCGTGAGACAGTCGCATGACCAACTTCGGAAGACAGTTGTTGCCATAACATACAAAAGTGTTACTAGAATTGATGAGAGACTCACAAAACCATAAGTCCATGAACTAACTGCCCGCATAAAAGCTCGCCTACCAGATCAATTTGATTATAACCGTGGCATAAGAATATATATATACAAGAGCTGACAGTTGTCATCTTAGACATCGAACAATTCCATGTGCGGGTGTTCAGATTTCATGTGCTTCATCTAGACCCTCAGTCATGAGGAACACCTAGACATTTCTGGTTCTCATCTATAGATTCTATACCACCAACATCATACAAACTGTACGAGCTAACAGAACAAGAAGATCTCACAGGAAAGCAAATTACTAGCTAGTTCAGGAAATCCTTCATTGGGTCGTCGTGATGGACTTTCTTCATCCTATACGCCTCCATATCCTCAGCAGTAACCTACATAAGGACCAAACACTATGAGAAAACTTTGTACAAAAACAGCAGAACTAACCAGCTTTTACATATTTCTGTACAATGGCTTTCTTGACGCAAAAAGTAGGAACTAAGAGTATATACCTCATCGTTCCACCGAACATTGTATTTTCTCTTTCTTTCATCCCTCTCTTCCTTCCTTCTTTCATCCTCCTGTCCACATCCGAAAAAATTGTGAGCAGTTGAAGCTTGTAATAAGGTTCAAATGTAGAAAAGCACAAATCTGGAGTTAATTGAGACTTCGAAGTAAATAATAAACCAAATTTTCGAGGGTTCAGGAACTATGACAAAATCTTGAATTCTTTAGCTTTAAGAAAACCAAGCCATCACTAGAACTTCATATGTTTGAAACCCAAGTTGACTTGGAATCCGCATGTGTTCTACTCGAGCTTTTTGGGGATTAAGGAATTCATACTAGAACTGAACTTTCAAGCTTCCAAGCCTTCAATTTCATATTGGTCATAGAGCTAGTCATGTCAAACTAATTCTATAAACAATATATAAGAGGTCAGGACAAGAGACGGCAGGGGCCCATATTACCTTCTTGAGTGCTTCAGTAAGCCGTTTCTGGTCAAGAACCAGATCCTCAGGTACATCAGTTCCCCAAGTAGCAAGCTTTTTCTCCTCTGCTGGTGCAGGCTTCTCTGTATGACAAAGTAAATGTTTAGTAATACATAATAACAACTAACTTAGAAAGGAAAATTATACTGCAACTTTAAAATAGCAAAGCTAACATATACTAACCTTCCGTGGCCTCCTTACGAGCAATGTTAGCTTTCATAAGATCTGTTGCCGCTTCTGCAGCCTCAATTCCAGCAGCGCCAGTGCAGTAGCTGTTCCTTATCATTTGCTTGCAGCACTTATAGCCCCATTGATGATCTTTCCACCATGAACCCCAAACGGTCGTATGGTTGTTAATGTAGACGTCTTCTTCATACTTGCTCCTTGGAATGGCCATCTCCTGCAAATACCACATATTAACAACAGATCCCCTTTGAAAGCAAAAAATGAATCAAAAGATGCAGCGAGAGCAGTGGATGTGGTTCCATTTTGCTATTGCAAATTATTTAACTAGAAATTGACTTTTAACCATCTACTGACTAGAATCAACATAATTTGCTCCAATTATAATATCTGCATAAAATGGCTGAGCCTCATCAATCAACTGATCACAGACAAATTGCTAAAATCTGTGTTTTGGTAAATATTGTGCTGAAAAAGGAAGAACCGGATACACCTGTCATTTCCTTCTTCGTGACTTTCCTAATTTTACCAAAAGAGAACGATTTTAATCTTTTTCAATTTCTACTAATGGAAGACAATCACTTGATGAAATAATCATCGAGACTATGAATTATTCTGGCCACACTAGATGAAATCTGATCAATTTAGGATAGTTTCAGATAAAACCACGAAGTCAATCGAAAGTAGTTCAAATTGAAAAATATTAGAATAGGTCTCTTTTGGTAAAATTAGGAACGTCACAGGGAGCTCAAAATCCTCTAAATTTAGGGAACGGTGCCTTGTAGACAACATGATGTATTACCTTAGACTGGGTTATTTCTTCTTGATCAAAGCATGAAAGTGAAATAAATGAAAATTGCATATGGAGAGGAGTTCTATCTTTAGATATTGGAAAAAATAATACTAATAATAACTTGAAGAAGCTAAGTGATCTGTGGAAAAGAAACAAAATAATTTCGTAAAGAAAAAAACAGAAAAATAAAAAATAAAAAAATTTGTAACAGGACGATACTAGAAAATGTTCCTCTCACAGGTGGTCTTTAAAAAGAGAAATCTTTGTTTATTGAGCAAACAAGGGAAAAAGAAATTGGATATGCATAAAAAAAAAAAAAAAAAAAAAAAGATCTTACCTGGCCCTTAATGATTCTACCAGCACGATCATATTCAACCTGTCTCTCACTTTGTCCTAGGAGAAGCTCTCTTGGAAGGTCTTCTTCAGAAGCTGCATTACCATACTTCTCCATAATGGTGTCTTTCGTTTTGGACTTCAACTTCTCCTTGATAATTTTATAATTTTTAAATAGCAATTCAGCTTGAGAGGGAGCCGCCTGCATGTGAATATCTTGTCCTTTCTCGAAAGCCTCCCAAGCGTGCATGTTAAGCTGCTTGAACTCTAATGCTTGTCCACTTGTTCTGTATTGATTATCTCCCTAAAAGTTACATAGTAGATAGATTGATCACTATATATGAAGATTTAATAAGGTCTTAGAATAGAAAATACATAACGCATAAATTGAAATATCTGAAGCTTCACAAGCTACTCACTCCATAGAACTTTTCATTAGGATCACTGTCTGGTTGAGGATCCTCACGCATAGAACGAGTTTTGGGATCGTAGTGAGCAGAATTGACATCCAGATTCAAAAGGTACTTTGCTGTATCCTCCCGAATACGCAAGTTTCTGCAATTAAAATTTTCAATTGTAACTTCAATATAAATCCAAGGGGATGTGAAAACAAGAAACGTTCCTTCAAGTAAAAAACTGATTGATGCAAATAGAGAATGAAGAGAAAAAGAGAACCTGAGCTTGGAGGAAAACGATACAGCTCAACAGAAGCAGAACAAGTCAAATCTATAAAAATAGATACTTAATTGTTCACCTGACAGTTCCGGTGCTACCACCACCTGTGGTACGCACACGTTTCTCAACCTTTGCAAAATCCATCTGTTTGCTCTCATCCACCTTAGCTTCATCCACTCTTAAATCATCTTCATCATCCTCCTCACTCACCTCCGCCTCATCATTCTGATTATTGTTTTTCTCCTCTAATTTTTTCAGCTGCAGCTCTTTTAGGAATTTCCTTCTGGCCTCATCCCTAGCCTCATATCTCTCAATAACGCGAGCATAGGTTGCTGAGTCATATCCATTCCACCTGTCTCGCTTGCCGTCGTAATCTAACTCAAAAGTTTCAATTTTTTCATCAGGAGAGATGTACATGTTTGTCCATTTTGCTCCCTTCTGTCGAGGCCTTTCCATGCATGACTTCGCATTATGTGTCATTGCCCCACAACTGCAACAAGAATTGACGAGACTCATTTACCCCATGAACCACGGTGTTATTACTGTACATATTAAAGGTAGACATAAAACAGTGACAACATCTCACCAATATTAATATAATATATTTATGCAACCCAAAACATGTCACTACAGTGGCAACCCTCAGAGACTTCCCCTTAGATGGATAAGGGGAGAGTTGGCCAACGCCCCAACAATTGCCTAGCTGTTTCATTTTTTCAGTGGAAAAAAACTGAGATATTGAGCATAGGCCTCAGAGACTCTTCAGTAATAGTATCAACATTAAGCTTGATATCTCTTTCTTGTATCCTAATAATTTTGATAACTCAAGTTTCATGTCTATGATAAATCAAAACTATCATATGAATAAGTACATGATTGATATATGAATACAACAAAAAAAAAAAAAAAACTTTTCTTTCTTTATTTCTTTTCGACAGGTCAACTGATTGCGATAATATAGTAATTCTTTTAACTTGGTGTCTCAATGTTATGCCACCCAACTAGATTATTCTCGATTATAATCTGAAGAGGTTGTAATTCTTCTTAACAATACATTACCAAGCTACTATTACCAAGTTAGCATATAAAAGATAGCAAATGAGACTGAAGTGAATCTATACTCACTTTTCGCACGCGCCTTTCCTGTACTTGTCAGCCTGATAAATTTTTGCACCCCTGTCATACCATGCTTTTGTGTAATTTGGATCTGATTTCCATTTCTTTTGATGTTTTAAACTCTATCAGGAAAAAAAAAAAAGACACAAGATAAAGGTTTTCATTAGAATACAGATTTTTTAAATGCTGAGTAAATGGGCAGAAAACATAAGAATACAAAAGAAAACTTACAGGTCTCTCAGGATTGAGATACCAAGGAGCAGATGACATGTACTGAGGAATATGAGGATTGATTTCTTTTCCATCTTCATCAACCTCAGCTGGTGCAAGCCCAGCTTTACGTGCTTCGTCTAATTCTATCTGCTTTCGATGATCCTCCCTTGACTTAAATGCCACTGCAAAATTCCATGAAGTAAAAACTAACTTAGTGTGGAACAGAAAGAAGAATAAGGAGAGCATTGAGAATATAAGGTATTCAGGAAGAAGTTCGAAATCTCTCCTCATTTCCTAAAGTGAGCTACATTTTCACCTAACAACCATAGCTATTTGCACAAATTAGAAACTAAGACAACACATCAATGTGTAAAAAGCAAGAGAAAACCATGAGAAACGAGTGACATCAAAAATCTCCTTTATGTTCTGTTAATAATCTGCTTTCACCGAAACTGAGCGGGGTCAGTTTTCGCTAATCATAATGAACAATGCTGTATAACCAACTCAATACATCTGGATATATTTTAGAAGTCATCGACAAAACCAATTTTTTTAATAATTATGAATCAATATTGAAAAACTTATTAACTTTACCAGAACTAGACATTAATTTGATTCAGCTAGATGGCTTCAACTCAGAATCAAACATACTCTAGGGAACGATGATAACTGAGATTAACTAGTATCATTGAAATTATTGAAAACTTGGAAAGCGAATGATTGACTTCTAACTAAAGCCAATGCCGAATTCAAAAACAAAAGCTATAATATATTTTTAACCTGTGACAAAGGCATAGGCATAGCCACAATGTCCTAGTCAAAAACCATCGGATGCTAACCAACAAACCTTGCATGCATATCTGCAAACTTAATTACCCATGTTTGAAAACACATTCTTTTGATATTTTCGTTCGTGTAACATATATGATAGAAAATGTAGCCAGTTAAGCTGGTGATGTCAAACTCCTACAAAGTATTACATAAATAATAGATGTAAACAAATATATATGCCAAGACTTAAACGACGAGTTATGAAATCCACAGTTTAATTACTAAGTCCGAAATCTTAAATGGCTTTCAAGTTTTAAGGATGTAAGGTTACAGAATAATACAAGAAAGCTCAGCGGGCAAAAGGGGAATAACCGTGTGTATAGGGCACCCTACGAATCCTAACTCTAGTTTCAGTATCTATAAGTCGTTCAACATCTTCTAAAACGTAATAAGCCCACAAACCCTAATTTGT
Organism: Macleaya cordata; assembly: GCA_002174775.1. Taxonomy (NCBI): domain Eukaryota; kingdom Viridiplantae; phylum Streptophyta; class Magnoliopsida; order Ranunculales; family Papaveraceae; genus Macleaya; species Macleaya cordata. The sequence goes on along the minus strand of MVGT01003956.1, from coordinate 1,621,323 downwards.
GACTCATTAAATTGAGAAAAACCTAAATACCAATAAAATACATCAACAATTTAATCAACCCTAACAGTAATCCAACTCAAGATGCCAAGTGCCAACAAATAACAGAAATTAACAAATTTACGTATTTATTTGTTGTTCAATGTGAACTAAAATGTAATCAATAAACAATGATCTATGATTCATTCAACTGAAAGAAACCTCAATACCGCAACAAAAAAAAAAAACATTAATAATCCAATAAACCAACACTGATCCAATTCAAGATGCTGACAAATAGATAAATAAAGAAACTTACTAGAAGCAGTCGCCATATTTGGATTGAGAAAGTTAAAACCCTTTAAATTCGGAACCTGTTAAAAAAGTTGTTGTTATTCACACATAAAACAAAGCGGAAGACCACTTGCTAAATTGGTTGGAAATTGGAAGCATGGTTTTCTGGTATCGGGTCCCACAAAGGGGATTCATCTTTGGATTGCAATCCAATTCAAAAAAATCACGCATAAAACAAACCACTTAACACCAACATTAATAAAAATAAAAATGCAATCAATATCCTTTAAGGAAACCCAAATTGCATCAAAATCTTTTTTTTCATGCCCGCTGTCTTCAACCTCTACTTCTTAATAAACGTAATAGAGCTTTATTGTCACAAGCAACATAAGCTTGAAACATAATTGAGTAATGTAATTTCACAGTTTCTGAATAGAACAGCAAATGCGTCATGATAATAAGACGCAAACGCATATCATGCCAAGACCTAATCCGGCCGTCATAAATATGGATAAGAGTGGAAACAGATAGGGGCTAACCTAGATAAGAGCACAAAACTTATACAAACTTGACTTGTTGTTGGCGAATGGGAAACCCCTAAACTCTAAAGATTCTAAACCCTAAAATCTATAAGAAATTTCACAAGATGAAATTTCAGAATAAATCCCCAAACTCTAAACCCCAAATTGTAGAATCAGAGAAGAAATCTCGGAACATGAAACCTAACTCAACAACCAAGTTTAACCGTAATTGCAGAATGAACAACCCCTAAAATCTAAATCTCCAAAACAGTCAAGTAGAAACCCTAAATCCCCATTAAACATACCTGGCGGTTTGTTGTTGAGAGATGTTACAAAGGTGTACCAAGGCTGCGACGGTGCCCGCGCGCGAGAGAGAGAGTTTCAGCGGTGTCAATAAGGCGTTGAGTGTAAACTGCAAAGAAGTATTTTATAGTTTGTTTAATAGGTTGTTTAGACGGAGAATTTTATGCAGTGGTGATTATGTGGGACAAGGATTCCGTGGAAAGCGATTTCTTTTTTAGAGGAAGGTTAATGCACCCCAACTTAGAACATCTCTTATAACGCCCCCTCTTGTGGAGTCCATATGTGATGTATTTAAGGGCTGATTTTTTTAGAAGATGTTCTCCTCACTATATATATATTGTAAACTTAATTAGTTTATGCATACAAATATTAGGCGGATTAAACACATAAACTATAATCGATCTAGAGATATCATGCTTGCCACTAATATTAAAGATTCAAGATTGATGCACTTACCTCGATCCATTACGCTAGTTGATGAAGACAACAATGGAGGCAGGCTTTAGCTTTCTACCCAATGCACACCAAAACCCTAAAGGCGAGCCGCACATACGATGGAAGAGTGCAACTTGAGAGGGTGAAAACTATGAACCCTAATGCCTCCCTATTAATCCTTTTATACTCATATTCCATCATAATGAGTTTTAATAGGGTGTACCTACCAACATCCAATAAGATGGTCCCTAACCCTAATGGGTCTATACAATTGGGTTTTGGTTAAGCCCA
>MVGT01003956.1:1600942-1618962 GCA_002174775.1 Macleaya cordata | reverse complement strand
ACTTATGTTTACAAACTAATATACATATTGTATTACATTCAAATTTAATTTATGATTTACAATAAAATCATGTAAACTTTATATAAAAAAAAAATTTGGTTTATTTGTTTTCAATAAAATTGTAAATAATTTACAATAAAATCAAAAAATAGTTTTAGATGTGATATGAAATGTACTTATGTTTACAAACTAATATACATATTGTATTACATTCAAATTTAATTTATGATTTACAATAAAATCATGTAAACTTTATATAAAAAAAATTAGTTTATTTGTTTTCAATAAAATCGTAAATAATTTACAATAAAATCAAAAAATAGTTTTAGATGTGATATGAAATGTACTTCAATTTATACGTATATTTGTAAAAAAAATTGTTTATATTTCAATCCATACGAGCCCAAAAAATTTGTGCTAAACATGTATGCAGTACCGCAGCTACCCTCCGCGGCAAGGGTCGAACTCAACACTCAGTTTTTTGGCAAAAGATTGACTTCGGTGATCATAACCGTGTAACTACCATGATTTTTATAAACGATTGACTCAATTCGTGACCGTAAATTGTGAATAGGTGACCTTAACTATTAAGTAGTTTATGTCTGAGAAAAAGGAATCAAGTGATGCATGCAATAAAAACAAAGGCACGGATCACACCTCCATTACACTCTAGATTTTACATGGGGATGTATTACCAATGGAAATTATGGAATCATGAGCAATTGTAGCCAATAAAAGGCTACCATATGCACATCACAAGTGAGATCAAGACTCAAATAATATTTTAAACCTAATTAATGCTGATGACATACATAATTCAAAAAACAAACAAAAAAAATTAAAATCTCAAAAACCATTTCCATGAAAAAGAATGTATAAAAAAATAAAATAAAAAATAAAAAGTCTATATGATGACACACATAATTCATCGAGAATTAAAATCTCAAAAGTCTATCGAAATTTAAGCATAAAAAAAATGTAAGACATGTCGAATTTTTAAAGGTTGATTTTAGTATTATCGAGAGTTAAAATCTCAAAAGTCTATCGAAATTTAAGTATAAAAAAAAAATTGTAAGACATGTCAGAATTTTTAAAGGTTGATTTTAGTGGGTAAAAGTTTTAAAACGGACTAATTTTCAAATGAAATAACATATATACTGAGGAGAACATCATCTCTAAAAAATTAACTCATAAATCATTTGGAAAGATGGTACTCAGTTGGAGTGGTAAAGTTGTTGGAGAATGGTATTAACGACCTGGGTTTAAACTCTCTTACATGCAAATCCACCGATCAAAAAAAATATTATGAATCATTTTTATGTAAAGCGAACAAAATATGGGTGCAATACGAAGGGGCGTAATAACCCCTCTTCACGACAAAAAATCATATATGAACCTCAAATTGCTTTTTCCAATTGACATGACAACTAAAACAAAGTAGCTTTTTAAAATTTTGTCTTCAGTGTGTTTTGCATTTTAACTACCATATCGGTTGAGAAATAAGTAAATTGAATTAAATAATTAGCTTGAACATCATTATTCATTAGCTATGTTAATGTGATTCCATTCCAGTATTTGATTGTCTTTTTTTTAACATAGAATTATATTATTTAGGAATGCAATTCTCAAAAAATTATTAAAATGACAAAAATGAACAAATAGAAAAACCATAGAGAGAGAGATGGATTTATGATTCCACTATCCAAGCATCACATTTCTGAAAAAATGTAATTTTTATTCTTGCCATCTAAACATTAGAATGGCTCTTGGATGATACCTCATAATAAAAGGGTCAATCCACGCGATGGGTCGACGAGGGGTGCATGCCCTGGGGAGCAAACTGATTGTTGATTTATGGCCATAATAAGTAGTACAAATTCTCTCTAACTCTGTTTCACGTGGAATCGATGGATCCAAGCTTTTTATTCACGGGATTTAGAAGATTTGGGGTTACTTTTGAGAATTTAGGAAATTAAGAGGACGTAAATGACTTCTCAGAAATTCAGGGGACACTGAAGTACCACATATAGTTTTCAAAAGACGCTTGATTATGCCAATGTCAATGCCATGTACATCAGTGGTTCGTTTTTGACGACCTTTGGATGATTGATTCTCTGGCACAAAACAAATCAGCATAAATTTCCTTTGGAAATGGGTTTGAAGAATGCGGAGGTCCTCCATCTAAATGTACCATCCAATGAATGCTTGCCATTTGTATTAGCAAGCCTATTTTACGAGGCCTTCTATTTTTTCATCTTTGTGGCTAGCATCTATTGGGTGGTCTATTTAGATAGAGGACCTGGAGTCATTTGATCAGAAAATCATGACTGACAATCAAATAAGTGTTCATAAAAAGGGCTTGTTCCCACAACCCATGAAAAAAGAAGATTCTAAAATTCTACTAACGTTTTATCGACCAAAAAAAAATCTACTAACAAAGGCAAAAAAAAAAAAAAAAAAGAAAAGAAAAGAAAAAAAACAGCTACGCGGCGCTAATCAGAGTGACTAGCACAGAGGAATAGCATCTCTGCTCAACTCAAAAGAATGTGGTATATGGTAAACTGTGAAAAGTGTAGTAGACTGGTCGTCAGTGGTCACTAAACTCGATTTCATCGCCCGGTCTGCAGTATTACCTAGTACGTATTTACTGTGGGCCAGTTTTCATGTAGGTGATGCTACACTTATTGAAAAGGGTATTGCAAACCTTATTGTAATAGCAATTTAGGAGGGTATTTGGGATAATTTGAAAATGACGCAAATCACGAAGGGTATGAGAATATTTGAGAACTGGGGGATGACTAGGCAGTAAGGTTTGTAGTAAGAAAATACAGTAAGTTTAGCATTTTTCTTTTCATCTCCGTTAGATCCAAGAGAAAAATGCTAAAACTCATCACATTTTTTTTTGATGTAGGTGCACATTACATTTATCATCTAGTCTTCCGGTGTCACACAATTTTAAATAATCAGAGCACATAGCGGAAACTAGAGTATCAAAGCGGCCAATTAAAACTGTTATAAGGTCCAGAGTGCGTGCATATGTACATATCATGTTGTATATAATATTAAAATAAATTAAAGAGCATAACATAGATCAGGACTACCCCACCCTTAGAATAGTTTTTTTTTTTTTGAAGGAGGCTTTTGCCCAAATTACATTATGGCGTGGATACACGCAGTGGGCGTGTGAAAAGCGCAGAGAAATCGCTAAGAACATCGTCACCAACGAACACAGAAAATACACCCACCAATGAGAATAGATAAATCACCAATAACAACGTACTTATATTTATTATCAGATTACATTGGACAAACTTAACAGTAATACCATGACAGAGAAGTTTTGATCACAAGACCTCCCAGTACTAAAGATTTTATGGGAGGGATGTACACCCATTGAGCCAAAGGCCCATGTGCCCCCTTAGAATAGTTTTGGTTATTTAGTTTTGGAGTCGTATGGAATTTTCAAGCTAGTATAAAGAGGATATAAGATTAAATGAGAGTGTTAATTAAAAAGAAATAGTAAGCTCAAGCTGCGATTTGTAATTTGGGAGAGCAATTTTAATGAGGGACCGTTGTCTTGTTACAACAGTTCTAGTTACTAAGGTACAGTCAATCGGCTCAATTCTACCATCATATCCTTTCACTCCATTTACATAAACATCATATGGAGCATATGGTCAATGGCATTGCAAATTAGGTGCTCCTTATAACATTCACAACTGTTACATGGAATCGGAATGGAATATTACATTGGGTTTGTTTTCGCTGTATGCAAAAGAGGATGCACGTATTACCATCTATCTTACGATCGCTCATTTCCGTAAATTCCTTTTGCCGATCTCGATGACAATGACGTGGATAAGGAAAAACAGTGAGCTGCAAGTCTAGAAAATATTAGGGAAGATTACCTACACAATGTCAACCTTGGGTGGATACTAAGTAAAACTTTGATGTAAACAAGTTTCGCTGAAACCTCGTATTCACGCCGTCAGATTATTTATAATTTGTGTGATGTAGATCAGCACATGACATTGGGAATCATGATGAGACCATCGAACGGCCTGGGGACGCAGTTCCACCCGTTTCCATCAAAGCGCAGCGGTGGTTACTACAAGGGAGTCTCGATTCTCGAATGGAAAGTGCGTTATACGCACCAGGCGCATTTAAGACCTACCCTTTTACGTTTTCTATATAATTATCTTCCTCCTCTTGATTTCCATCTAAGCTTTTTTTGTCTTCCACCATTTTTCACATTTGAGGGTTTATCTTCGATCTCCATCAATGGCGAAGGATCCAGTTCGCGTTCTTGTTACCGGTGCTGCAGGTTTGTTGATAGATATTAATTTTTAGTCTCCTTCATTTCTTCTGAGATCTGACTGAATTCAGTTTTAGTCAAACAAGCTAGTTTTAGTTGGAACCTTAATCTTGAGATAATAATCAATCTGTAGGAATTTTAAGTTATATGATATTAACAACCGTTTTTTTTTTTAATGATTTAAAGTATTTTTTAAGCTCTTAGTAAAGAGGACTAGTGATGATCTGTTGAGGATTCATGAAAATTAAAATTAGATCTCGAAAGTGTGAGATTCAGTAGGTTTTATTGTATGATTGTCTGAAAATCTGAACTTTGAAGTACTTTATAAAGGATCGGAGTTTGAAGGTGTTCAATTGTGACTTGAAGTTGGAAATTTAAGATCTTGGCGGAGTAACCTAAGATATTGATAGGGCTTCCATTGATCCTTGATTGTTTGATTTAATTGTTATACTGCATCCTGAACTATCCTCATACGAAGATCTGAACTTTAATGGATCATGAAAAAGTTTTGGTGGTTGGTTTGCAAGTTTTTGACAATCTAAACCCTTAATAAGCCCTGCTTTAGTAATACTAATCTATTCCTGGTGCTGCTTATATTATCTTATTAGAAGTACCGGATGATTAAAATTTATTGATCAGAGCTCTTGTAGTTGTAGACTCTAGTTGATCTGTAATCTTTAGGTTTTATTAAAGATTTGTAAATGCTACTAGGATCTTTATTATATTTTTCTTGAGAAATCCTGCTTATGAACTAATGCAAGAATGAAGCTGTATCAATGCATTGCTCTGTTTTTCCCGTACTTGATTGATTTATTCTGGTCTTAGGTCAAGTCATATTTCCGATCTGTTTTTACCATACTCGTTTTGGGAGTGTCTATTTTCGATGAGATTCAAGATAAAAACAGCTGTTCTATTTTTTGTTGTTTAGTATTGCTTTTACTTGTTTGTTTGTTTGTTCTTTATCTGTTTCTCTGGATTCTCTCCAATCTCTCTTTAACTATACGCATTATTTTTTGCTCTTCCTGATCTTATTAAGTTTCTCCTTATCTAATGGTAAAATCTTATGTTTTGCAATTTCATCTGCTTGGGGTCATTTACCTAAATAAATTTGCTTGTAGTAGATCTTTCTTTTGTTTCTGTCAAATGGTCATTATTATAGCTTCCATTTCATTTCGTTGGTTGGTTTTATGGCATTTGAGGTTTGAAGTGTCGTTTTCATATTTTGTTATGTTGTTTTACCTGATTTTCCATGGAAGCAGCAGCTTTGTCGTATCAGTGCCATTGATTCTTTGTGTCCTTCTTGATCTTCTTTTGCTTCATTCTTTCTTTCCTTGGAGGTTCTGACTAGAATTGTACCAATTGGAATACGACCTGCTTTTATGGAGTGGTGGATCTATATTTTTAGTTGCTCTTGTAACGAAATGCGGAGCCAAGTTTTTCNCAAACTGAATAATGATGTAATATCTATCGATCGTATTCTTGTTTTTCTTTCTCCTCTCTCTCTCTCTCTCTCTCTCTCTCTCTCTTTTTCTTTTTTTTCTTCTGACATTTACTAGAGGGCCATTTTACGACATTCACATTACTTTCTTGTGAGCCGAATTGTGTATGGGTGAAAGGGGAAAATTTACTTTTGTATCTGTAACTCTTTCTTTCTTCTTTTTGTGTGCTTGTGTGGATTTCGGTGAAGCTCTATAATTTTCCCTGCTTCAGGGTACCCACATAAATCCGTGTGTCCTCTGATTTAGCTTCTTGTTGATTTTCTTTTTCAATCACATCACATCTCAGGGATGTGGGTTGGAGTGTCCCTAACAGCTCATCCTGTGAACTCTCTTGTTTATGTAATAATTCTATGTTCCCCTAGCTATATGACAAGGGTGACACTTTACACTAAAAATCTGTGGGGTTTTGTATCCCTTCAGTGGTCTCTATTGTGCCTATACCCTTGCAGGAGTTTTGTTCTCTCCAAAAACACTGAACATTATTTACTTTGATCTTTTTTTTTGGCAGTGTAAGCATTGTCGTTAAAGTGGATTTGAGTGTTGATGTGTTTCTATGCTATACTTTCTTATAATACTTTGAAATAAATGCTTGTTATTCAGTTAGGACTTGATCTAAAATAAGCTGACCTCAAGCCTAACTTGGACTAATATTTACTTTTATCTTGATGGACAATTGGGAAATTTGTCCGGTTTGCAGGACAAATTGGGTATGCTCTTGTGCCCATGATTGCTAGAGGAGTGATGCTGGGTCCTGACCAGCCTGTAATTCTGCATATGCTTGATATTCCACCTGCTGCAGAGGCCTTGAATGGGGTGAAAATGGAGTTAGTTGATGCTGCTTTTCCTCTTCTTAAAGGTTGATACTAATTCTTTATACGTGTCTTGTAAATAAAGAATCAGTAACCTACTTGTTTGATATATAGGTTTAAACCTTATTGAGTAGAGTACCTCATATTATTACTTCTACCAGGTGTTGTTGCTACAACTGATGCTGTGGAGGCTTGCACGGGGGTCAACATTGCAGTCATGGTTGGTGGTTTCCCAAGGAAAGAGGGGATGGAGAGGAAAGATGTGATGTCAAAAAACGTATCCATCTACAAGTCTCAAGCATCTGCTTTGGAAAAGCATGCAGCTGCTAACTGCAAGGTGTGACTTTTTGGGTCAAATTCAGACATCTAAAAATAGAAATATTTGGTCACATAAGTATTCTCTTGACTCTTTGCTAAATCTGCACGTTTGCTTGCTTTACTTTGCAGGTTTTAGTTGTTGCAAACCCTGCAAACACCAATGCTTTGATCTTGAAGGAGTTTGCTCCATCCATTCCTGAGAAAAACATAACTTGCCTTACCCGTCTAGATCATAACAGGGCTCTTGGTCAAATCTCAGAGAGACTGAATGTTCAGGTCTCTGATGTTAAGAATGTTATCATATGGGGAAACCACTCCTCAACTCAGTATCCTGATGTTAACCATGCAACTGTCAAAACATCAGCTGGAGAAAAGCCTGTCCGAGAGCTTGTTTGCGATGATGCATGGTATGACAGGCAATATATCAGATATGTTTATATATATACATGTAACAAATGTGAATTGTGTGAGTTCGTTTTAGCTCATTATGTATTTCATCTTTTGAAGGTTGAATGGAGAATTTATCACCACCGTACAGCAACGTGGTGCTGCAATTATCAAAGCACGAAAGCTCTCGAGTGCGTTGTCTGCTGCAAGCTCTGCTTGTGATCACATTCGTGATTGGGTACTTGGAACTCCAGAGGTGATTATTGTATATAGCCGATTTCTGCTATCAATACTAAATTTGTAAATTTTATCTTATGTTTTTTTTAACAAATGTGAATTGTAGGGCACTTGGGTTTCAATGGGAGTGTACTCTGATGGATCATACAATGTACCGTCTGGGCTCATCTATTCCTTCCCTGTGACTTGCCGCAATGGAGAATGGGCAATTGTACAAGGTAAGATTTTAGCTGTGTGAATTTTGGATTTGATATAGCTCTCAAAATATAAACAGCACAAGAAAAAATGATCTGATTGGGGGGTTTTTTTTCTTCTCTATAATAAGCACTTCCTTTATACAACTTTGTAGAACATCTATCTTATTGCATTTTGAGATTACAGTTACAGGGAGTATAGATATGCAAAATATCTAATTCATACATAGAACCTATTAATATTTAAAATGTTCATTGGTATTGTACTGTATGAATTGTCTTTTCTTTGTGTCTCAGTTTGTATTCTATTCTCTCTGAAATATTACCAACCAACAGTGAAACTTCTAGTCATGCTTTCTTTATTAATAACATTCAATTTTTTTCAGTCGGATTAAAATATTTTTTATTCTTGCATTTGCTACGTTTGTTAATCTTCATTGCAGTGTGCAGTATTTTCTAACTGAATCAAACTAGTCCAAACTAGAGTTGTAACTTATTTTTCTCTTGTCGTTTGTTCAGGACTTTCAATTGATGAGTTCTCAAGGAACAAATTGGACAAGACAGCTGAGGAACTCTCAGAGGAAAAGGCTTTGGCATACTCGTGCCTCTCTTAAATGCCCTCTTCCATTCAGTTGTGTGTTGGTTAGTGAGCCTCATCTTATATGGTGGGAGGATTGTATCTGCTCTGGTTTCGAATAATAAAAAAGAAGCTACCTTTGGAACCCCTTCGGGGCGAACAGCTTTATGATAGAGAAGAAGCTGTTTCTCTTTAGTGTTAATTAATTTGTACTGTTCTCATGTTGAGGCTACTTTTTTTTTTCAAAGTTTGATTTAAGGTAGATTTACATTTTGCTGGTTACTTATGTCTTATGTCCATCGCATGGATCCTATTGGTAACTGCAAATCATTGCTGGGACAATATATTAGTAGTTTGGTATACTTGAGACTGAACAAGCATGGTAACTGCAAATCATTGCGTTCTTAAACCACGCCTGATATATTTTATTTTTTTTTAATTTTTTTTACTTTTTTTAAATAACGATTATATCCTTTAAATTAGTTTTTTATTAATTTCTCAAATTTTTTTAAAAAACTACCACTGTGCATGAGGTTCTCGTAAGCTAAATAACAGTAAGGTAAAATAGCTTTTTACCCTGCATCACTGTGGATGCTCTTATAGATGATTTCTTACATTTTATGCAGAAACCGATTCTGGGCCAAACATTGCAATGGTGTACAATTTAAATGTCTGGGTGGTGCAACACCCAAATCCTATGGTTCTCTGCGGCTGAACCTCCTCGGATTGAAGCGTAAGCCCATACTATTATGCTATCTACTCTAGGCTTTGGTGTCAAAGTGTCGCATTGTGCCATGGGTAGCCAGCCTGAGTTATAACCGGAAGATAACAACTTAGGGTTTAATACCCCTGGTCGGCTGGTACCCTACCCATGAAAGATGATCGGGGTCAGGATCTGTGACTCGTCCAGGCCCACTAAGCCCAGCTATAGGCCCATAGCATGTCGGAGGGTATTATTGGATATTGTACTCCCTCTTGTGGTATTATCATTGAATCTCTAGATATAATGAGTTCATTATTTATTTATATTGGTTAGCCTCGGTGCCACCAAGTAAAATATTCCTGTCGCTGATAATGTCCTAGTGAGACATTTATTAATTTTTTTCCACTTTACCCCCATAAGCAACCATCAGGAAGATGGCCACGTGGTAAGACACTCACCTCACAAAATGGAGGTTTGAGGGTTCAATTCTTCTTGGTGGCCACTTCCACAATACAATTTTAACCAGGTTTTAGCCAGGTTGTAGGTAGATAGGGAGGTCTAGCCTACACCCTAGGGACTAGTTGGGTGCTCAAAGAGGCCTGGACATCCTAGACCTTAAAAAAAAAAAAACATGTATTATATACCTCAAACCATCCACCCCGGCGCTGCTAACATGTGTTATATACCCCAAACTATATAGGATTTATGTAACAGGCAATTCTGGACCTAGCCCGCTTGTTATGTTGTTTTATCTCATCTTTGCCTTACTTATTTTTAGTTTTTACATCCTGTTTACATCGGCCAGTAAGCCTCCATGGATATGGCCCAACGACTGGTTTTTTGGGAGGGTGATTTTATATACTACTAGTTGACTGGCACGCGCACTACGCGCGCGCGGGGCAAGTTTTGGTTAGAGTGAATAAGGGTATTTTAGAAAATCACTTTAATGGACGTCCGTCTATTGGTTTTTGGGAAGGTGGCTTCTCTTTATATATAGTATAGATGTATGTATGTAGATCATTATCATGTCGAAACATCTAACCCCTTAAAATTTGGTTAAAATTGTAACTAAAATGAGAGAAAAAAAGAGAATTCTTTTTTTTTTTGAACGGGACTATTGCCCAGGTTACATTGTGGCATAGATATACGCAGTGGGCGTAGAGAAACCGCCAAGAACATCGTCACCAACGAACGCAGGAAAGACACCCACAAACGGACACAAAGAAACCGCCAATAACAACATACCTATATTTATTATCAGATTACATGGGACAAACTTAACGGCAATACCACGGTCGATAAGTTTTGATCTCAAGACCTCCCACTACTAAAGATTTATGGGAGGGATGCACAACCATTAAGCCAAAGGCTCATGTGCAAAAAAAGAGAGAATTCTTGAATTAGTTTAAGATGCAATTACAATTTTATATTTATAAACTCAGAATTGTTAAGGCCCATTGAGCCTAACTCTCTTTGAAAACCGGCTTACAAGAAAAAAGGTTGTCCAAAGCTCATACACTCCCCCTCAACTCTAGAGCTAGAGCTACTGGGCGCTCCTGATCCAGGCTAGATATAATAGACCTGATCCACCCCTAAAATACTTTCTCTAGTACTATGTTAAGGGCCCGTTTGGTAAAATTTATGCCAGAATTGCTTCTAGTTATGATAAAAATAATTTTACCAGAATCATTTATTGCATAAATTTTAACAAACAACTTTTTGAAAACAAAATTGATTACTATGATAAAATGTTAACAGTGTTGCTAGGGTTACTGCCAGGGTTACTGCAAGTGTGACTGCACGTGACGTGGGCGCTGATGTGGTGCCTCAATTTTGTGCACAGCATCAGATTACGTGGCAGTTTTTTTTTTCTTTCTTTCTTTCTGAACATCTCTACTACCTCCACCGTCATCCACACCACCCCACCTCTTCCACCATCACCATCATCTTCCCACCGGTCCACCTACCGCCACCACCACCAACCACAGTGCCATCACCAACACCATCTCAGTCTTCCTCTTTCAAATCTAAAAAGAATCTCAGATCTGAAATCAGATCTGGGTTTTTGAAAAAAAAAACACCCTCTCACCCCTCTCTCTCGGATCTCTTCCAGATCTGAAAAACAGATCTGGGGATCTCTCTCCCTCTCTCTCTCCTACACGATCTCCCTCCCAGCCTCTCCATCTCACACTCTCTCTCTCTCTCCCCCAACCCCCTAGCCTGATCTCCCCTTCACTCTCTCACAGTCTCCCCATCTCACTCTCTCTCTTCCACACGATCTCTCTCACGGCCTCTCCATCTCACTCTCTCTCTCCCCCAACCCACCTAGCCTGATCTCCCCTTCACTCTCTCATAGCCTCTCCATCTCACTCTCTCTCTCTCCCCCAACCCCCTAGCTTGACCTCCCCTTCACTCTCTCACAGCCTCTCCATCTCACACACGAAATGGCGTCTTCTTTCTCTCTCTTCTCCCCTGAAATCCTTCTCTCTCTTCTCCCCTGAAAACTTCTTTCTCTCTCTTCTCCCCTGTACTCTTTACGTTAAAAAAAAATAAAAAATTTCGGAGAGATGATGTGGTGCACAAAATTGAGGTGCCACATCACTAACACGTCACAAGCAGTAACTCTTGCAGTCAACTTCGGCAGTAAGTGTAGCATTACTGAAATGTTAATGGTTCAAAAACAGCTTGGTATAAATTAACATGTTTATTATTTTTATATTGATTCCTTTGCTTGAAAATAAATCCATATCAACAAAAAATCACTAGTTTAACTAACCATTAGCTTCCACACACACACGCACAAAATGAATACTGAATCTGTCAAGTGCAGCCATTACACGTTGGATGCTCACATCCTCAATAGGTTGCAAGTGCTTTGTACAATACTGTATGGAATAAGGATCAGCTTCTGGACTTAGTAGCATCGGCAATAGCAAATAATGCATCACTCAATCCTGAACTCTGTCTCTTTCTTACTTTATTGTTGTTCATGAGAAAATTTACGCTTCCCTCGATCACTTGTTTTCTTCACAGAGCTTTCAACTTCATTTTTTTTTTAATGAAAGCAGTTGATCCTCGTCTTGAGTTTGGGATTGGAGTTTCATTATGAGCCATTTCTTCATCTAGTACATAATTAAGTAAAACAGAAACAAAAGTTTCAACCGAATTGGTCCATGTCAAATAATAAGGTAACACTTATGTATAATATGAGGAGGTTAAAAGCATACAATCCAGCACCATCAACCCCAGAAAAAAATAACAGAAACTTAGAGAGAGAGTTATAATCAGCTTGGCTCAAGGAAAAACGGAAAGTATGAATTTCACTGTGAGATATCTCCACAAAATATTATCCCTATCTTCTGAACTTCTAATTCTATCACAATCAACAACCTAGAGCTAAAACAGGAATTTTACAATACCTTCCAAACCAAAAAAGGACACTACTCTTTTAGGATATTTATACTCCTTTAAAAAAAAATTAAAAGCAAAAGCTCTAATGAAGAGGAGCAGATAAGAACAATGAATATCTCTTCCCATGAGCACATCCATATATGACCTCTAAACAACTGACACGGTATTGACATCTCTAAGAACATCAAAAAAATTTGATAACATTAAAATGGAGTACTTATCCATAGATGTAACTACATTTTCAGCCGAATAAGACTGAAATATTGAACACTATCAGATGCAAATAACATCTTTACATAGCTTCAACACATGACCTAATCTTAACTCGTTAAGCATCAAAGCCATCTAGCATCAGCTCAGTGTCAACCATTATTTAACTTAATTAAATGAAGATGGTTCATTTATTTTAGACATCAAAGTCAACAGTTGAGACATTGAGTCTTGTACAAGTCAAATTAGATAATGTTGATATCATAAAAGAAAAACTAAGCGTCCCAACAACTTATTGTAAACCATTAAGCAACTATCTTAATGACCACCAAATATCCTTAGTGATAAGAATAACCCATTTTGACATAAAAACAGCCATCACACAAACAACAGTGAAACTGAACAAATCCACCAAAAATGTAATACAATCAAGTAATCAACAGAATCTGAACCCTGAAGAATTCATAACAAAAGATATCAATCAAACAATTAGACATTGATTACATGAATTAAGGGTCTAACTGGAACCCCAATTGAGCAAAACCTCCTTCTTCTTCCTCTACTTATTCTCCTCTTCTTTCTCTCTCTATCTTAAACTCTCTTACCATTTGTTTCCTACTTTGATTTCAACTGAGTTACAGAACCAAAAAAGATGATCAAGTTATCAGATTTCTACCATGATATGACTGCAGTGGTTCCTCTCTATGTAGCCATGATTTTAGCTTATGGGTCTGTAAAATGGTGGAAAATATTTTCACCTGATCAATGTTACTGTTAGGAAATCAAATGCTTCGAGGTCTGAAATCTTCTCTAGGAGGTCACATGGTTTATCATCAACGACACCCAGACCATCAAACTTAACTAATGCAGAGATATACTTTCTTCAATCTTCAAGAAGCCCTACCCCGAGAGGATCTAGTTTCAATCACACAGATTTTTATTCAATGGTGACTGGTGGTATGGCTTTAAACTTTGGTGCATCAGATGCTTATGGACTTGCTTCCTCAGGAGGCCCAACACCCAGACCTTCAAACTAGAAGTATGAGTAATGGTGAAAGAACTCAAGCGTGGAAAAGGGTTTTCTCTTCAAGAAACGGGTATATATGTTCTATTATATGTTTCAAATGTAAAATTGGTCAAAATAAAAAGACCCATTAAAGAACATTGAAAGAATTCAAAACTACATCACTCTAGGTGATGCGACAGTACGAAATTAGGGTTCAATGATCATGTTTTCCTTCCTCAGAAACACAAGAAAAACGCCTCAGCCCAAGAAGACAAAGGGGAAAAAAAAGATCAAATGCCAAAATTGGAAAATCTAAACAAACCCAATAAAGAAGAACAACCTTGAAGATGATCAAAAAAACAAAAGAGTAGATGAAAGCTTTCAAATTGGAGAGTGACGGTACTACCTGTTCGTCGAAGAGGGATAGTAGAGAGAGAAAAATAGAGAGAAGAGAAAGAAAGTAGAGAGAAAAAGTACCTGTTCGTCATTAATGGCGCTGCAGAACAGGTACCATCCAGCCCGGTTCAAATCTACACATTAGGGCAGAATTCAGATCAACATTCACAAGAGAAGGAGAGAAAAAGTAGAGAGAAGATAGAAAAAGTACCTGTGTCGTTAATGGCGCTGAGAAGGAACGAGACTTTAGGTTTCCTTCAGATGTTTTTTCTTTTCGATTGGATATTTGAAACGCGAAAAAAAAACCCGACACTTGCGTAATCGTTTTTCTATTTATATAAACACCTTTTTTCTATTTATATTTTTAAATAAAAACTTGTTTCTGTTTAAAAGATAATGGATTCTATAATGGTTACCAAACAACCTAAGAAAATCAAAAAATTGATTATGACGCCCATAATTGATTAAGAGCCTCATAATCCATTAATTTAATGGTTGCCAAACAGGCCATAAGCTTATTGGGCCTAATTCATTTTAAAACTCGGCATATAAGAAAAGGGTTGTTCAAGACTTATACACTTGTACACTTCACAAACTCAAAATGTCTAGGATATACGAGATATACTAACAACAAGAACGAAGACTTACTCATCTATAGTACTACATTGACGACTCAGCTAGCGTAGTTAATTATAAGTCTAATCAAGGTAGTTATGCGTCTATCAGAAGCTGTCTAGCTGTTAGGTAAATTAGTTGAACTCTTCTTAATTATATGTTCTGATACTTACAATAAAAATGGATGATAGTAGAAAGGTTAAAATTTGAATCTGATCAAATTAGAAAATTGAAAATCATACGATTTTTTTTTCCTTTAAATATTTTACGTTTTGATATTGTAGTTTTATTATTGTGATGGTAGTTTTTATCCATCACATGCATGGTTCATGTCTTTTCTACTTTGTATTTTATTATTGTTTATTTTGCATTTTTCTAGAAAGCAACTTCACATCTGAAATTCTGAATTTATTGAATTCCCACTTGTTTCTTACTTTTACCAAGTTGGTGACCTAATTAACAACCACTTGATATGTACTTTCACCAATATGGTCATGACCTCAACATTGCATCATTTTTTTGGGAGCCTATTAACTTGCTTAATTCTAGTTCTAGGCCAACAAAAATCAAAGGGTTGGCCTCACTTGAACTGAACTTAAGAGTCTAAGACTAAGAGAGATCAGTTTCATCATTCAACTTTAATTTGATTTGGGTTGAAAGTTTCCATGGAGTAACCAATCTAGTGACTAACCCATAGTCAAAAGGGAGACTTAAGTGCCTTCTTTAATTCTTTTGTTCTATTCAGATAAAAGGCAGTTTTTCTTTGAAATTTTCTAAAATCTAGGTTATTAGTTAAGAAATTCCTCTTAAAAAAAAAGTTAAGAAATTAAGGGCAACTTTGCTACACTTGGTTGCATCAAAGTTTTGATGCATACACACCCCCAACATCCTCCATGTCACATGGCACTCTTTTTTTTTTTTTTTTTGACCCCTTCTTTGGCTTTAAACTGTAAGGAGAAAATTCAGTCTGATTTTTAATTTCTAGTTAATTGGTCACCAAAATCAAATGATTCATCAGCATGCAAGGGGAATATCAAATGATTCAAATCCATGGGCTTCATTAGCCCGCTAGAAAAACTGTTAGTTCCAAATGGTTTGTCAATTATATTAAACTGACAGCATAATTACAAAGTGGCTAGTCAGTTTTATAGTAGTAACATGCTATTTTATAAAATTTGTATTATCAGTTCTAAGTAATCGATGAAAGACGATAATGATGCTAGCTCAAATATCAGGCCCTCAGGAGAAAACTCCAATCTAGACTAAAAATACTTTAGATTTCAAGTAGGGGTGCTCTAAGAGACTCCGATACTTTAGATTCCAAAAAAAAAAAAAAATTGAGTATGGGTGTATCCAATTTTTACCATCACAAGGCATAGCCAATGTTGCTGCTCCATTTTTACAATATAAAAGATGACAAAGATGCTACCTCATGCGCATTGTCCCACGTCGGTTGACTTTGACAAAGAATATGGTAAGAAGGCCCATTTAAACTCTACTGATTTGTCAAAAAAATTGATCAAAAGAAATTGTAGCTTAAAAAGTCCCCTTTAGGGTTTTTTCCTACAAAAGATGGGCCAAACCCACAAGCGTCTTTCTTTGACCCCAAATCCACTCACCTTTTTGGAGCTACGAAAATTCCAACAAAACGAAGAATCCACAAGGTATGTGTGAACCCTTCTGATACCCTTCCACCCAACTTCTACTTCCATTTTCTATCAAAACCCTTTCTACTTCCGTTCCTATTATTATTATTATTATTATTATTATTTTGAGAGTCCGTTCCTATTATTTTCTCTCTCTCTCTCTCCAATTTCCATCACTTTTAATTTTCTTAAATAATATAAAAAAGCTAAAAATTTTGTTTGCTTGTAAAAAGAAAAAGTCAATTTTTTTTGTTAAATATCTTTCTATTTTTTTTTTTTTCGTGTGTACATTTTAGTACTCTCAAGAATTGCTTGATCAAAATTCCGGTGTCATTGACTCGTACCTATTAAAATGTTCATATAGTAATACGAGGTTACTTGCACATGTTCCTTAAGATAATTTTGAATCGTGTGATTAGTCTTTATTTCCCTTCTTAGAAACAATTAATATTGAAAAGAATAGAAATTTCGGGTATTAATAGATTTTTTTGTTGATCGAGCAAAAAAAAGAGAAAAAAAAAATACAAATTTCACTTTATTTAACACAATATTGGATGATGAACATCTATATTGAGGAGTAATTTTGAATCGTGTAAATCAAGAATTATAACCCGATTTTTTTTTTTTTAATTTTATTAAGGAGATATTACTAAAGTTTGAAATGGTAAGGGATTACATATGCATGAATGTTCAAACATTGCATACTATGACTTAGTATAACTCGATCTATTTGCTTGGTAATGACTTGGTGTTTCTAATAATATAACTTCATAAATTTAATTTGCAAGGACTCAACGTTGACTCGAGTTGACTTGATCAAACTTCATACAATTTGACTTGGTTAAATAATTTGCGAGTATTTTTTTCAAAATAAAATAAAATTTGTCACTAGTATTTGGTGTTTTCGTCTTGCAATTTTGAGGACTCGTAAGTCACAGTGTCACGTCGTCAACGATCGCCCCACATACAATCCATAAAAAAGCCATCCCGACATGACCGTGAAACCTTCATTTCATCAAATTAATTGCGCGTGGGAATCGTGATACTAGCGTTAAATTACGAAAAAAAAAAAAATCATGACATTTTTCAGGCGTTGTTGTCGTATTTTAATTTTTTATACGAACCTATATAATAAAAAATTAAAATTTCCAAAATATTAAATGGTTGAAACTTGGAAGCACGAGGAAGAAGACCAAGCATAAAACATGCATGTGAAGAAGACGCAACAAAACCTTGAGGGGTTGCTCGACTTGTTCGACCGTGGGTTTGCTCCCCATAGGTCACCAGTTCGAATCCCCTCAAATCCACTGGGGGATTGTTAAAAGACCGACTCCCTATAGAGCCCCTGGATCAGTCGAGGTGCGCGCAAACTGGCCCGAAAATCATGGTTAACAAAAAAAAAAGAAGATGCGCAACAAAATATAGTAGTAAGTAAGGTCGAGTTTATTAATTTCCTTGAAATTGGTGGGCTGGCTTTAAATTTTGTGAAAATTTAAATACTACCTTTTGGACTACTACACTACTAGCTATAGAGAGAGAGAGAGCACGTTTTGATTACGATTTAAAAAGGGGGTGGGGTGGGGTGGGGTTCTCTTATTAGTACTATAAATATAGAATGAAGGGCTTCAAAAGATGTTGAACTTTTGGATCTGAATTTAGTACTGATCAGAATTGAATTGAAGCAATATATATATATA
>MVGT01003956.1:1574456-1591831 GCA_002174775.1 Macleaya cordata | reverse complement strand
GATCAAATCTATACAGATTGATCAGAGTCTTCTTGAGAAGAATCCTAACTTTACACTCCACTGTTAGTTGAGGCCAATCAAAAACCTCATTTAAAATTTGTTCCCCGTAATCAAAATTTCCAAGTAAAATTTGAACTTGTGATTCAACCAACTCCAAGGTAATGAACTCACTAATAGAAGGTCTAGTTACTAAGTGCTGGTGAGAGTCCAATTTCAATTGGTTGGCTAAGCTAATATTATCTGACATAGCAGCAACTATACTCAGAAGGCGATTAACCCCAGCACTGCAATTGAGTACATCAGGGCTGCTTTCAGAACTATTCAAGGCTTGCAAGGCTTTGTAACCCATCTCCTCAGCCACATTAAAATTAAAAACACACAGATGATGCACAGCAAGATTAAAGTAACACCAAGCAATTCTAAAAGAAGTAAGTGTAGGCATTTGGATTCTCAATTAGTAGCAAATAGTATAATGAAACCATATCTCATTTGTTAGACCTAAGGCCTTTTTGCACATGAACATGTCTAAATGGCAGTTTGACATAGTGAATTTGAGAATATCATTGAATTTGAGAATATCATTTTCTGCCTGAACAATACCTAGTTCTTGAATGAGATTATCCACGTGGGTTAGTAAATTTAGACTCCGCTCAAGATAGGGAACAGCTTCGTGAAACCTCATTAATCTCCCATAACGATTACCAATAAGACCAAAAACCAAACCTAAACGATTACAAAACCCATTTTGTAGTTCTTCCTTACCGTATATGCCGACAAGGTTGCTTAAAGAAGTAATGTCATTCGCGGGCTCACCTCCTGAAGCCCTAAAAAGACCATCGAGTAAATTGTCTGCGTTGTCCATTCTCTGTTTTCAGCTCTTAGTCTCTCTCTCTCTCGAGTAAATTGTCTGCCTTCTCCATTCTCTGTTTTCAGCTCCTAGCCTCTCTCTATGTTGGTGTTTGTACTACTGAAAGGCCCTAAACCCTAAAACCCAATCTTATAAGGAAAAACAAAACAAGAAAAAAAGAAGATGAAAAGAAATCCTAAACCACTAAAGGGCCCGAAAAGAATGAAAAACCATATTGTCTTCTATAAATAAAAAACCAAAAAGGGCCCATATGTTGATAATTCAAAAGGACGCCAACTTGAGCTGGAGTTGCTAAAAAGTTTTGGAACAAGTAATTTTTTTTAATGATAAGGTACATGGCAACAAGATGATCGCCGGATTGGTTTTAGTGAACAGATCAGTTGCCACCAATTGCGAGTTGGATCATTTGGATTGGCCGATCCAGCCCAAATCCAGTGTGAACAATAAAAGGAAAAAAAATTGTAAAAACCATTTAGACCCCAACGTACGATTCAATCGTCTGACCCAGCCGATCCGACCCAACCAAGGTCAAGATAATCTAATTAGATAAATAAATAAGAAAAATGATAATGCATCTTAATTCCGAACTGGTCCAAACCAGCTGATCCAGACGTGTTAACCACTGATTTAACAGATCCTGGCCGAGTCAATATGCTGATAATAAATCACTGTATTAACGGATTGGCCACCTATTCCAATCCAATCTGACCGATCCAGTGCCCATTAGAGGGTGATTTATGACGCTATAACTTGGTGTACATGAGAAGTGTGGTAACAAGCAGGTGGAAAAAAGAAGAAGACATTACAAATAAAAGAATGAAAGAGCAAAAGAATCACAGGCATGATTGTCTTCCACAAATCACTTTCAGCTTTCACGAGGTGGTGCTGCCTCTTCTTCCACAGCTAGGTGTTGCATTGACGGAAGATACGTTGCCAGCACCGCCTGTCCCGTGATTCTTATACACTTCTGAAACACTTTACTACTGATCTACTTCCATCAATAGGCTGCCAGCTGCTAGGTGAAGTTTCTTTTGCTGCCAAAACATTGGAAGCATAGATCATATATGGCTATAAAGAGAGAAGCATTTGAATTTGAATAGCTAATAATGGCTCATCATGCAGTAAATTATCAACCACTGTGAATCTGTGATCCCGTTGATAATAGAGAAACAAGAGAAGAAAAGAAAGAAGAGGATAGAATGGAGAGTGAGGAAACCCATCCTGATCTTCATTCATACCACCATACATTTGATCACGTATAAAACTATGCATCTCCATCCAAAAATAAGCGCTTCGTATAAATTCGATGTCAGGTTGTATATAAATCAATTAATGGGGGATATATACAGGATTACGTTCAATAGCCTGTAAATAATTATCACCTAGGAGAATGTGAAAGCTTTTCGTGAGTATGGAAAGTCCAACACTCCGGATAGAACTACAAAGTTAAGGCTCAAATAAAATATTAACTTATATATGCGCTTTAGATATAAGGCAAATAAAAGAATGAATTGGTAAGAGCTTCACAAGTGGTACTAGAAAGTAGAAAGAATTGTCAAGTTTCAGCAACCAGGGAACTAGAGAAGGAAACTTGATTAGAAAAGACAAAAGCCAATATGTCTATGAATTATGATATTGCAGAATGAACTAAATGGGCATACCTGAATCTAACTCGTTTAGAGATTTTGGTGCCGTTCCAAAGTTAACAGAGTCATGTATACACCGGGTTCACAGTGCTCAATCACTTCTTGTCCTCCATTCTTCATTTATGAAATTCTAGGTATTCCAGTCTCAATGCTTTGGTGAGGAGCAACCTCCCTGATGTCAGATGAAGATGGCTTATTGCCTTTTGGCGTTCTGTGATAGGTTACTAACTCCTATAGCATCACCATCATAATCTATCCTTAGATCATATATGTTGGTAGAGGACTCATTGACTAAAAGAGGTATACCCATTTTCTGTTGATCGAGCTCTGAACGATTTGCTGGCAAGGAAGAAGAAACTCCTGATGTGTAGCCTCCATTTGTTTGCAGCAGAGCCTCTACTTGAATATGCATGGCTCTCAAAATTTCAGTCATAAACCTCCAGAAAGTTTCTGTTATTCCCTTCAACTGAATAGTTGAAACTAAGAAAATGATCTGATTAGCATGCATTGGTAATCACTGGAAAGCGAAGCATGCGAGGTGATTGAATAACATATGTTAACTAATATCCATGTCTGCACATTTCATTCTTCACTAAGCTAGCCTGGTTGAGATTAATAGATAACACAAATGGAATTATGAATAATATATGATGCTATAACTTACAAGTGTACATGAGTAGGGTGGTGAAAGCTAAATTTCTAGGCGACTGATTGTAACTTGTGTGTAGTGCTCAGATATAGAAACCCTAAGATGTTGATCTAGAAATTCCAACGTTAAATGAGCAAAAGTACTGTAGCATGAAAGCTTATAGTTGAATCCTTTTAACAATATACATTTGTTGGGTTAGCTGTCAGGAGTTCAGGTAGCATAGTTTTGTGTATCATATATTTAGAGTGGTGGGTATAGATTTATGCTTTTTCAAAGTATCTTTCTAAATTTGGTTTTACTTGTTGAACACATGGTGGCTGAAATGGAATTGGCGTGTGAATCATTCATGTAGATTCTAATGTGACTTGCCCAAAAGGTTCAAAGGCCGAGCGAGAATGAATCAAGGCTAAGTCATTCATCAACTATTCCGATACGACTCCCTCACTGCTACAAAAATCATCAGTGACACAGGCGGAGCCATTCAAATTACAAGAGATTTATCTGTGTATCAGCCAAGTTACACATTGGTTGGTCCATTTCCACATGACAACAAATCCACCTTGACATTTTGAATCGCCCTTACAGACTTGGATTTAATCTGATTGAGGCAACCAAAAAGCTTTATTTTGCCTTGTTATAGATACTGTTGGAATTGGAATACTTTAGTGCTGAACACGAGCATCCAAAACTTTTATATATCTTAATCACTCTTAGAGTAGCATGTATTTGCTTGAGTATGCACATGTGAATCAAACTGATGCTTCATAGTAGTAATTGGGTATGCTTGGCAGACTCACGAGCATGTTAATAGTGGTAAGCTATAGCAGTAGGGTGCACATTGTGAAGGTAACACGACCAAGAGGTGCTACTTTGTAAAGTAAAGGAGAGTATGCATATGAAAGTTTGATGTATACACGGTAGCCTAATTTGATGTATAGAAAATCATCCTCATAGAAAATCATCCCTTGGATCATCTCCATGTGGGCCCCATAGAAAATCTTGGCAACGTCTTGGCAAAATAACCTTGGCAAAGTATCATAAAATTCTATGAAAACAAAACTTTATTGACTAATATAATAAGATTTATATATGTTTTACATAAAATTCTAAATGTATATCAAATTTTCAATAAGTCAATAACTGCAAAACAAATATGCTAATATAGTGTTATACTAATATGTATCATACAAAGTTACAAACTACAATACACATTTACACAATTAATAAGAAAGGTCCACAACCACAAAATTAATAAGAAAAATATCAACAACATAGTAACTCGTCCAATTGATTCACGAGTAACTCGGGTGACTCGACGAGTTACTCAGTCAGAGTAAAAATAGGTCAAAAAAAAAAACTCGCCTCAGCCAAACCCCGAGGGAGTAACTTGTGAGTCACGCTAATAATAGTATATGTAGTTCACGCTTGTTTTCTTTTCCTTTTTTCAAATGTTGTTGATTGAAACTGAAAAGTGGCCATTCACTTCTCAATTCTTAGAATGCATCTGATAATAAACTGGGAGGATTGGAAAAGAATACCTGGGCAGCAGTGGACGTGATTACTTCCATTGCTAGTATACACATGGATGGCTTCTCTTCAGCCCAAGAAGCAGATTCTTGAGCTCTTCTCAATGATTTCTGCAGCTCAAAATCTTTAAATTCACAGTTCTGTTTCAAACTCTTAACCTAGAAAGCAAAGCAACTGATGTATAAAGTAAGTTATAACCATCGGGTATTAGCATTCTATACCTAAGAATCGGTGGGAAAGAGACAGATTAATGAGTTAAAATTATCACAAAAAGAATCCTGCCACTTACCTACCTTTGCAACTTCAAGACTTCTTGGTTCAAAAGGCTATTTGTTTCCTTAAGGCGACCAGTAATACTCTTTGAAAAAACAGGAGTTGCAGAGCTTGGAGGGCTTGGATGTCTTGCATATGATGAATCAGGTCAAGTCATCGCAGCACAAGGAGCAGAGGTAACTAGTAGTAAAGCATATTGAAGTGCAGCCAATGAACTTGGGAAAGCAATATCTTTAAGTTCCAAGAGAGATGAAACTTGGTAATTAAACTCCACTTGTGGAAAGAGAAACAGATTTCACCCTTGCTTAACTGACCTGATTTTAAGGCACTGCCGTACTGCCACAGTTTTGTACTAGGAGACAACAGAGGCTTTGAAGACCTTAACTCGCCCGTCCTCTCCTTATTGTCTATTGATCGCCGAGGCCCAAGATTCTTGCTAATAACAGTAGAAACGCTACCATTTTCAGATGTTTTAAGGTTTGCATCACAAGAATCCTATACACGATGTGGTTTTCCTGGAATTGGAGCTATTGCAGCTCTTAATGCTTTTCTGGAACTGCAAGCATGACAGCACACTAGACTACAATGGTAACAGTTAAGCCTTTTTTTTAGCAAAACCAAATGCTTGCCAGCATCAAGCGCAGAGTGATTGGTCTGCACCCGACACCCACTTATGATGCATATATTAGCATAGAAGTTTAAGCCACATGATATACTTTTTACATGTCTATCTTTCAGTGCTTCAACTAGAGTTGGAGGCTTTCCATCTTCAATATCTCCATGTCCCAATCTTCCATTTGCACCAAAACCCCAGGTTATTACTTCGCTTCTCGATGTTAGTACAGCAACATGGTACGTGCCACAAGATATCTCTTCGACAAATTGACCCACCAATTAATCCTGTACTAGGCAGTGGAGCTTACCATCAGAAAGACGATTTCCCAGCTGGCCATAAGCCGCTTTGTATCCACATTCAATATGTTGGAAACTGTTGTCAACAAGTGATGGAACACAGTGATAGCACATGCTGGTCATTAAAGGGGCATATGGATTGTTTTCTTTTGTCCAGTCGCCAGATTGGAATTTGTCGAAACTTTTGGAGTCCCTACATTTTGTGCTGATATTCTTAGATCAACATTAACTTCAACTTCAGCATTCTCTTCAGGAGCACAAGTAGATAAGAGCGTTCTAAACGTTGTCCAACTTTGACAACACTTTGAGGCTGTGATTCTTCCAAGCTATAGAAACTGCTTCTGAAGCTGTCCAAAAAATCTATAAATTGAAACAACTCAAGAATTTCAGGTGCTGTTTGAAGAAGTGAGAACTTTAACTTGGAGGAGAAGGATAAGTCTCTGTTATATTTCTTAATGAAAAGAAGGAATATACTAGCACAAATTAAACTGAAAGTACTAAAATACCCTTGCTGGGTGATACTGACTATTACCCCCTCAAGCTGGAGAGTAAATATCATATACTCCCAGCTTGCAACAAATATAATAAAAAGAAGTCCTAGCCATATTAGTACACAAGGAGTGCAGATCTATATGTGCTTTGTCCTTCCATGAAAAACTGTGTTGCCAGAGATGTGTATGGCTGCTTGATTATCACAGTAAAGAGGGCCAGTACTCTGCTAAAAAACACCAAATTCTTGAGAGAGACTACAACCATATTAGTAGTTAGTACACAAGTAGTATGACCCGTAGCAAGACATTCTGCCTCGGCACTCGATCTAGCTACCATTAACTGTTTCTTACTCACCCAAGTAATTAGATTTCCTCCTACAAAGGTACAAAATCCTGACATAGATCTACCATCAGATGGAGAAGCTACCGTCAAGTGTTCGTTAGACTGATGGATACTCCGACCTGGAGCCCCCTAATATATTAGAAAATCCGAGCATCAGCCTCAAGATGTGGTGCCCTAGGTGTAGTCATTAACTGACTAACAACACTTACGCATATGAGATATCCGGTCCAATCATCGCGAGATAAATTAGTTTCCCAACAAACAGCCTGTACATCTTTGGGTCATCAAGTAAGTCACCTGTATCAACACTAAGACTAGAATTAGGGTCCATTGGAAGGTTCACTGGTTTTAGTAGGAAGGGAGTAGGGACCAACCAAAAAGGGCACCCCAGTTCATCACAAAGATAAGACGGTTTTTATTAGCCTGATATCTAAAAACAAAGTCAAAACTTTGAATACATATGCCTTAACATCACATGCTGTCTTAACTTAAATCCATACTGAAGAAAGAGCCAACCAAGAAAAATAGAGTAAAATCGATCCCTCAACTAGACACAGTCTTGTTATACCTACTACCTGAGATTGAAAAATAATATTAGAAGTAACTTTTAAAAGAAACCATGCAATAACAGAGATAGATAATCACGACAACTCGATCCTACACCAGAACATTGTCCTCGGCAAGGATAAAGAAATCATATCAAACATTTTTATCCCCTAAAAGAGAGTGTAGATAAGATTGAACTAATTAATAAGAAAATTTTACCTGTTTGAAAAGTGAACTCATGCTCCCATACGGCTAAAATTTTCAGCATGAAGCATGTCTTCACAAGCAACTAGAATCAGCTCTCGTTTCAGCATTGATCCCGGACAAATTTTGAACGAGGAGATTGTTATCGAGCAAAACAATGTTATATGGCGGGTTCCCATGTTGATTTTCTTATTTCATGTTATCCCTACTGTTCTGCTCATTCTTTTGGCTAGTAACAGAGCCTTTTTTACCACAAACTCTACAGTTTCCCTGTGATGAACCAAAAGTTAAACCCATATTCCAGTCACAGGGAAACACATGAAACCTATGTAACATTGACACCTCAATTTTGTAATTTTGCCGTGTCAGACACGAGTGTACTTCAATGGGTACTTGCACATAATAATGTTAGATGGTGTGTGTCTATCTTGTGTGCACTTGCACATAATCGTGTTAGAACGTTTATATAGTTCTATGTTAATGTCTTTTGTGTATTATGTGACAATATTCGTTCTAAAAGTACAAATTATAATTAAAAGTAAAGCATATGATGACTCACACATGAATAATATGTATGTGTACGGCCGTGTCCGCGTATTGGGTATTTTTAAGTCACCGTGTCGGACACCGACACCCGTACCAGTATCATTGTTACATAGCACGAAACAACGTGAAATCAGTACCAGCAACAGGCAAATCATCTATTCCAGGAAATCCAGTGACGTAGTGCCTCATCCAAAGATCAATCACAGAAGAAGGTGGGGGGAAGGGGAGCTGCGAGAGCAAGAGGCCTCCAGTGAAGTTTGCTTCTGTCTGATCCATGAAAGGCACATTTAATCCACTCTTATGATTTTTAAGATACAAACAATATACCTGTAATACGTGATTAATCAGATAGTAGTAGGCCCCATGGCAAGTAAAATGAAAACTTATATAGCTCTAATGTGCAGAAAATTAAGAAAAAGTAATAAACATCCATGAACTGAACTTTACAGACCAAGTTTTCTACACACACCTGAAGGTGGATGGCAACATTTTCCACGGTGAACCCAGGAACTTTCATCAGCTCCAGAATTTTCTCAGGAAAAACCTATGCATTATCAAGCAAAGTATGTGAGGATCAGTTAGACACTCAAACAGAGCTCAAAATCCAGCACTGGAACAATATTTAGAAATCCTTTTGTTTGATTGATAATCTTCCATGTTATCTAAGAAGAAGGACTCAACTCTAAAATAATGAACAATCAATAAAACTGATGGCTAATGCATTTTAACTCAGATTTTGATATATATATATATATTTGTCACGATGTATAATAATGACTTGTCCCTTTTACTGTGTTAAATATAAACAGAACTCCCTTCCCATCGTAGGAGGTCTGGCCTCCTATAAAGAAATGACTTACATTACCCTTGAAAGTTGGTCAAATTAAATTTAGTATAGCTGTAAGAAGTAGGAGCAATGTATTGTTTGACAATTAATTAAATGCAGTATAATTATATCTGACAAACACGTCAGATATCAGGTTTCATAACTAACACGTATTGTTTGATGACCTCTCTCTTAAGGTCCTTTGCGATTGAGGCGTTATATTATCAGAACAGGTAGAAGGTGGACCAACGTATTGATGTGTTATATTATCAGAGCTACTGCAACCAATTTATGGACAGCAGTTTGAATGATATTGAATTGTATTTTTGCTCTCGAAGCATAGACAATGCAGCCATTGCACAAGAACATGTGGTAACTAAAAATTATGTATCCAAGCACAAGCAACAAATCAGTCAAAAGAAAATTAAAAATTTACTTATTTTGTGTTTAACAGGTGGGAAAGAATAGTTCGACTGCATGTAACTTGTGATTTAGGCAAAACAAAACGATAAGAAGTTATAGCAAATAGCAACTTGTTACTTCAACATAATACATATCTTTGAATCTGAGCAGAAGGACCGCTGGTGCCGATAAGGAATTTTTTTCCAGAGGGGGCAAAGTGTCAATCACAAAAACAGAAAAGAGATCAAATGACATGAGGAAGATCATCCTTATGTAAAATCAACTCTTTTTTTTTTAACCCTATAAAAATTAAGTTTAAAATTATCAATAAAAATAGACAACACATAAATCATCTAATTTTTTATGAAGTTAGGTCTTATAATGACGTGAGTTTTGGTGCGGATGACCTATACATAAACAATCAGCATTTGATAGGGTTAGAAGTTATATAATAATTTGATTTTTGGTAAGGATGATCTACATGGTGAGTAGGTCATCCTCACCAAAAATCAGCCATTGGATCGTCTTCATATGGGTTCTACAAGAGATTGGTTGTTCTCAGATTGAGCGTTCTCAGATTGAGCGATATATGCCTCCTCAAATATGATATGTGAGATAAGATTCGCATACACTCTTATTCATCCAATGATTTACAATTGCTTGTGAGGCTGGATGGAGATGATCCAAGGGCTGATTTTGGATGAGGATATTCTCCTCACTAAAAATCAGCCCATTCTATAACTTCTGACCTCATCATCCATTCATTCCAATAAATGATAAAATGATTGGTTCAAATCACCATCGACTTCCGACACGTGGATGATGGGGTCATAAGTTCTAGAATGGGCTAATTTTGGGTGAGGATGATCTACATGGTGAAGAAAATATTATCAGCTGAAATTAACCCTTAGATAATCTTTATGTGCGCCCTACAATACACAACATATTTTTATTTTATGAAAACTCTCAGGATATATATATATATATATATATACATGTATAGGTTTTTTTCTGAAAATTTGAGGAGGGCAGTTGCCCCTCCTTGCCCCAACGTGGATCCGCCAGTGTTAGTGTGTCATTCTTAACTTACCCAAATTACTAATGGTTCTAATTTTTCACTATAGAATCCACAAACCAATCAATTGTACCTCAATTTCTCAATAACAGGATTGCATACAAGAACAGGTGACCATATATAAAATCACGTCTATCATATCAATTAACACCATTAAAGAAGAGAAAAAAGAAAGATATTTATATTAAAGAAGAAATAATTATAATAACAAAAAAAAAAACCTTTTTTACAGTTTAAAACCGTGGTCTAAAGCCTTGATTACTTTTTAATAAGTGTTTTTTTTACCTTATTTTTGAGATTAAATTTGAACCCAATATTATAGGGTAGAGGTACCTTTAGAGACAGGTCTAGAAGATAGAATGGATCATCATCTATTCATCATCATCAACAACCAGTACTCGAAAGACAAGCCGGAAACTCATTGTCATTAGATATTAACCCATCACCACT
Organism: Macleaya cordata; assembly: GCA_002174775.1. Classification (NCBI taxonomy): domain Eukaryota; kingdom Viridiplantae; phylum Streptophyta; class Magnoliopsida; order Ranunculales; family Papaveraceae; genus Macleaya; species Macleaya cordata. Next base: position 1,581,073 of record MVGT01003956.1, on the reverse strand, counting down.
CTCTTCCTTAGTATGACGACTCGAGTATATATACGTTCAACGTCGCTCCTCCTCCTCCTCCTCCTCCTCCTCCCCCTTCTCTACCTTTGCTCATCATCCTCCTTCCTGACAAATTAAAACACCGTCGTACATCAACGACCCACCTCCTCAATTTTTAGGGTTTATCACTGTAACTAGAAAACACTTTGGCCTTTTTTTTTCCTCTTTCGTCTGCCAATCGAATCTATATCGACAGCTAGTTTAGAAGCGGTATACGAGGAAACTGGAGTTTTGATATAGTTAGTGTTCTTCGAAGGGTTGATAGGTCCCTCTCCTTTGTCGACACGTTTTTTTTTAACTAAATTTAGTTTAGAGATGGGACGTACCGTACACGTACCTAATGAAGACCAGTAATAAAGATCTGCTCCCACGGTCTTTCCAAGAACCAAAACCACATTAAAACTGCAAGTACCGCTGTTAAAATTTCTCGTTCTCTCTCCTTATTAGTTGTTGCTTACTTTTCAAAATAGACCCTCAAAGTTTTAGAGAAACTTGCTTTACCCCCTTACTACTTNGTGTGTCATTCTTAACTTACCCAAATTACTAATGGTTCTAATTTTTCACTATAGAATCCACAAACCAATCAATTGTACCTCAATTTCTCAATAACAGGATTGCATACAAGAACAGGTGACCATATATAAAATCACGTCTATCATATCAATTAACACCATTAAAGAAGAGAAAAAAGAAAGATATTTATATTAAAGAAGAAATAATTATAATAACAAAAAAAAAAACCTTTTTTACAGTTTAAAACCGTGGTCTAAAGCCTTGATTACTTTTTAATAAGTGTTTTTTTTACCTTATTTTTGAGATTAAATTTGAACCCAATATTATAGGGTAGAGGTACCTTTAGAGACAGGTCTAGAAGATAGAATGGATCATCATCTATTCATCATCATCAACAACCAGTACTCGAAAGACAAGCCGGAAACTCATTGTCATTAGATATTAACCCATCACCACTCTCTTCCTTAGTATGACGACTCGAGTATATATACGTTCAACGTCGCTCCTCCTCCTCCTCCTCCTCCTCCTCCCCCTTCTCTACCTTTGCTCATCATCCTCCTTCCTGACAAATTAAAACACCGTCGTACATCAACGACCCACCTCCTCAATTTTTAGGGTTTATCACTGTAACTAGAAAACACTTTGGCCTTTTTTTTTCCTCTTTCGTCTGCCAATCGAATCTATATCGACAGCTAGTTTAGAAGCGGTATACGAGGAAACTGGAGTTTTGATATAGTTAGTGTTCTTCGAAGGGTTGATAGGTCCCTCTCCTTTGTCGACACGTTTTTTTTTAACTAAATTTAGTTTAGAGATGGGACGTACCGTACACGTACCTAATGAAGACCAGTAATAAAGATCTGCTCCCACGGTCTTTCCAAGAACCAAAACCACATTAAAACTGCAAGTACCGCTGTTAAAATTTCTCGTTCTCTCTCCTTATTAGTTGTTGCTTACTTTTCAAAATAGACCCTCAAAGTTTTAGAGAAACTTGCTTTACCCCCTTACTACTTTTATATAATCATTAGATTAGATTCATTCCAGGTTCCACTTTCTTACATTTACTTTACACCTTTTTATAAGGCCTCCATAAAGATGACCCAACCACTGATTCTTTTTAGATTACCTCATCACCATAGAGACTAAGACCCACCATGCCGCACAAGTGTCAAAATGTACATGGAGGGGTTCTTTATATATTTAAGTGAAATCAGGGGAGTAATTGAAAAATATAATTAAAGTAATGAGTAGAGAGAGAAATTTTTATTTTTTATTTTAAAATGGCTATTACTAACAACAGTCTAATAATAACTACTCCTTTTCAACTTTGTACACTTTCTTCCACCTACTGCTTCCAGTCCATTAATGACTGACTCAGAATCCAAAGCTACACGCGGGCTTAGCTTACACTGTAATATTCCTTCATTTTATTTAGTCGTTAGGTTCTGACTAGTACTTTTTAATTTTTACCACCTAATTTGATCCTTTCTCTTTTTCACTATGAAATGAAATACTGACCAGTGACCACGTCCACAATGAAGATTTTTTAATAGGTTTTCATACCTGATTGAATTTTATTTGTAGCTCATTGTATCTTTTTCTCTCTGTTTTACTTTACCAATCAAAGAAAAAGAATAATTCCTTAGAAATATTAGAATGTAGGGGGATTTTTATTAATATTATTTAATTTTAATATTTATAATTTTTTATTTATTTAGAAAATAATAATTATAATTAAATTTTGTTTTTATTTTTATTTATTTTTGTAATTCTTTGATGGAATTTATAAAATTTTGTACACTAGTTATGTAGTGATAGAGAAAAAAAGAATTCTAAATTTTAAAAACACCAATTTTAAGAATTACTGATAATTTTACACGTAAGCAAAGTGAGTGAGATAATGATCATTAATTCAAACATCTGTATTGGCACCAAACATATGACAATCAACACTTACATAATCCTATCCTGTTAAAAAGCTGTCTATTTCTATTAGAATTTGGTGCATGTTAAGAAATAGATGTTTCATAAGTTTGAAGGAAAATTTTGTTGATATTCAAAACTTAGAACATCTTAAATGCAAATGTCTTGTGCTTCCTATGTGCATGTTATCCAAGACAATGTAGTACTTATGCTCCATGAATAACTTCATGATATACATTCAAAACAATAATGTATCTTCAATGCAAATGTCTTAAATATTTTTTTCTTTCTTTTACATTTTTGAATGGGACAACTAATTTTTGAAAGAGACAATTTTTTTGTAGACATTGAAAAGTTGAATGTCTAAAACTAGACATTGCATTTCACAATGTCTACTCTAAGTAGTGCCATGTCACCATCTATGACTTTCTTCACATTAGCATTGGAGAAGAATTTTTTAGATAAATGTATATCTTTCCTATGTGACAACCACTTTTTACCACATTTACATTTGTAAATTTTGATCAGGGGATCCATAAGGTAATGAAAATTCGGTGGGGGCCAATCATAGTCTATTTCTATGGGAGATTTTATGGAGAGATTTTGTGGGAACCAAAAATTGAAGTTAGATTTATAATATAATTTCTCCATCTAACAAATCCCTAGTCCCCACAAAATTCCATCTAAACAGACTATTAAATTTTAGGTAGACTTGGCAAATTTATCAATTGAAATAGGATATTAAATATAAAGAATTTTGACCATCTCACCATATAGGACCAGGTCCAAGAACACCAGATTTGCAGATTTACTATTATGGACTAGAGAGGATATCAGATCAGAACTATTACACAGCAACTGTAAATTAGTTTGTTATCTAAAAAATTGACAAATAACATGCTTGTTAATATCAGCAATGACTAATGAGCCTCGTGCAGAGCTATATATTGCTTCAAATTTTTTTGAAGTTTTGAGAGGAACCAAATTAAAGTTTTTAGTAACTGCTGCAATAACTAACAATCACTCATTTAGTTATCAGCACTGCTGTTTGGACCGACGGGCTTACAAAACAAATGCCCGACGCTTATGTGGCATGGTAGATCCCACTGCCACATAAGTTGGAAACCCCTCATAATACTTTTGGGAGGGAAAAAGTGGTGGGTCCCACCCTGCCACATAAGGNACTAATGCTCGGAGTCGCGACAAAGAGCATTAGTGTATATGCTCGTAGTTGTAGCAAAGAGTGTTATTACTAATGCTCGGAGTCGTGGCAAAGAGCGTTAGTGTATATGCTCGTAGTTGCATCAAGGAGCGTTATAAATCAGGTCTTAATTTTGAGCTCCTTGATGCAACTACGAGCATATACCCTAACGCTCTTTGCCGCGACTCCGAGCATTAGTTATAGCGCTCCTTACTGCAACTACGAGCATATACACTAATGCTCTTTGTTGCGACTCCGAGCATTAGTTATAGCGCTCCTTGCTGCAACTACGAGCATTGGTTTTTCAGATCTGTTTTTTTTTTCTTCCCCTCTTTCTCTCTAACACCTCCCTCTCTCTACCTACTCTCTATCTCACTCTCTCTACCCACTCTATCACCTTTTTCTCTCTAGATCTGAAATTTTTATTTCAAATTTGAATTTTTTTATAGATCTGGGTTGTAGTGACGGTGGTGGTGCTGATGGAAGGGGGTGAAGAAAGGTGGAAATAAGGAAAAAAATAAAATAAATTTTTTTCCGTTGCCGACGGTGGTGTTGGTGGTCGCCGGTGGTAGGGAAGATGAAGATGAAGATGACTGGTGTATTTTGGGTTGTGGGGTGGGGATAAAAAAGTTCTTCTATATCTTATTATATAAAAAAAATTATATTAAAAAAAGTGAGGTCATTACCAATCAAAATTTGAGAAAAAATTGCGTTAGGTCACAAGGGATAAAAAATGGTAGTGTCAATAACATTGGTCAAAAGAAAAGGGGGCACGGCCAAAAGGCCCAAAATGATTTTTTTCAGTTTGTTTAGTCCACCAAATTTTATATGAGTCTATTTAGTCCAAAAATAAAATTTGGACAGATCTGCCCTTTAACTGAAGAAAAGATCTAACATTTATGAATGCAAATGGACTTTTTGATGAAGCAAATCAAATAAAAGAAGAAGTATAAGAAGAAGAGTGGAAATACCTGTTCGTTATAAGTCTTCTTTGTTCCCTATCGCCGTCGCCGTATTCGTCACTGTCGCCGTCGGTAACTTAGAGCACTTGTTTGTCCTTACATATGAGAAAATAAGAAGGTGAGTTTTTGTTGAGAATGAGGAGAAATGAGAAAAGAAAAAAAAGATAGATAAAAAGTTACTGACACACTATTCGATGAGAAGTAATTTCTTATATAAGCAAGAAGCAAAAAAAATTTGCTAAAAAAAGAAGCAACTTTTTTGCTTCTAGAAGTCACTTTCAAAATATTTTACCATACGAAATTTTTTGCTTTTTGACTTACAACTTTTTAAGTGGTTGCCAAAGTGTCTTCCGAAATCAATCCATCTTCTATATTTTTTATTATTAAATTAGTTTTCTTAATGATTATTTTTGCAGGACATAAATCAACTGATAAAGGATTTGGGGGAAAGGATTTCGGAAGATTTCGCTATATTTGAAATATTTGGCAGCGATGAAGAGGTAATGGTGCGTATCAGCCAATCTCTTTTTAATTGAAATAGTTAAAAAAAAATTTTCCATGTTGATGTTTGATTTTGTATTAACTTATTTTTTTCATGTTAAATAAAATAGTTTAAATTTTTTTTTTCCGTTGTTTAGATGTTTGATTTTGTATTAACCCACCAACCTACCCTTTTTATTTGTAGGTTTAATGGTATGATTTTTTATATTTTTTTTTATTTACAAGGTTAATCGAAAATTTCTAATATATTTTTAGGGTGTAGATTTCTTATACCTTTTTATTTGTAGGTAATTGTATAATTTAGTTTATTTCTTTATTTGTAGGGTTAATGGTGGATAGACTGGATTTCAATCATGTAAAGAGATTATTATCGTGCAATGGATACTTGCATTTTTGGTGTTTTTTTGTAATTTAATACAAAACGAGTGTAAGGAATAAGTCCAGTGTGAGGAACACGTACAATGCACGTGCACAACGCTTGTTGTAACTAGGGCATTAGTCACTCATCCTGAAAAAAGAAAAAAAAATGCCATTCTCTGATTTTATTGTCATCTCAGCTGTTCTATGAAACCAACAGTAATTGGAACCGAAAAATAGGAATCGAGCGTCCACCGTTGTGATTCATTACCATCCGATACTAGTCTCTATTAAGACATCTTCCCAGCCCTTCTGTGGCGATTTCTCCGAACCTTACTGGTTCGAGCTTGATAGTCAAAATCTGATCATCTCCCTCCCCTCTCTCACCTAACCGATTCAAACCTTTCGATCCCCTTCACCCTACTAATTAAATTTACCCACAATCATCAGGTGTTCAACCTAAAAATTTCCTTCCCCTCTCCAAATGTACAACCCCTCCCAACTTACCCTAATCTTTAAAAACATTTAATAACACTAGATCCATCTTGACAACACTCTATCATGGAATCAGATTATGAAGATCTAATTGGGAAAATGACATCGCTCTTTTCTCAGAATCTCACTAAATCGGTTTCATTATCGGCGCGAGAAAGCGCAAATCCGAATGAGTGGCGGCTATGCTTGTTAGTTAAACCGTATACAGCTAGGTTTTTTTCTCCAGGTGGCCTTTGTGATGTGTTACGCCGTCTATGGAACCCGAAAGACGAGATCTATGTGCAGGATTTCTGAATAAATTATTTATAATCTGTCCTACGGTATAAAAATGAACGAAGACATTATTGTCCTAGTATATGTAACAGAACATATAGCATGATGTTCATTTCCACTATGTAGAACGGTCTAATGTTCATACCCCACGTGTGGAACATTTGTGATGAAGTTCAGTTCCCGCGCGTGGAACGTTTGCTATAATGTGCTACGGTGCGGAGTAGAACATTACTTACGATGTTCGATTCCCGGTTGTGGAACATATTTTATACCCTCTACTCCTAATAGAATTATTGTAGTAGAACATTTATCATTTTGTTCACTTATCACTAGTAGAACATTTGTGAAATTATTTC
>MVGT01003956.1:1560734-1571596 GCA_002174775.1 Macleaya cordata | reverse complement strand
GAGTCGTGGCAAAGAGCGTTAGTGTATATGCTCGTAGTTGCATCAAGGAGCGTTATAAATCAGGTCTTAATTTTGAGCTCCTTGATGCAACTACGAGCATATACCCTAACGCTCTTTGCCGCGACTCCGAGCATTAGTTATAGCGCTCCTTACTGCAACTACGAGCATATACACTAATGCTCTTTGTTGCGACTCCGAGCATTAGTTATAGCGCTCCTTGCTGCAACTACGAGCATTGGTTTTTCAGATCTGTTTTTTTTTCTTCCCCTCTTTCTCTCTAACACCTCCCTCTCTCTACCTACTCTCTATCTCACTCTCTCTACCCACTCTATCACCTTTTTCTCTCTAGATCTGAAATTTTTATTTCAAATTTGAATTTTTTTATAGATCTGGGTTGTAGTGACGGTGGTGGTGCTGATGGAAGGGGGTGAAGAAAGGTGGAAATAAGGAAAAAAATAAAATAAATTTTTTTCCGTTGCCGACGGTGGTGTTGGTGGTCGCCGGTGGTAGGGAAGATGAAGATGAAGATGACTGGTGTATTTTGGGTTGTGGGGTGGGGATAAAAAAGTTCTTCTATATCTTATTATATAAAAAAAATTATATTAAAAAAAGTGAGGTCATTACCAATCAAAATTTGAGAAAAAATTGCGTTAGGTCACAAGGGATAAAAAATGGTAGTGTCAATAACATTGGTCAAAAGAAAAGGGGGCACGGCCAAAAGGCCCAAAATGATTTTTTTCAGTTTGTTTAGTCCACCAAATTTTATAGGAGTCTATTTAGTCCAAAAATAAAATTTGGACAGATCTGCCCTTTAACTGAAGAAAAGATCTAACATTTATGAATGCAAATGGACTTTTTGATGAAGCAAATCAAATAAAAGAAGAAGTATAAGAAGAAGAGTGGAAATACCTGTTCGTTATAAGTCTTCTTTGTTCCCTATCGCCGTCGCCGTATTCGTCACTGTCGCCGTCGGTAACTTAGAGCACTTGTTTGTCCTTACATATGAGAAAATAAGAAGGTGAGTTTTTGTTGAGAATGAGGAGAAATGAGAAAAGAAAAAAAAGATAGATAAAAAGTTACTGACACACTATTCGATGAGAAGTAATTTCTTATATAAGCAAGAAGCAAAAAAAATTTGCTAAAAAAAGAAGCAACTTTTTTGCTTCTAGAAGTCACTTTCAAAATATTTTACCATACGAAATTTTTTGCTTTTTGACTTACAACTTTTTAAGTGGTTGCCAAAGTGTCTTCCGAAATCAATCCATCTTCTATATTTTTTATTATTAAATTAGTTTTCTTAATGATTATTTTTGCAGGACATAAATCAACTGATAAAGGATTTGGGGGAAAGGATTTCGGAAGATTTCGCTATATTTGAAATATTTGGCAGCGATGAAGAGGTAATGGTGCGTATCAGCCAATCTCTTTTTAATTGAAATAGTTAAAAAAAAATTTTCCATGTTGATGTTTGATTTTGTATTAACTTATTTTTTTCATGTTAAATAAAATAGTTTAAATTTTTTTTTTCCGTTGTTTAGATGTTTGATTTTGTATTAACCCACCAACCTACCCTTTTTATTTGTAGGTTTAATGGTATGATTTTTTATATTTTTTTTTATTTACAAGGTTAATCGAAAATTTCTAATATATTTTTAGGGTGTAGATTTCTTATACCTTTTTATTTGTAGGTAATTGTATAATTTAGTTTATTTCTTTATTTGTAGGGTTAATGGTGGATAGACTGGATTTCAATCATGTAAAGAGATTATTATCGTGCAATGGATACTTGCATTTTTGGTGTTTTTTTGTAATTTAATACAAAACGAGTGTAAGGAATAAGTCCAGTGTGAGGAACACGTACAATGCACGTGCACAACGCTTGTTGTAACTAGGGCATTAGTCACTCATCCTGAAAAAAGAAAAAAAAATGCCATTCTCTGATTTTATTGTCATCTCAGCTGTTCTATGAAACCAACAGTAATTGTGCTGAATTGGTGAAGAGTTGGGTTGAAATATCAGTTCCCCAATCTCCATCCATCAAGATAGTTTAGAAGGACCCCGAATTTGCATACAAAATCATACCCGAGGTCTAATTTGAGTCTAATTTAAAATCAAGAGAGAATATTGTGTCCTTTCTTTTTTGGCTGCCTTGTTCTTTCTCTTCTGATCACGATTTTGGAGCCATCGCCATGTCTTTCAGAATGGTAAGCATCTCTAATTAATCTCTGTTTTTTTTTTGGAGTTTAATCTCTACTCCATCAGTGATTGATCTAAGTTTTTTCAGAATTTTGAGGAAAATTAGGTGCGAGAGATATTATAGTTAGTTTTTATACCGTCATTAATTTGGGATTGATTAATAGTTGTGTCGACTTTTCTTTTCATCACTACAACATGCAGTTAGGGTAAAGTTCATAGATTATAAGTTGATCATTAGGCTATCGTGTTATTAGTCACGGTACAGCTCTTCTTTTACTAAATTGCGAGTGCTTATTTATTTATGATGAAGCTTGGAACTTTGTTCAGTAAATGAAATCAGACGTCTTGCAACAATTTTGTATGTTATAACTTGTTCATGTTGCTAAATTTCCCTCAAATTTGGGTAAAATTTGATGACTTATAATATTGACTTAATTAGTATTGAAGAAGAGTTAATAGATCGGGATTTTCTCTCTCTTAACCTCCATGTTGGGAAGGTTAGTAAGGTGGTGAAGTGGTGATGGAGGTGAGATGGTAAGGTAGTGGTGGGGTGGCGCTGTGGACCAGGTGGTGGCGAGACGGTAAGACGGTGGTGTTGTTGTTGGTGATGGTGGCGGTGGTGTTGTCTCTTGACAAAAAACTTTGGGTAAATTTTGATGACTTATATGTTGTTTCTTGAAGAGGTCTATAAGATCATTTCTAGCAAGCTAGTAGGGGTTGTTTTGATGAAAATTTCGATTTAGTTCAATGAATCTGAATTTCGTTCACCCTTTGCTCTGAAAGTTTTTTTTCCTTCAATATCAATTGTGAGGGAAATGATTACCTGTTAGCATTTGGTTTGCGTCAAATGCCTCTTCTGGCATGGGAGTAGCTGATCAGAGCAAAGACACGTTTTTGGAACTGAAGAGGAAGAAAGTACATCGCTATGTGATTTTTAAGATTGATGAGAAGAAACAGGAAGTTGTGGTTGAGAAAACTGGAGGTCCAGCTGAGAGCTATGATGATTTCACGGCTTCTTTGCCAGTGAATGATTGCCTATACGCAGTCTATGATTTTGATTATGTGACTTCTGAGAATTGTCAAAAGAGCAAGATCTTCTTCATTGCATGGTGAGCTGTTCTTTTTAAATCTCTATTTACTTGAATGATATTATTCGCACAGGAGTGCTAGTAAGTGCTCAACCTTGTTCTGTTCCGCATTGGGAATCAGAACTTGTTTAATCGCCGGAACAATTCATTCTTAAAATTCATTTTTTTTTTTTTTATCAAATTTGAATAACTAGTAACCTTATCAATGTACATACTAGCTCTATTCTAACTTCTCTTTATCAATTTTGTACTGTTTCGTGCCTTGTCTTTATTGGCATTTATCATTATTTCAAAGATCTTTATGGGCGCGAAACATCATGATAATCAACACTTAAATAATCATATCTAATTATTAGTCTTTTTATCCTTGAATTTGGATATTAAGAAATTGATGCTTCACGAGTTCTAAAGGGACTGTTGTTGATATTCAAAACTTAGCTTGAAGAACAGTCCAAAATCAGGGGATCTAGCTTTTGACTTTCACCGTCCTTTTGAAAATCTATTCTACTGAGGGATAACTTCTTGCAGATTTTGATGCCTTTCAAGAGATTGTGCTTCCTATACAGGTATTGGATTGTGAAATCAATCAATTGGTAAGGTTCTAGAAAGCTAGAATGTGGAGAACTTGACATACTCTTCTTTTGATATTGATTTTTTAGACGTAGTGAGCCATTCTGGATACGATCAATGCCCAACGCTTTAGTGAACTAAAACGTTCTCATACGATTGTTCTCATCATTCCTTAGGTTGATCCAGATTCCACGGTACCAAAGCCTGTTTAAACCCCCATGTCTAGAAACCATGTGATTTCTAGAGGAAGCACTCGGCTGCGGGAGTGTACTATAACAAATTTATGCAGGGATTTTTGGACTCAATTGCTAGGTGAGGGATGGTTAGGCAGATGGTAAAGCTGCCTTGTTATGGCTTCTACCTTCTAGTGAGACCTTGCAACCGTGTGATGGCTTCTAGTAGGAGAGCTTGCAGAGTTCCAGCTTTTCATTAAAAAGAAAATCTACAATCCCTTCTTAAAAATAAATAAAAAAGGAGAAAGAAACTGTATACTTGGCTGCATATCTTTGCGATTCTTAAGATGAATATAATATTTGCCAGATGTGGTTTGTGAATGAAATAGTTGATTTATTGTCATTCCCATATTTTTCTTCAGTTGGTGCCCCTGATGTGATGACCTAATGCGTTTAGCTGAATGCACAGCTTGAACATTATGAATACAAATGACTTATTTATGCTTCTTGTTCTATGCAAGAATTTTGCTTCAAATATCTTCACACTTGAAAAAGAACTTGGAGATTCTCTTATTTTATTTTTTTTTTGGTGAGATTCTCTTATGATAAGCATGTATGTTACTATCTCCAAGTTTCCAAAAATAAGTATAAAATATTGCTGATATAAGTGAATACCACAAATTAAATAATCTAGGCCAAACTAGGGATTCCATAATTCTTTTGCCACAGGTATGATCAATGCATGGGTTGACCAAATACACAGCTTTATACATGTTTATTGTCATTGTTGTTTCATATATATGTGTTTGTGTTTGAACCGATAAAAAAAATATATATATGTGTTTGTGTGTGTTGTGAATGTTTATCAGGTCTCCTTCGATATCTCGAATCCGAGCCAAGATGCTGTATGCCACATCCAAAGACAGGATCCGATGAGAACTTGATGGTGTCCATTACGAGATTCAAGCCACTGACCCTACAGAGATGGAATTCGAAGTTCTCAGAGAACGTGCACATTGAGGATTTTGTACTGTGCGGATAGGGCTTCTCATTAATAGAAACAGCAACGATTACTGCTTCAGCTACTTCCCGCTTTTTTTCTTTTCTGATGAGTAGTGAAATCTGATTTTTAAGAGCTTAATTGCTATCAGCATTAGTCATCAAATTTCTTTTTTTCCTCTTCTTCTTTTAATTAGTTAATTAAGTTGTTGATTTACCACAAAAGGATCTTAGATTAATCAATATTGACTTGAAATTTTTTTTGTTAAGTGAGGATTTCCCAGAACAAAATGATAGACAACATGGGTCAAGGACCAACTTGACATGAATATTGACCCAGTAAGATCATGGTCTGAATAGAAACTGTGTGAGCAGGGGGCAGAGCCCTGTATATGTGTTGACTTAAAAAGTTTATCTGTTAATTCTTCCTTGGAATTTCCCACATAAATCAGGAGTAACTCAAAAGGTTGTGACACTGATAAGAATCTTTGGGTAGATTTCACCCTTGAAAATGGGCTTGCAAAAAAAAGGTGCACAACAGACCCCGTGTAGGATCTTATTCACGATTAATCCCATATTTAGTTGATGTAGGATCTTATCAGACCCTGTGTCTTCGGAATTCATTTCTTCCGGACAAAAACATATATACACACGAACAGACTGATGAGATGAGAAAAGATTCTCTTTGTTTTCTTTAGTTTAAACTATGAAAACCCTAATTTTAATAAACCTAACTCACATGCAACAAGATCATATAATCTAATTGGGACTATGTGTTATATATATATATATATATATCTTATTAGTTTGATTAATAAATAATCTTGTCTATTACAAAATTTATTATAGAAAACAAGGATATGGGTATCTAGCTCTTACAAACACTGCTAATTAAAACAGATTTAGTACTNGGTGCATAGGAGATGATCTACTTGCTATTGAAAAATGTGTACCAAATAAACAACCATCTGATTATTCCTTCTCACAAACAGAGGTTTGGATATAGGTACATAATTTACCTTTAAATTTTAGATCCCCCTCTGCTGTCACATGTTTAGTGAGTGACCTGGGAATTGTTCGTCCTATCCTAGCATCTGAATGCCGTAAATGGAGCAAATACGCCCGTATCAAGGTCCTGGTTGACATCCACAAATCTTTGACCAAATTTATTGATGTCACGCTAGATGATGGATCCCTTTGTCGTATTACTCTTAAATACGAGCGTTTACCACGCTTCTGCTATTTCTGTGGGTGCCTTGGACATGTTATGAAACGATGCTCACATCTGTTGGAATTCCAGGGGAAATTTTCCGAAGATTGGTCCGATAGCAGAAAACATCACTATAAGGAGATGTTAAAGCCCAGGTATGATGATTCATTGAAAGCTGTAACCCCCATCTTCATAAGACCTGATGATCATGGAACCAAAATTGGTAAGACTACTGAAAGGGTAGAAGATGGAACAAATTCGAGTGATGATAATACTGAAGCCAGATCCGACAACCCAAAAAATCCTAATATCGAAAATCATCCGGATTCGGTAAATATTAATGACTCAACACCGGAACCTCTTAATCTAGTCAAGTTTGTAGATCCATCTGTCACTCCTAGTACACTGGATCTGGAGACCCCAAAGCAACATGATGATTTCATCCTAGATCCGAACAAAGAAAAGGTAGTAACAAAAGATTTTGATGCAACCAGTATGGGGAAACAGCGTGAGCAACCTACACAATCATCTGAGAATTCATGCCCAATGATACTTGATAATCAAGGTGCTAACCTGCCATTAATTCTCGATCACCCCAACACACAGGAGATTAACCTGACAGTATCCTCTGAAAGATCTACTTCTCAAACTTCTTCTCCTTCTTCAGCAACATCTTCTGGCAATAGGCATAAGTGGAAAAATCGTGCTCGATCAGGTAAAAACTTTAAGTCTGTTTCTAATGTTGCTGATATTTCCATTCCTCTAAAACGACCTGCCTCTGTCTTAGAATGCACTGAGAGTCATGCTAAACGATTGTTTGTGTCCCCAAAATCACGGGTGGTGGCGGCTGACCCAAAACAACCGCAAGGGTCATGTTAGTCTTATCTTGGAATTGTCGGGGTGCGAGGAATGCCTCGACAATTCGTACTATGCGTTCATTCCTCAAGTCCACAAAACCTGATCTCTTCTTTGTGTCTGAAACAAAATCTTCTCTTTCTTATTCTAAGTCTGTCTTATCCAAATTAGGATTTGAGTCTTTTGTATGTGTCCCTGCTATAGGAAGGTCTGGCGGACTTTGGGTCGGTTGGAATTTGTCTAGAGGCATTAATGTGACTTCTCAGTCTTCTAATTTAATTTCCATTAGAATCCAATCAACACCGGACTCTCAGGAATGGTCCCTTCTTTGTTTATATGGGTTCCCTCGTAAGAGCCAACGTCACCTCCTGTGGGATGAACTAATGGCATTTGCAGCCTCTACAAACTTACCTTGGTGTTGTATCGGAGATTTTAATGCAGTGGGTTCTCCAAAGGAAAAATATGGTGGTTACAGTTTTGATTATCGGGCAGCTCAAGGCTTTACACATATGATTGATAGTTGTGGTTTGATTGATCTTGGTTATCATGGGCCTGCTTATACTTGGACAAATAAGCATAGCCAACGCTTTAATATTCGTGAAAGATTAGATAAGGCATATGCGGTTTCTTCTTGGAGATCTTTATTTCCGAAAACCACAGTTCACCATTTGCCTTACATCAACTCAGATCACTGCCCAATCTTACTTAACACTTCGCCTGCCCCAATGCGAAGGTGTAATGTCACTCGGTTTGAGGCATTTTGGATGCAACATGCTGATTTCATGAATATTTTGAAAGATAATTGGTCTGCTAATGAGGGTTCATCTTCTTTCTCCAAAAGGGCAGAAATACTGTTACAGCACCTTAAAGGCTGGGGCCGCTCGACTTTTGGACACTTAGATACTATAATAAAGAATTTAAAAGACGAACTCATCAGTGTCCAAGCCCTACCTCCTTCAGATGAGAACAAAAAACGCATCAATGAGCTTTCAACAAAGTTTGATGAATACACTGATTTAGTGGAGACTTTTTGGCAACAACGCTGCAAATCCCAGTGGATTCGTGATCATGATCGTAACACAAAATATTTTCATATCATAGCTAATAATCGAAAGAGAAAGAATAAAATCACTTCTCTTAAGCTAGAAGATGGGTTGTGGTCGACATCTTTTGATGATATCTCCAAATGCTTAATCCGCCATTTTCAGAAATTGTTTACTGCTAGCCCCACCCATCCCACGATGCCCTCTTTCAGAATTTGTCAACAACCAATTTCCCATGGGCAGAATTTGACTATCAGTGCGATACCTACAAGGGAAGAAATTGTTGCAGTGGTTAACTCAATGGGACCCCTGAAGGCTCCGGGGCCAGATGGGTTACCAACGATGTTTTATCAAAGGTGCTGGGAGGTAATTGGTTCTGATGTTATTGCTTTAATTCAGAATATTTTCAGTTCTAAATGCTTTCCTGACAACTTTAATAAAACTTTCATTGCTCTTATTCCGAAAGTTCAGAGTCCTTCTGTTCCCTCAGAATTCCGCCCTATCTCGCTATGTAATGTTACATACAAGATAGTGGCGAAGATCATTACTAACCGTTTGCGTGGCTTCCTTGAGTCTTTAATCTCACCTCTTCAGAATGCATTTGTTCCCGGTCGACAAATCTCCGATAATTTGGTAATTGCGCATAAAATCTTCCATTCTATGAAGCAATTTAGTAAGAAGAAGGGAGCATTTGCATTAAAGCTCGACATGTCTAAGGCTTATGACCGTGTGGATTGGAAGTTCTTAAACGATATCCTGCAAGGGTTTGGTATTCAAGGTGACTCACTTACCCTGATTTTCCAATGTGTAACAACATCAACTTTCTCTATATAAGTTAATGGTGTTGCACAGGGAAATTTTTCTTCTGGTCGTGGTTTGAGGCAAGGATGTCCTTTATCACCATATTTGTTTATTTTGGTTTCTGAAGCACTATCCCGTATCATTTATTTGTATGAACGTGATGATCTTTATAAAGGCATTCGTATCAATGCATCTGCCCCTTCCATTACTCATCTTATGTTTGCAGATGATCTTTTTATCTTTGGTTATGCCTCACTGGAAGCCATTTCTACTGCAAAGGAAATGCTAGATATCTACTCTTTGTGGTCTGGACAGGTCATAAATTACGACAAATCCTCTATTCATTTCAGTCCCAAAGTTGATAAAGATGAGTGTGATTCTCTGGCTGCCATCCTTGGGGTTCAACGAATGCGAATGAGTGACAAATACCTTGGCCATTACTTACTTCTCCCCAAATCCAGAATAGTTTCCTTTGATGGTCTCATATCTAAAATTCCCACTAGGCTCAAAGGTTGGAAGAGGGATAACCTTTCACATGCAGGTTGTTTACAATTGATCCAGTCTACATTGGCTTCAATTCCTATTTACTACATGGCTGCTTATCTTCTACCAAAGGGTGTGCTTGAAAAAATCTTGTGTATTCAACGTAATTTCTGGTGGAAAAAATCTGAGGAAAGACATCGTTTGATATTCACTGCTTGGTCAAAATTCTATAAACCAAAAGAGGATGGTGGACTAGGGATTCAGACTCCTGAAAAAGTCAATGTATCACTGGTAATGAAAATGGCATGGCGATTTTTAACTCAACCTCAAGCATTATGGTGCCAACTTCTCTCGGCTAAATACTTAAGAACGGAGTCGTATTGGACTGAAAAGAAATACTGGAACTCATCACCAATCTGGTCGAGCTTGTGTTCTGTGAGGAATTATATGAAAGAAGGTACTTGTTGGTGTGTTGGAGATGGACATAAGATCAAGATTTGGACCGACCCTTGGGTCCCCAACTTACCTGGATTTAGAGTTTCTGGGTAGAGCATGCTAGTGGTCTTGTTATTCCTGTGGTTGATCTAATTGTACAGGATCTCAGATGCTGGAATCAAGATTTAATTCGAGATTGTTTCCCAATGCATGAGGCAGAAGCAATCTTATCGATTCGACTTTCTTCAGAAAGAACCGATGATCAACTACTCTGGCTACAGACTCCTAATGGGAATTTCACCTCAAAATCTGCTTATAAATTACTGATGAAGAACGAGCCTTCTGCATCAAATTCATCGAGTTCTAGTCTGGAGACATATGACTTCAATTGGAAGGCCTACTGGCAGCTCAAAGGTATCTCACCTCGAGTCCATCTCTTTTTATGCCGTGTTTTACATAAATCTATTGCTCTTCACAGCACTATGGCACGCTTTATTAGCTCAATTGATCCCAGCTGCCCACTCTGCTATCTTAAACCTGAAACTGCTGATCATATTTTCCTTAAGTGTGACGTGGCGAGACAAGTTTGGTTTGGCTCTCACATCGGGTTAACAATTGATGAATCTGATGATACTCTTACCTTGACAAGGCTTTTTAATGGTTGGCTCTCTTGCCCATCTTTGTTTGAAATTGCTAAGAGGGGATGTTGTCTCTTATGGAGCATTTGGAAAGCCAGAAATCGCAAAATCTTTGAACATGTCGATATCGATATCTCTGAGATCATCCGTACTGCCAACAATATTTTCACAGAACACGATCTCAACATACCATCTTTAATTCAAACTCAACCTGCTGAGATTCAATCTGTGGATGATGCTGCTCAACATGGTTGGGACAAACCCCAACATGGATGTATAAAAATCAATGTGGATGGTGCAACAGGTAGTGGGTCTATTGCTGCTGGTGTGGTGGCTCGGAATGAAGTTGGTATGGCCCTCCATTGTCAATC
>MVGT01003956.1:1415274-1554742 GCA_002174775.1 Macleaya cordata | reverse complement strand
ACACACGCAAAAACACACCTGAAGGTGGCTGGCAACATCTTCTAGGGTGAGTTCAGGAGCATTCATCAGCTCCAGAATTTTTTCTGGAACAGCTTCTGCACTATCTTCTGCATTATCAAGTAAAGTATCAAAGAATTAGTTTAGTCACCCCAACAGAACTCAAATCCAGTACTACTGAAACAATATTTAAAAGTCCTCTTGTTTTATTGAGAATCTTTCATGTCCTCTCTAACAAGATGAACTTGTCTCTAAAACCATGAACAATCAATGAAACTGACGGCTGATGCATTTTTAATGCTATTTTTTTTATATATATTTAGTCAATAATTAACAATTAACACTCCGTCCATGACTCCACCAAGCTCTAGTCCACTCCTACATCCTAAATCCAAATACAGTTCAATTCCACCGGGTAACTCACCAAGTTACTTGGTCCAAGTAAATATCGGGCAACATAAAAAAACTTGCCTCGGCCCAACTCCGAGTAGCAAGTAATCACGAGTACATTGCAAGTCAGGCTACTTAGGTGAAGATGTATAATATTAACTTGGCCCTTAAGCAGAAGGGTAGAAACTTGTTAGAATTCATTATTCACCAGTGGAATCAAGGCTAAACATGACTCAACAAAGCTAAATAATTGGGTTGTTACCATTAAATCCTAATTGCAACAGAGCAGCATTAAACTGACAATTGATTTGGTATGACCAGATCTTGCTTGATTTAAGATGTTGTTCGCGACCATCAATGCTGCCTGAGTGCTTCAACTCATTCCTCCACTTTTGTGCCACGTGCTGACATATATTTTGTATTGCCTGCATCCCAATTGGTTTGATCAGGTAACCACCCTCTCCTCGTGTGACACCCTTCATCACAACACTTCCGCTGTCATCACTTGACATCGCTGCATAATATTAATTGTAAAGATCAGAAGGAAGAAAATAATTAAAGAACAAAGAATTGAAGTTTTAAATGTCAGGAATTGTGGATCAAGAGGATAGTCGTAGCACCAAGGCTTTCTGAGAATGAGATAAAAAAAACCCACCCATGAAATCAAGCGAGTTGTTAAGTTGGGGTTAATATCTACCCAAAACTAAAAAAAGGTATCTAAAATGTGCAAATTCATACTTACTGATAGGAGGAACGCCTGCCTTAATGGATAATTGCTCAAGCATGTGGTCATATGCATCCTTATTGCGCATATCGAAAGACAAAGCAGATACAACGAAATCGAACTTGTATTCTTCCTCCTCTAGAAGCATGGATGATGCATCAAATGGACAAGAACATGAGGTAACTGAAAAGTATGTACCCAAACACAATCAACAGATTAGTCAACAAGAAGTTATAGGAAAATGGCGAATTTGTTACTTTAACATAATCTATCTTCGAATTAGAGCACAATCACAGATAATGTCGATTATCTTATGTTGTGTTTGGATCCAAGATATTGAAAAGGGGATTTATAGGAACAAGGGATTTGTTTGAAATTAGTTAAGATTTATTACATGATTGGAGATCAGTTCCCAACAAATCCCTGGTCCCCACAAATCCCCTCTAATAAATCCTGAATCCAAACGCACCCATTAATTAATGCGGAATCCTTAACTTACCCAAATTTCTATGGTTCTAATTTTTCACTTAAGAATCCCCAAACCAATCAGTTCTACCTCAAGTTCTTAATAGTTAATGAACGACATGATTAAATACAGGATACACTAACAGAGTGTGCATTTATATAAAATGGCTTCTATCATATCAATAAGCACCATCACAAAAGGGGAAAAAGAAGGAGATTGAAGAAGAAATCAGAAACCCAAAACAAGCTGTACAACCTTTCTTTTTTTTTTTTCCCTTTTTGTTGATTAGCCGTTGTACAACTACAACCTTATTATTTTCTTTGATATTTAATTTTATGACTTCAAAGGAAAGAGATTATTGAAGGGATTTCATGTAAACCCTAAAATTACAGGGGAAGGGATACCTTTACAGAGAGAGGCCTGAAGCTTCTGTTCAAGATTATTAAGCAACAATGGATCATTAGCAACAATGAGTACCCAAACACCAGCCGGTAATTCATTGTCAATATTTGTAATTAACGCACCACCATAACCACTCTCTTCCTTACTAAGACGACTCGAGAATACGATCGACCTCGCTCGACTGACTTCTTCTTCTTTATTACCCTCAATAAGCAGAGCCCTGAAACCTGATTCAGCAGCAGATACTAACCCATCACAACTACTATCTTCCTTACTACGACGATCCGTGGATACGTTCGACGTCGCACCTCCTCCTCCTCCTGTAATTTTACTCATCGTCATCCTCCACAAATTAAATACCGTTCCCAAACCCTCTACCCACTTCGTCTATCTTTCTTTGTTTCGTCCCCAAACCCTCTACCCACAAATTACACCGTTCCCAAATCCACGACGATCCGAGCTAGGTTTGAAGTATGAGAGTGGAAATTAATATAGTATATACGACCCAATCATGTCCCCGTGATTTGGACTATTGCTTTATTGTTGGTGGACGGTCGGATGACTCGGGTTTTGCAATTGCCCGATACTCCCAGCCCAAATTTTACTCAAGACGACGATACTCAAAACCAAGATGATCTAGACCTTGCAAAATCAACCCTAACCTGCCCCTAACTTGATCCACCAATTAAACGGGTCGAGTTAGGGTTGGGGTTTTTTAACCCGCCAAAAAATAGGGTTAAGTTGTATAACCCGCGAGGCAACCTGTCAACCTGCCTAAGCACGTATTAATTAAAATTTTGATAAAATCATTTTGATTCCACTCATTCTTTCTTTATATAAAACTTTATTTAAATCTTCATTAAAATTCCATTTTAATTTCATTTGTTCTCTCTTAATTAAAACCTATTTTTCTCCATCTTAATTAAAACAGAATTAATAAAAATTAAAATAATATAAAAGATTAATATAATTAAGGTTATTAGAGTTAGGGTTACTAGGGTCAGGGCTAGGGTTGGAGAAATTGACCCGTTTAATAAAAGGGCTAGGGTTATGGTTGAGACTTCTTAGCTCGAAAACCCGCCAACCCTAACCCTAGCTCATTGCCAGGTCTTCGATGATCTGACTATAATTTCAAAACGACGGGAAAATTACATTCCTAAATTTTAAGGTTTCTATTTTGATAAGTTCTATTCGTAATTAACGGTTGAGTTTAATTGTAATAAGTTTGATTAAAATGGGGCAAATTTGTCCCATTAAGTGAACACGTGCGAAAATTTTATTTTTAGACTAAATGGATCTTTTTATCTTATGGACCAAATGGACTTAAAAAATCCATTTTGGGCCTTTTGGCTTTTTCGCCAAAAAAATATGGGATATTACTTTGCACAACTTTGAAAATGTTGAGGTTGGTGCAGATTCCATAGCGGTAAACCGATCGATCCTCCCTGAGTCGCCATTATAGTCTTGTGTAATACTCATCCTATGATTCAGAGCTTTGAGTCCTTTCAAATTTATTTGATACAGACTAACTTGTTAGCTTATACTTTTGGTATTTTCTTAGAAGTTATCCTAGCTCATTTGCGAAAGATTTGAAGAAAATTAATTATACATTTATATTTGATGACATGAACAATACCTGATGTAATTCTTGATTTGGCTTTTATTTTTTGGTTGAGGTATGTTTAACCCCAGTTTACCTTCCCAAAAAAAATAACAGTTAATGATGCATTTAATTTGTAAAACAATCATTCTAAGGTCTCTAATTAATATCTTTGACAACATATATTATCTCTATCAAACAATATTTGTAAATGATGGAACAATTACAAAAGGAGCGGTTTCGGTGCCTTCACTATATTGCCATTACTGTGACATTTTTAGGTTACTATAGCCTGTGGATCCCATATACAGATGAGCATAGGGCTAATTTTTTGTGAGGATGATCTAAATGGTGATGAGAACATCCTCACAAAAGATCAGCCCATTCTAAATCTGGCCATCCAGTCATTCAGTTTTTAAAAAATTAACGGTAATTGAATCGGTTATTTTTACCATTAAATTGCATCAATGGATGATGGAGTTACAATTTTTAGAATTAGCTGATTTTTTGTGAGAATGATGGACATAGGGAGAAGAACATCTTCACAAAAAAAATCAGTCCTTGACTCATTTGTGTGTTGGCCCCACAGGTCATGGTAACAATGATAGCAATATAGTAATGGCACTGGAACCGCACTGGAACCGCTCCCATTATAAAATTAGTCGGGATTTCTATACCTTCAAATCCTAGACCTAGTTATATGAAAGTTTTGGTTAATTATTAGACGGCCTTGAGAATTAGGTCCAAAGCAAATTGACAAAGACATGGCCCCTTATTATGTTGTAACACATACCTCTAACTAGGTCTAGGTGGCCTCCTAATACTTGGGGCTCAAAGCACGGCTTGTGGTGCTTTGGCTAAGGGCCGGACCTGTTATTTGAACTCTCCGAATAAAGCAACCCGAAGCAAGCTAGATAAGATTTCTCGTACAATGCACTAGCCAATCACGAGTCCATAAATGAACTGAAACTACCTAGGACAAACTCAGCCTGACTAGAAAATAAAGAAGCAGCAAAGACAAGAATTTTCATCCAATACACGAGCTGGGATTTGACGGGTGATGGGAAGAGCTTTATGGTTCAAAATAAAGATTAGAAAACATATAATGATATTCGTCCCAATCCTTAAACGTATACAAACTATTAACTATATATATATATATATATATATATATAAAAGAAGGTATTCTATATTCTGCGGGAAATATGGATGGGAGAATCTACAACCGTCCAATGAAATCATATGGTCTTCTCTCAAAAAAAAAAATCATATGGTCAAGGACCTATAATCCTCCTTCCTACCATTCAATCAAAGTTTAATGCATCCATCCATCAATTTCCAACTCTACAAGGAGATGCCGAGCTTCTTCTAACTGTGCTGCAACATTTAGTTCCAAATAAAGGAATTCAAGACGCTCCCAACTTGCTTCTTCCCCCAAGTGCTTCTGCAGAATGGGTACTCCTTGTTGGTTTTCCAATGCTTGGATCACAAGCTGCTGGAATTCTATAGCTTTGTCATATCTGTAACCACCAAGTACACAAGTGTTAATAAAATAAGTTTATGTAATAGAAAATAATATACCAAAAGTTTGAAAAACAAAAAATCTATCATGAACTACGTAAACAAAGTCATCAATCTTAAATAATAGCTATTTAGTATTGGTTGAGACCAATGAATAATACATCTCCAATAGTTGATACTTAATCTAAATAAACTAGGGGAGGATATATAGCCCCCTTATTCCGTTCAAAAAAAAAGATATATAGCCCACTTATATATCCCCCAAAAAAAAGACCCTTGTGGGGGCTCATATATAATGTATGTAGGGGCTAATTTTTTGGAGAGGATGATCTACATGGTGAATAAAACATAATCACCTGAAATCAGTCCGTTCTAAAACTTCTAACATCAAATCTGCCCGTTCTAAATCAACGGTCAAAATAAAAGTTTAAAACTTGTAAATTTTGTAAGGGCTAATTTAAGTGGGTTAAAAATTTTAGAACGAGCTAATTTTTTAATATGATGATATACATACTTTTCAAAAAAATCAACCCATAAATGCATTGCATATGGGCTCCTCAAGCAGGGATTATACAAGGGGGGCTATATAACATCCCTCAATAAATATACTTCTTCAAATAATATAAACAAGCAATCCCAATTCATTCTCATTAGTCAACTGAAATCAAGAGTTTTGATCTACAATATAGGCTACAACAATCAACAAATCACTGAAAATATTTAAATCACCAACACACGTAAATAATTACATATATAAAGAAACCAAGAAAGTAACAATTAGAATAAAAAGAGAAAGAGAAACTGTAAATTGAATCTTACCTCCCCATGGAACGATGAACTTTGACAAAATTCTTGAATAAACTAATTGAACTTTGAGGACAAGGGTTGAATGTTACTTCCAAGATTTGCTTGGCAGTTTCAAAAGAAGCCAACGCCATGTTAAATGATCCCTCCTTGAAATAAGCCTTACCCCTGCATTCCTCTACACCAGCAATTCTATAATTAACAGATCCATAACTTTGCACATAATTATCATATGCCATTTGTAAACGGTTCAAAACTGTAGCAAGTGGACTATCCGCAACATGCTCTTCAAGAATATGAGCCATCAAGTGATAAGCCTCCCCAATCAAATCCATATCTCTTGAAAGTTTCACTTCGAGTTTTCCTAACAAGTATTCCAACTTCTCTATCACTGGGTTAAATACTCCTACCAACATGTACGCTCTTGCAATTCTCAAAAGGGAGTGTGCAATTGATCTTGAGATGATGGGTTCATGTATTAGGAATGTAACAATAAGCTCAAAACAGTTACTTAGAACCAACTTTGCAGTGTCATGATCAAATCTATACAGATTGATCAGAGTCTTCTTGAGAAGAATCCTAACTTTACACTCCACTGTTAGTTGAGGCCAATCAAAAACCTCATTTAAAATTTGTTCCCCGTAATCAAAATTTCCAAGTAAAATTTGAACTTCTGATTCAACCAACTCCAAGGTAATGAACTCACTAATAGAAGGTCTAGTTACTAAGTGCTGGTGAGAGTCCAATTTCAATTGGTTGGCTAAGCTAATATTATCTGACATAGCAGCAACTATACTCAGAAGGCGATTAACCCCAGCACTGCAAAGCAGGGCCTTGAATACAATTAGTTGCTTCAAAGGGTTGATAACTCCCTCTCCTTCTGTTCACATGTGGTCGCTACTAAGCTTCAGATGGGCGAGACGAGACGTACCGTACGCGTTCCTTTTGGTTCCCGCATAGCGGTGTTCCCAAGAAGCAGAAGAAAAAACAAAATTTGACACCACGCGCCTCTTCTCATCCTTCACACTCTACCCACCACCAAGAAAGAAAGAATCTCTCATTCACTTTTCTTACTTCTTTCGCTTTCTCCAAAAAAAATAAAAATAAATCAAGAGACTCTCTCTTTCTCTCTCTACGATCTTCCTCTCTCTCTTCTGATCACGATTTTGGAGCCATAGCCATGTCGTCTTTCAGAATGGTAAGCATCACTTCTAATGAATTTCTGTTTTTTTTTTTTTGGTTGAGTTTAATCTCTATTTGATCATCAGTGATTGTTCTATTAAGTTTTCTCAGAGTTTTCAATCTTGTCTTAAGATACTTTTGAGGAAAATTAGGTCAGAGATTACGAGCGACGATATATATATATTTTTTTGAATTAGACTTAAATTAAAGATGAATCCCGCGGGATTCGATAGCAGAACCTACAACTTGGACAACCATGTTTCCAACCACTCTTAACGTCTTCCACACGAGCAACGGTATTATAGTACTAGTAGTGTCGACTTTTCTTTTCATCACTACAACATGCAGTTAGGGTAAAGTTCATAGATTATGAGTTTGATCTTTAGACTATGGTGTTATTAATTAGTCAGGGACTCACGGTACAGTTCTTATTTTACTAAATCAGGAGTGTTTTTTATTTTATTTTTTTATGATAAAGCTTCAACTTTGATCAGTAAATGAAATCAGACTTAGTTTTGAAACAATTTTTTGTATGTTATATCTTGTTCATGTCCTAAATTTCCCTCAAATTTGGGTAAAATTTGATGACTTATAATATTGACTTAATTAGTATTGAAGAAGAGTTAATAGATCGGGATTTTCTCTCTCTTAACCTCCATGTTGGGAAGGTTAGTAAGGTGGCAAAGTGGTGGGTAAGGTGGTGGTGGTGAGATGGTAAGGTAGTGGTGGAAGTGGCGAGGTGGTGGCATTGGTGAGAAAAGGGTGGCGGTGGTGTGGGGAGAGGGGGAGAGAGAGACCCTAACTTCTCACTTTTAAAAATTCTCAAAAGTCAAAGCTAGTAGGGGGTAATTTTGATGAAAATTTCGATTTAGTTCAATGAATCTGAATTTCGTTCACCCTTTGCTCTGAAAGTTTTTTTTCCTTCAATATCAATTGTGAGGGAAATGATTACCTGTTAGCATTTGGTTTGCGTCAAATGCCTCTTCTGGCATGGGAGTAGCTGATCAGAGCAAAGACACGTTTTTGGAACTGAAGAGGAAGAAAGTACATCGCTATGTGATTTTTAAGATTGATGAGAAGAAACAGGAAGTTGTGGTTGAGAAAACTGGAGGTCCAGCTGAGAGCTATGATGATTTCACGGCTTCTTTGCCAGTGAATGATTGCCTATACGCAGTCTATGATTTTGATTATGTGACTTCTGAGAATTGTCAAAAGAGCAAGATCTTCTTCATTGCATGGTGAGCTGTTCTTTTTAAATCTCTATTTACTTGAATGATATTATTCGCACAGGAGTGCTAGTAAGTGCTCAACCTTGTTCTGTTCCGCATTGGGAATCAGAACTTGTTTAATCGCCGGAACAATTCATTCTTAAAATTCATTTTTTTTTTTTTTATCAAATTTGAATAACTAGTAACCTTATCAATGTACATACTAGCTCTATTCTAACTTCTCTTTATCAATTTTGTACTGTTTCATGCCTTGTCTCTTTATTGGCATTTATCATTATTTCAAAGATCTTTATGGGCGCGAAACATCATGATAATCAACACTTACATAATCCTATCTAATTATTAGTCTTTTTATCCTTGAATTTGGATATTAAGAAATTGATGCTTCACGAGTTCTAAAGGGACTGTTGTTGATATTCAAAACTTAGCTTGAAGAACAGTCCAAAATCAGGGGATCTAGCTTTTGACTTTCACTGTCCTTTTTGAAAATCTATTCTACTGAGGTATAACTTCTTGCAGATTTTGATGCCTTTCCAGAGATTGTGCTCCCTATACAGGTATTGGATCATGAAATCAATCAATTGTTAAGGTTCTAGAAAGCTAGAATGTGGAGAACTTGACATACTCTGCTTTTCATTTTGATTTTTTTAGACGTAGTATCTTGTAACTGGAGCCATTCTGGATACGATCAATGCCCAACGCTTCAGTGAACTAAAACGTTCTCGTACGATTGTTCGCATCATTCCTTAGGTTGATCCAGATTCCAGGGTACCAAAGCCTGTTTAGACCCCCAGGTCTAGTCTAGAAACCATGTGATTTCTAGAGGAAGCACTCGGCTGCAGGAGTGTACTATAACAAATTTATGCAGGGATTTTTGGACTCAATTGCTAGGTGAGGGATGGTTAAGCAGATGGTAAAGCCTCCTTGTTATGGCTTCTACCTTCTAGTGAGACCTTGCAACCGTGTGATGGCTTCTAGTAGGGGAGCTTGCAGAGTTCCAGCTTTTCAATAAAAAGAAAATCTACAATCCCTTAATAAATAAAAAAGGAGAAAGAAACTGTGTACTTGGCTGCATATCTTTGCGATTCTTAAGATGAATATAATATTTGCCAGATGTGGTTTGTGAATGAAATAGTTGATTTATTGTCATTCCCATATTTTTCTTCAGTTGGTGCCACTGATGTGATGACCTAATGCGTTTAGCTGAATGCACAGCTTGAACATTTTGAATACAAATGACTTATTTATGCTTCTTGTTCTATGCAAGAATTTTGCTTCAAATATCTTCACACTTGAAAAAGAACTTGGAGATTCTCTTATTTTATTTTTTTTTTGGTGAGATTCTCTTATGATAAGCATGTATGTTACTATCTCCAAGTTTCCAAAAATAAGTATAAAATATTGCTGATATAAGTGAATACCACAAATTAAATAATCTAGGCCAAACTAGGGATTCCATAATTCTTTTGCCACAGGTATGATCAATGCATGGGTTGACCAAATACACAGCTTTATACATGTTTATTGTCATTGTTGTTTCATATATATGTGTTTGTGTTTGAACCGATCAAATATATATATATATATATGTGTGTGTGTGTTTGTGTGTGTTGTGAATGTTTATCAGGTCTCCTTCGATATCTCGAATCCGAGCCAAGATGCTGTATGCCACATCCAAAGACAGGATCCGACGAGAACTTGATGGTGTCCATTATGAGATTCAAGCCATTGACCCTACAGAGATGGAACTCGAAGTTCTCAGAGAACGTGCACATTGACAATTTTGTACTGAGCGGATAGGGCTTCTCATTAATAGAAACAGCAACGATTACTGCTTCAGCTACTTCCCGCTTTTTATGTGTTATCTGTTATGCTTTTTATGTGCTATCTGTTACTTCGGATGCAGTCCATGCGGACATATGTTGGCTTAATCACTAAATAACACTTCGGAACCTGGGTAAGCTGATGGGGAAGACTTTGTCTAAGATAGGTAAGAGTATTATGTAGGAACTCTGGTCTTCCTTACTTTCATGATGCTTCTCAGGATAGGGTGCATTTCGTAAAAAGTAGTCGGTATATTGCCAGATTGACTCTCGAAGTATGTAATGGAAAATAGTTTGTATCAATGTA
This sequence comes from Macleaya cordata, assembly GCA_002174775.1. Taxonomy (NCBI): domain Eukaryota; kingdom Viridiplantae; phylum Streptophyta; class Magnoliopsida; order Ranunculales; family Papaveraceae; genus Macleaya; species Macleaya cordata. Next base: position 1,544,297 of record MVGT01003956.1, on the reverse strand, counting down.
TGAATACTCCCTTTCCTTGCTCGTATATTATTTTTTACATGTCTTTTAGGATTGAAACTTAAATAAGACATTCATAGTTTCCAATGATGCTAGGGTACAGTTCTAAAACTTGGTCCTGAAATGCACTCCCGAAATGCACTCCCTAATGATGTGGCAGCTAAAAAAGAGACATAGTCACAAAATCAAGTCTTTACTTTGATGTCTCTATTTCAGCTGCCATAAACCAAGTTTAGGTACCCTAGACAACTTCTATAACTGAAGCTCACTCATCACATTAGTAATCTGACAGAAGTTTTGGGACTTAAAAACAGGTCCTGAACTTGGTGATTCTTGGGCCGGAAATTAAGAAGCTGAACTCTTCTAAATCGTTTGGATAGAACATTAGCAAAAATTGTTGCTTTTAATGTGGATGGAACTTATTCGGATTCACATCAGCATCTAGTATTTCCTCCCTGTAGTGTTTTTTTGTTTTTTTCTTTCTGGTGATGAAAGATTGGTTCGTAGTGGAATATTTCCTCCCATTTAATTGTGCGGTTTGCTCTTTTTTACGTGAATTGCATCTACTTCGGATTTTTTTTAGGAAGGCATCTACGGTTTTGAATTTGAATTTGAATTTGAATTTTATTATCAGATGAGAAGATTCACCGATTTTATAAAAACAAAAAAGGATGTGATCCCAATCGCAGGACAAATCATCAATGAACTTCTATACAATGGGTGCCGCCATTTCAACTGATTGGGAAGTCTTGGGTTCAAATGCCAATTACTATCGAGTCCAATACCCTCTTACCTCTAGGTTCTTCATTCTCCTAGGTCTGGTTCTAGCCCGGTTGTCTATCTCATATTTCATGTTCCACACATCAACCTTTAGGTATAAAGTTCTGTGTCACTAACTTCCCCTGGTCCATGTCCACTAAGTGAAGAGTATTTATGTAATTTTGACCCCTTGGACTACGTTAGAGAGTAAAGACAGTTGATAGCAGTTAGCACTCCTGTCTACACACAGTATCGATCCTGTATCCTTGCCATATCTAGGTAAGAAGATGCATCCTCTCGTTGTGCCATTTGAAAAGTATTATGAACATCCTTTTGAGAGATTATGTGAAGCATTCTAACTAAAGTCTCAGCTCATCAAGTGATGAATTTAGATAACTAATAAAGGTTCACTAATTAATCTTCTATGCGCTGACTCGATTAAGGAAACTTCTTAGCCATCCGATTTTTAAATAAACCTTGTATTTATAAAAGAGAGTATTTCGTAACACCTAGTATTTTTACAGTCAAACCCAAGAGACCGAGGGTCATCTTGAAATTCAAACACATTAGCTTAAGCAACTAAGTAGTAAATCTACATAACATAAGGTTTCATATGAACTCAAAACAGGAAACAGACACATTTTACTGACACATATAAGCTCTTAAAACACCTTACCTTGTTAGCCAAACCTAAGTACAAGCCTCATTTGCGAGGGAGAAACGTTGGGCTTGAAGAGATGCTGCTTCCTCTGAGACAAGGCCTTGAATCAATAGAGTTTTTACCTCCCAAGCTGAGTAAGGAAAGTTTTCTCTTGAATACGAGTTGAGAAGCGCTGCACTTGATTGCTTCAGCAAGCTAGAAAATACGTTGTTACCGTCGTCATTCCTCTCTGTTGCTTCTAATAGTGTCAAGTCCATTTTGTATCGTTCCAAAGCTCTTGATCCAAACACCTTTGACACTGAGGATGTCTGCGGGACCATCCTTGGCCATGCTTCTCTTCGGCTGCTCCAGAACCTGCAGAGCCAATAATCACACTTTGTATTGTTCAAGATAGTAAAGCAACACTTCTTCATCCAAATAAGAAAAGCGGCTAATATCATGGCTTGTAATACTAATGCTCCAATATGTTATTTGTTTTACAACTCCATGTCATAGTGGCTGCATGTTATGTCATGGGATCAAAGTCTCCTTAGGAAATAAGAATGGAGCCAATGGAGGTCTTGAACACCTGAAATTTCAGGTGCTGGTCGCAACGTCAGCTTTCACAGCTTAGGTGCTAGGCCGCCCCACATTGCCTATCAAAAAACAAAAACAAGGACTAGGAAGACTCACCCAAATTCTGAGAGCTTGTTGGGATGGAGTTAAAATTCGTTACTGAGTTCTTTTTCCTACAGAACTCATTCAGTTATCCCTAGAGCCTGCACTCCTTTCTTGTTCTCTATGTTCAACATTGAAAAGTTTGGTAGTAGGCAACTTAGTCATGGTTACTGGTTTACTGCTAATTGAGGATGATGGGTCTTAACTCTTAAGCCAATAAAACTTAATTAATTTTTATTTTTCCACTTTTATCTGAAATCTGAATGAAGCTTTAACTTTCTTTCCAATTTAACAAATTTACCCTTGAGCTCCATTTTTTGTTGACCTACATGTGGGTTATGATCAAGATCCACCATGTGATCTGTGGGGACTTAAAGCAGTCAACAATGGTCAGTAGGATGGTGGAGTTGTTGACTGTTTTAAGTCCCTTCCAATCACATGGTGGGTGACGGTAGACGTGGGTCAACAAAACCACATTCCTTAAAGTCAGTTAAGTTATTAACTTAAGTTGTACCTAACCCAACAGTCACAATTTTTAAGAAAGTTTTTAATAATTATAAAAGTAATTAAAATAAAAAATGAGATTAATGAAATTTAAAAAGCAAACCTAAAAGCAACAATAGATCTAATAAAACAGCATGAAAACCAATGTTCAAAGGATTTTGTTAACATGTGCCCTTAGGGCACATGTTAAGCTTTTTTATTTTGTGTTTTGTTTAGTTTCTTAAGATTGTCAAAATGGGCTGATTTTTTGATATGTATGTTATTTATACTATTTGGATCATATCTAAAAAAATCAGCTCAATCGGAGTCCTCTAGCACCCTCTAGCACCACTAACACTTAATTTAGACTTTAATAGTTTGAATGAACGGCTGACATTTAAAGTGATTTGTTTAGAGGGTTATATGTCTCTGATTGAGCTGATTTTTTGTAGACATCTTATAAATAATGATAATATTATGCTTACAAAAATTCAGCTTATTTGAAGACTTATAACTTGCAAAAAAATCCCTTCAAAAACATCATTATTGTTAACAAGACCCATGTTCAAATATCTGAACTTTGAAGTTCTAAAGAATAAAACTTGAGATTGGTGCAAACACCACAAAAGAAAGGCATGAAACGAGGGTCGTCTGACAGATTGTTGGATGAGAGCATAGACCAAAGAATCATTTAACCCATCTTATTATTAAGACCTTATTTCTGTGTTCAAACATGTTTTAGCCTTTCAGGTCTAGCAAGATCAGAAGGCCAAAGGTGGTGACCCATTGATTGAACGGTTCAGATCGATGAGTGAGTTAGTAGGCTCCTCCACAGGTTTGGTGGTGGGTCCATCTGGACTTGATGAACCACATCTCCTTGAGCTGTTGTTGTGACTTGAGAAAAGGAACTCTGCTAGGCATTTTCACAACTACATATAGATAGATTCAAATCATTCTAGAAACCAACTCAGCTGAGCTAAGAACGAGTTGACTCAGTCAACTTAGCCCTAACAAACTCAGTTGGGATTTTGCAGCAGAGCTGAGTAAAAATCAGATATGAGTCAACTCGAACGATTCCGATTCAACTCAGTAAGTTACCTGGATACCAAGGAGAAGGCTCCCCTGGGATTCCAAATAAAGTTTTTGAACTACCCAAAGCTTGATTTCCATTTATTAATAAACTTTGAAAGAAATCTATTGAGATGAAAAGCTAAAGAAAATGAGAATAGAGATTGGAAATCTTACTGAGGCGTGCACCTTCCTCTGATTCTTGTGTAGATAAATCCAGGCCTTCTCATTTCCCTCTTTTGAACCATTGCTGCTGCTGCTGCTGATGCTGCAAACCCAACAAGGAAGAAGAGTAAAACGAGTCGACTCAGTAGAGATGAGCTCCTCATTTTTATTTTCCCTCAACTGTTCCAAGTTTCAACTTACAAACACCACTTCACACTAAGCTTTCATTGATCCCACACGAGATTTGTTTGTTTGTTTCTTCTCAACCATGTCTGATCAGTATTCGTAGGTTTTAATATGTCTCGTCTGGATTCTGGAGCCATTTCTCGAAACTATCGTTTTCTATCTTGAATTGACAAAAGTACCCCTCAACGTTCGTACAATTGACGTATGGGCTTCTTCCGTACCAAATTCAAATTAATCCGTGGCCCGTGGGTCCGCAGTTCGAGTTGGTCGGACCGCTATACAGCCTATACATATCCTCGAGTCAAGCAATGCTGGACTCTGGAGGGATCCATCTAATTTGAGATCCAAAACTTGTAAGAACCGGAGCCTTTGCCTTCCAACGGTTCCAGTTCCGGTATAGCTTGATACCAGAAACAGAACCGAACCGTTACTACGCAATTAAAGAAATGTCTCAACTTCAACCCGCCTGGCTGGTCACGGGATAATGGAATATGAATATTTTGTATTTCATATACTCTTCCATCAATAGAGTATATCACTCATATTCCGTTCATTATAATACGCCCTTTTCATATGTTGTACGTTATTCATTCATGAGTTTCGTACGGGAACATTACCTCATTTTTCCCCCAAATCTAATTCTGTATCAAATTCAAGATTGAAATCGTTCCAGGAGCAAATTTAATTATGCCAACTTGTGTCAAACATAACTAACTCAGATAGATAGATACCTTAGGAGTTAGGGGTGCTGATGGTTTGAATTGGTTAGACAACTCGGTCTGATTAAGCCGGTTTTTACCCATTCCGACTTCAGATCTTACTGCAGACTGAGGTGGACTCCGGATTAGACCAGTTAACTTAAAACCAGAATCAATTTGGTAACAATCAGTTCTGATTCAATCTTTATAATCCGGAACCCAAATACCCAAAATTGGGTCGAACCTGCCGTCTTCATGCTAACCATTTTGGTTTCTAATAGTTCCCATACTCAATTCGCTGGAACCAAAGCCCGAAGAATAAAACCAAGTTCTGTTTGATATATTTTATTTCTTTCTCTTTTTATGGTAAACATGGTTTCAAGGCTCACAACACCATGGGCTGAATGGAATTTGGGGTAGACAACGTGGCTAGGACCAGCCTTAGGAGAAGGACCTACGGGTTAAAAGGCTTTCTCTCTTTCCTAAAATTTGAACCCACGACCTCTACTTAGGAAACCATACCCTAATAATGACGAGGACAAAACACATAATACAAATATATGTACTCTTTATTACACATTCAAAAAGGTCCAATCTTATTAACTCGCGCAAATTCAGACTTGTACGTACTACAATTTAAGTACTAGTAACACTCAACCTGAGCCAGCCAACCTCTCTGCCCTCCTAGGGCTTTTTATTATGATTACTAACATAAACATAAACATAAACATAATCTAACTTTTAACTAAAGCTAAGATCATGAGATACATTTTCATGCAGAAGCCCTTCCCTGCTGCTGGGATCCGGACCTTGGAGCAAACACTACCATTTCCTCTCTGTTGAACTTCAATCTTCTTGCCTCATCCCTTGAGATCCTGTATGAGTTCATGAGGACGTCTTCGGGCATCGCTCGAAGAGTTGAAATCTTCCCAACCAGAGGGCTGATCATTGCATTGTCATTAGTCTTGAATGCAACCCATTCTAATCCCTCGTTTCCTGCCTGTTTTACGACGGCGAAATTCTGTGGAATGGTCAAAATCTGACCCTCTCGGACTTGTCCATCAAAGACGGGTTGTTTGTAGTTTCCGACGATCTGAATCCTACCACTTCCTCTTGTGACATAGATGACACTGTGGGCGTTCAAATTCCAGTGAGGTACCATGATAGCATTCTGCACAAGTTGACAAGGTTAACTACTTAGTAACCGTATAATCTCATACCAAGGTTCTCATTGCTAAAAAAAAACCAAGCCTCTATGACCCCCACTTATTCTTACACTCTATTTACACCTCACTTGTGGGGCTAATAATTCACATAGAGATAATCTAAATGCTGATCTTATTAGGTAATGTATTGATCATGTAGATTATCATCATAAAAAATGGCAATGTTCAAAAACTTTTCCTAAAGGGTTTTGATCTTACCCTGTAGAGAACACCTCTTTCAGCACTCAATTGGAGGTAATTGAGGATGGGTAGCTTCTGACTGTTGAGGCTGCTGATGCGTCCGCCACGTGGGCTGTAAACATCAGCGCGCGTGGGGTCGGCTATGTTCTCAACAAGCCTGGCGCTGCAAAGAGTTTCCTCCAAGCCATTAACTCTAACTTGATGTTGTTCTTGCTGCTCTTCTTCTTCTCTTCTTGGTGGCATAATCACTCTAAGTCCGTTTTCAACTCGAACAATGTTTCCCCTGTTGTCATTTCGGCTTTGGAGATTCCTCGCCGTCTCTGTGCTCACACCGAAAGCCTCAGCCAACATTTCCACATCGAAACCGCTGAAAATGTTGTTGCCGGATCTCTCTTCCTCCGTCTGGCGACTGTGCTGGTAGGACGACTGTCTCTGACCTTGTTGCTGTGGGTTCCCGGCCAGGTAGAATCTCTAACATAAACAAATGCATGTTTAAAGTAAATTAAGGTTTCAAAATACCAAATTAGCTAGTACTGATTACAAATTTACAATACTAACGGTTCCAATTAATGCCCAAATAAAATATGTGGACCCAGAACGGGAAAAATCAATTCCAGACTTCCCAGTTCAATTCTGTCGTAATTGGTTAGATTCTTGAGCAAATGGGTAATTAACCATGCATATTAACACCCTAATTAATCTGGGTTTCAATTAAATCTCCCTCTTACCCTGGGTCTCCGATCAAGCTGATTGGCATTGTTGCTTGTATCAAGTAGGGTGACTAAGACGAGTGGGGTCTCGCCTTCGTTGTAGAACCAATGAGGGATTCCAGTGGGCAAGGCAGCAATGTCACCTTGACGCAAGTATCGGATCTTCTGATGCTGATCTCTGTACCTTTTCTGGCTTTGGCTTCGGCCACCTTCTTCTGATTGTTGGAATGATTGAAATGTCTCCGGGCAACCAGGGATCACAACTCCTTTAATCCCCCTACCTGCGTGTATATATATATATATGCATCTCAAATTAATATTAATTAAAGTATATATTTTTGTCTTTTAACAAATAGCATATGTAATTTATATACTATTATTCTTAAAAGGGTTGTCAGACTATTGGAATCCAATCCTCGGATTGGTTCTGAATCCAACCTGTTCTAATCTAAACCTGATCCATATATATTGACAACCCAAAGAAACAAATTAAAACCAGTAATAATCTAGATGGTTAATAGGAAATCTAGCCTTGGACAACGTAGGTAAGCCTAGGTGCATTGGCGAATTCAGGCAAAAGAAGGCCTCTAGGTTGGATAATATGACGAGTAACAGCGACACCAGCGCATTCCAACTGCTCTTCATTCTCGTCAAAATGCTCAGTTACACCAGCTTCAGATTCGATCCTTCGACTGGGTTCAAGAGCTTGAAGGCTCTGAATACGGCACTCGCTCTGGTCACGGAATTGTCGTTGCTGCTTCTGCTGGTGGCTTCCTCCCCATTGTTGCTGCTGCTCTATCTGAGCTAAGCATCCGTGAAACAAGATAAGAGAACAAACAGTAATCAAGAACAAAGACTTAACCATGGCTAGCTAGCTTTAGCTAATTAGAGACTGAATATTAACTAGTAGTGATTGATGTGAAGCGGCGAAATGAAAGGGTTTTGTATTTATAGGGAAGAAAGTTGGATTAGGGCTTGACACGCAGTGAATTAGGTGGTTGGGTTGGTGTCTTGGTGATCAGAGATTCTTCAGCCATTCTTCATTTTGCATGGCTATTATGTGAAACCCTAGAAAGGGCGAGTGGCCATTTACTTTAAATGATAAGAACAAATTGCTATATATATGTCGCTATTAGGAGGATTGTTTTGGTATAGATATGAGTTGTGTCAATCACATGCAATGAGCCCCAACTATGGTGATTCATGCATGACGACCATCTTGGTGGTCACTAGTTTGTGAGTTTATTTAATTGTATACATGATGGACGGCTTTGATTTAGCTCAATCATTTTAATCTATTTGATTCTTTAGATCTTAATTAATTAGGGTTCGGAAGGATATGAAAAAAATATATAAATAAGTATCGTTCACGGTGGGACTCGAACCCACAATATCCATTAGGCCACGCGAACTGTTACGACCTTTCGTTTCAGAGACGTCCATTATTTTCGCGGAACCTTTATGCGCTTTATCAGATTTTTGTTGGTGCGCCTCTTCAATATTTCTGCTTCTCACAGTCTTATAATCAAAACTTTTTGGTGGTGTTTTTTATTGAACTTTACTTGCTTGAATCAGATTTATTTGAATGCTTTTTTTTCACCTGATGTAAAAACATGTATATCAGTTAGGTTTTTTTTAATAGCTTGTTGGAACAAGGAATTTTGTAGGGACTAAGAATTTGGTGAAAAAATCATGTAATATTTTTTAATCAAATCTTTAGTCCCCACAAAATTCCTTCCTAAATTTTTTTGTCCAAACAGATAAGTGAATAATAGATAGTGAAGAGAATCTGAATTTAAGATGAAAATTTGACTTGATGATATAGAAATGAGTTCATTTTGAAATTCTTAATCTTGAAGATAATACATAATTCAAGCTTAGGTTCTTATGAATCAGACTCAGGTGTCCAAAAAATTAAACGCCACTTTGTCTTACTTAGAATTGAGATAAATTCAACTTAATGTACTCGAGTAAGGAGCAAGAGCAGGGTCTTGAAACTTCGTTTCAAAAATGCATTCTCAAATAATGTGCATGGCGGTTGAAATAGAGATATCGCATTAAAAATAATTTATTTTGACTATGTCTTCGTTCAACTGCCACATCATTTAAACTGTATTTTGGGACCAAGTTTTAATACCCCACATCATTACTCCTAAACATCAAATCAAATGTTTAATTTCAATACAATTTTTACACAAAAGTTGAATTGGGATGAAATGCATGTCCACTTACATTACCACCTAAAACCCCAAAGAAAATGAGATTAAATTACATAATAAAAGAATTAATTATAAGTATTGCAAGGATGAAAATTCCAAAGCCTTAAACTCGCAAATATACCACCCAAAAAACATGATTAATTTAGGAAAACATACATGGGTACAGTAGGTTTAATTTTGAATCTGTGGAGTATTTTCTTCTTCTTGTAGGTGTTGTTGGTTATGGTTAACTCTACTTTCCCAGGCTCATTAATGTAGTAAGAGCTTCTAACGCTCGCCAACATTTTCTTTTCCGCTTGAATTACAATCTTGTACGAGCCTTCGTCGTCTGGAATAAATTCCTCTTTGTACGTTACGTCCCATCCGATCACCGTTATGTCCCACACCACCGTTACCCCCGGCTGATCATCGATATAAAGTTAGTTAATTAACACACGTACAATACAAAACATAAAAATATTGCAGAAATCATGTTCTAGTTTTTTAATTATTCCTATTCCACATATTTAATACTAGACTCGCAAGGAATTGGAGCCATTACTATTATAACCGGTTCTGGTTCTGGGTACTTTGATGAAACCGGAACTAAAACCAGCTTCCAAATGTCGATTTTTTCATTCTTTGGATAAACATTTTAAAAACTTGAAGAATATATAGGAACTAAAGTATTCAAGAGCCCATAGGAACTACCAAGATTCAATAATCCTGTTTGCAGTTGCACGCACCTATTCGAGTACTGGAACCAACAAGAACCAGTACCAACTTTTATTTAATAGGCTTCAAATTTCAAGTGGTTTTATTATAATTGAGCTAGAACCGACTCATTGACACCCCTACACTAGAACCGATTTTAGAGATGACTGCAACAAGTGTTGAACCGAAAACCTCCCACCAAAGAAGGGGATACACATTACTAATTGCGTAATGAGTTGTTTACTAACTAATTTAGTTGAATTTATGACATGTTAAATACCTCATTAACGGTGATCCGGATGGTCTCCACCGCACCTCCTTTTACAGTTACCTCTGAAACTTCATCATCGGGCGAAAACTCATCATCATTTTCTCTTTTTAGACCCCCATATTGTACTGGGATATTTTCCGGCGCTATAAACCTTATTCAAGCAAAAATTATATAAAAAAAAATTAAGATTTTTAGTAATCAAAATTGTAATTTTTGTTAAATTAAGATAAACTTCTTACTTTAGAAGAGTCTTCGCAACTCTAGACGGTCGGGCAAAGACGAACTTGTTTCTCATCCTTTGCGTTAACATCCGGGATGATAGGGCGTGGTAGGCGTAGTACCAAAATGGAACATTTATAACTATCTACATATTGAAGTGAGCACAGTAAATCACAACAAATTAGCAATGATTAATTCATATTTAACATGATCATCACCGACATTTTATCATCAATGATCGAAAGCATTCGAAAAAGAAATTAAAAAAACTTACATTTCGAACCACGATTTCCGGATATTTGTCTTGAAGCAATGAGATGGCTTTCTTACTAGCAGTACGCAGATCCTTCATTGCTGGCCCTGGCGAAGACTTCAAATCTGTGATATGAACCATAGAATTCATTCCTCCATCCTTAAAACTCAAATTCCGGATAGCCCTTTCCATGGATTGAATCCTCCACCGGATAAACTTATCCCATTTATTCTCACATTCAAACATATTTTGATACAAATCTTTATCTCTAAAAGCTCCATAAACAATATAACACAAAGGGTGTCCTTCCTTATCTGAGCCATCCAAATAAGCTACATTTTCCAAATCAGATCCAAAATCCTCTTCTAAAATCCCTTCAGTATCGAATTCTTTTCGCCATTTTAGCGTCTTTCGAAGCATCTCAAGAGCCTCCGAAACTTTGAAATCTCGAGCTCGTAAAAATTTCAAGAGGATAATATCTGTACCTTCATGACCTTTACTAGGTAGAAGAGGAACTCCCCATAGAGAAATGTCTCTAATGTCTTCTCTAAGACTTAAATCTTCTATAGAATCGGATTCCGAATTAGAATTGTTCTTTTCGGGTTCTAAATTATCGAAAAGATCGTTCGTGAGGATTGCCTTTTCTAATCTACAACGGAATTCTAACAATGCCTTTTTTGCCGATGGTTTCAGTTCTTTAGGGGCATTGATGGTTTCTTCTTCTACAACATGTGGGTCATGATTTTGTTGGTGATTTTCATCGTTTCTGGTTAAGATTTCTTCCCCGGTGAAGTCGTTGCCCTCCATCATCCCTTATCAAAATTAGAGATCTCCTTGGATCAGAACCCCGGCCGCTGGTAGGCGGGGAAAGGAGTTGCCGGAAACTGACCCAAGGAGGTGGTCAGATTCTGTGGAGCTCAGGGAGTCGCTCTTTTTTTTTTTCCCTCTTTTGTATCCCCTATGGACAATCCATTGGAACAGTTTTGATGAAGAGGTTTGGAAAGACATGATTACGTCAGCAAATGGGAGTTTCAAATTCCTGCCGTTGGATGAATTGGCGCCAAAGAAATATGAGGATTTGACGGTGGGTAGTAGCCGTTGAGTCCCGAAGGTTTGAAAAGTCGTTGAAATATTCAAACATAGAAAAGGAGGGGTGATCTGGCAATTAGTGAGATAAATCAATTCGGAGAAGAATAGGTTGGTTGGCAGTTCAAAAATAGGCCAATCCCCAAAATACAAACCAAATAAATAGAATGATTTACTTGGCTTTTATTTTCCTTCTTCCTACTTAATTGGAAACAATGCTTATCTAGGGAAAAAAATTAAAAATTAAATCGTGGGACCCAACGTGTTTAATTCATGTATAATTCGTTTCGAAGAGTAAAGAATTTGGTCAAGTAAACAAAAGTATGAGAATAATTCGGCAAAAATTAGGTGTATTTCGTCTACCTCAAAGCATAAGAAAGTAAGAAATATTAAAAGGGTCCGTGCATCATCCAAATACCGAATCTTATCTTTGAAAAAAAAAAAAAAAAAAATTTTGATTCAAAATTCCGAATTTTACGCATCGCATTCAAAAATTCGTCAGGAAAATACGGTTTGAATATGCCTGTACCCAGCCACATTGTATGTATATAAGCTTGTATTGTAGCCACATTGTATGTATATAAGCTTGTATTGTAGCCACATTGTGTGGGTATAATAAGAAGCATACAAGTGATCAACATTAATAGAGAGAGAGAGTATTCAAATTTGAGGTGCCAAATCCACACTTCTTTATAAATAAATAGAGAAAAGTATTTCAAGAAATAAAAATTAAATTAAAAGAACCTGTATATATATATGCCTTTCACAGCCATTGTCTAAATAACAAAAATTCATCAACTTGCATCACCAACCTTTAAAGGAACTTATATCTAATAATAAGGATCAGATATAGAGGCAATAGCTGATTAATGTGGTAGAATCCAATGATTAACCTCATTTGATTGAGCCTCCTCCTTCCTTAATACCTCGAGACGTTGGTGAGCTTCTCCTAACTGGTCTTGTGCATTTGGTCCTTGCTGCTTTGCCAAGGCCTCAATCACTCGCTCCAACAACTCTATTGCATCGCCATATCTGGAACCATACACCAATTATAAAACGATGTTAGTAATCAATGATTTTCACTGAACAAAAGCATTAATTTATGGAGAACTGAGATTAAATTATAGTTTTAATGGAGCAAATTAGTTAAACTAAAAAAAGAAATGCTAGCTTATGACTTTGTGTCAATAGAAATGAAAAATTTTAGTTTAAAGAAGGTGACTTCTTTTGATTGAAAACTTCAAATTCATGATAATATAATATAGTGACAAGTCCTGAAATTCAGTTTTACCCAAACATTAAAATGGTAAACCCTGCCATGAATTTTAATCATCTTTAGAGGGATTCTTGTCTATGTCAAAGCATCTTATGTTGCACTGTAAGTACACCACAGCAATCTGGAACTACTTTCTTCTGGGTTTTGGGACTTGGGTTATGCCTAAGTCAGTGAAGGTGATGATCAATGCCTGGGGAGGAAGGTCAAGGAATGACAAGGAGAAATTCGTCGAAAAGGTGCTTCCGTTTGCTCTTTGGTGGGTAATTTGGACCAAAAGAAACAAGAGATTGTTTGATAACAAAGCTAACCCTGAGGACAGATTGATCATTGATATTAAGGCTCTCATGTTTTACTTAGGCTCTAGTGCTAATGTCTTCAGGGGTCTCCATTTTGATGTGTTAGTTTTTAGTTGGGATGATGTAATTCACAACATGTAACCCTCTGTTTTTCTTGTTTCTTTTCTTTCTTTGCCTTCTGGCTTCTTGTATCTTTTTGGTGCCTTCGTGGCACCTTGGTAATGCATTTTGCCTTTTCCAAACAAAATGTTGAAGCATCATCAATTTTAGACTAATTCAAGCAAAACTCCCTCCATAATATGACTCTTATCTATGTCCTAAAAAAAAAAGACTAGCAAGAATAGTAAAAGAAGTAAAGCATTGCTTACCTTTCTATGGCACGATATGCTGTCGAAAGGTTCTCACACACCTGAATTGATGTCCAATGATCCGGGCCAACCGAGACATCAAAATTTTCTTTAGCAAGTCTTAACATATGTATTGCTAACCAATAATCACCCACTTCTGAAAAAGCCTTCCCCAAATATTTGTAGATCTTCCCTAATTTATAATAATGCTTGGATCCAAAGTTGTCCTTGAAATTGTTCTCTGCTTTGAGCAAGTACTCAATAGCCTCAGACTCCATACCAATCCTTACTTTCAGTTTTCCAATTAAGAATGCAAGATCCCATCTCAAATCTTTCGATTGTTCTCCAAGTTTTTCAAGTTTAATCATAGTTTTTTTCAACAGCGACATATCCTTTCCGATTTTCAGTTTATCCATTTTTTGGCAAACTCGGGCTATATTCGTGTAACATGTTGTAACTAATTCTATGGAAGCTACCGATGAGTCTAGCTTCTCAAGAATATCAAAACATGTTTCCAAACAGATTTTCGAGTCCTCGTACTTCTTCATTCTAATAAAGAGATGCGCCTTCTCGATATATGATAGGACTCGACCAGAGTCATCCGTATTTGAATCAAGAATCTTCAAAAGTAACATCGCTAGATCATAAGCTCCACGAGAAATTTGAATTCTAATATAATCAATTTCCACAAGAACCAATTCACAGCTTATCAAAGAATGGCCTAAATTTAAACGAGAGACAAAAGACTGCTCCATGGCCTCCTCATAGTCTTCTAAACCAACGTAGATGACCCTAAGAAGGCCTCGAGTAATATCGATGCCGACCAGCGATGATGATCTGTCCTCTCCTGCTGATTCACTTAAAGATTTGTATATATCTAAGGCCTTCAAACAATGAAGCAAAGCTTTCTTGAACATTGAAGCTTCAACAAGAATCTTGGCAATTTTCTTGTGGTTCTCAGCAAGTTCCAAACTATTTGGAACAAGAAGGGACCCTTTGAATTCCAACGTGCTTATTATTTGATCAACCAGAGGCTCGTTTGGGTTTTCTGCTTTCTTTGGGAAATCAGAAGCTCTATTCTTATATTCTCCATTGGCATTACAAAGAGACACAACATCCCTCACAATCATCTGCATACTATATTCCCCCATATTTCTTCTTGAATTGTTTCACAGAAATCACTCAATCTCTAAAGTAAGCTGTATGTGAATGCTTCATAGAAAGCTTCTGCAATCTCATTCAATAATATATAAGAAATTTAAAAAAAAAAAAACTCAAACTAAATACAACTTGGAAACTAAATCTAGCTGAAAAGGAAACCAAAGTTAAATATGAAACAAACTAGAGCTGTGTAAGTAGAAATTAGGAAAGTCAAATATTCACAATGAAGTGGACTAGTGGAGGATAGGTCAGAGCTGGATTTGATTTTTGCTGTTGATGTTCTTCATGGATTTGATCGGTTAATCAAAATTAATTCAGACTCAAAAGAATTCTGTAGCAGATTATTTCTCTCTAGAGAATACTACTTGGCCGAATAAAAATAAATTTTATAAAATACCCAAACTGTCCCCCAAAACCCATGTTATTCTTCTTCACCCCTCCATTAAAAGGAACAAAACCCTAACCCTATAATGCACTGGCATCATCTCCTACACAGCACCGGTACAAGAGTGTTGACACAGACCCAGCGACACACCTGAGAAATGTTACGCAGATTGATTGTCTTCCTAGCCACTCACTCTCCTGTTTTAAATGTTTAATCCTATGTTAATTGACCTATTTACAGAACTTTACCAAAGCTTTTTAAATGAAAAACATCAATCAGTTAAAAATTAGAGATTGAATTACCAAAATATTTTACTGAAACATAGTCATTCAAATTGTGCATTCTTCAAAAAAAAAAAAAAACAGAGCCATTCAAGAAATCAAACTTTAGAGTATCCAAGTAATACAAACAGTTCGATTGCATAAAATGTCTGTTATGCAAGGACAACAAGATGCACCTACGAAACCGAGAAAAAAAATAATAATAATACACAACCAGGGGGTGAGAATCGGTTACCATGGGTTCGGTGAGATAAATATGAGAGTTCTTTTTAGGGTTCTTCGAGAGTTCTCTTCTATTCAACCTCCGAAAACTCCCACAAAGAGGGTAAAAAACGATTATGTTGTTTTCTTTAATAAGTAGGGTTTTGAGTAGGAGTCTGGATGACCCATCCAAAATTTCCAGATCAGATGGTAGCCAATAAAGCCTTTTGGAATTCCTGGCAAAGGAAGCAACTACTGTAATAGTATTTTTTGTGGGATTAATTAGTTAGTGTTGTTTGGTTTGAATTCAGTTTTAGTGTTATTTCTCTTTCGATTATCAAGCAATATTCAGGTAAAATCTGGGTTGCTCTCTTTATTCTACTTCTAGCTTGTAGAAATCTGGTGTCTTTCTTTCTCAAAAAAAAAAAAAAAAAATCCCTGGGTTTCGACTGTAATTCTTGTAAAATAGAGACCATAGATTTACCTGAGAATTTGGATGCTTGGCAGGTGGGATCAGGACTCGAGGTGATGCGTCCGGCACTGCGGTTCGTTTCTTCGTCTCGTTGATGGAGAGAAGAAGGACCTGGATGGCAACTTTATAAGGGCAGGGATGCTGTTATTATGGAAGGCACTTAATTGAGCGAACAGACTCAAATTTCTTCGAAGTTCAAACTTTCAAGTACTCTGTCATACTCATACTACTTATGTTAAAATACCCATTATTTATTTTTATTATTTTTATTATTATTATTATTTTTTTTTTTTGTAGATTTATATTTAAGAGGGCTTGAACCCAACTTGTTGGTACCATCCCCCAACAACTTTCGCACTCCAACTGAGTGACACTTTTATCTTATTTTCTACTATTTTATTTCTATAATGATTGCATTCAGTTTACACTTGTCATGGAGTTAATTAAAGGGTGATTTTTTGTGACAAATATCTTGTGAGTTTATCAGTCATCTCCAAGCGGCCCCACCTAATACCCACTTTAATCTTACATTCTACTAACTAGCAGCTGTTTGGGGAACCCCATGTACAGATAATCCAAAGGTTGAATATTTTTGTGATGAAAATCTTCTCATTGTTTAGACTGCATCAGCTCATGGGTTGTCACTAATTAGGCGCACTTAATATCCACTCTTAGTTACACTTTACTTACATGCTAGTGGGTGCTATATTGAGATGCTTCAAAAGGATTTCCAATCCTCATTCTTACTAAAAACCAGTCGATTATTAAAGTTCATACTCCATCAAATATTGATTGGAAATTCAACCGTCCATTATTAATATAAGGACGATTTCCTCACCGTTGATTTTCCAATTGACTTTAGATGCAATTAAAAGTTTTCTAATGGACTGATTTTTTGTGATAATGATCTATATGAAGATGAGAAAATTTTCACCGAAAATCAACCATTGGATCTCTTCATGGAAGGGAAATGAATGGACAAAGGAGCTGAACTCTCACTTTTCTTGGGCCCATATTTTGATCATCATCTCGAAGTCATCTCATTTAAAACTTCTAACCTTATAAAAAAAATTATTGGAAATCAAAGGGTTGATTTGAAGGGTTTTTTTTTTTGATAGTTTAAACCATTATATGAGGAGCCCAAAAGGCTTGAACTCAAGACCTCCCCCATAGGGGAGGGGATGCCTAACCATCCGGGCAAACCCAGATTGGGGGGTGGGGTGGGGTGGGGTAAGGGGTTAGAAGTTTTAAAACTTACCTATTTCTGGATAATAATGATCATATATATATGAGTCTGGATCGGCTTACAGCCTTATATACACAGGTTACATGTACAGACTCTTGTGGGGCCCACATAAGGTTGATCTAAGGGTTGCATTTGGTGAGAATGTTCTTTTCACCATGTAGATCATCTTCACTAAAAATCAGTTCATTCCAAAACTTCTAACCCCATCAAAAATTGACTCTTTTTCTTATCGTTCATTTTTCACAGGTAATTTTTAATCAACGTCCGATCAACTTTTTGTGGGACTAGAAATTTTAGAATGAACTTATTTTTGGTGAAGATGATTTCTTAGTTGGCATTTTGATAATGGACTGTAATTCTAATAGATGTCAACCTGTTCACTCTCGATATAACTAATTGATAAAATCCTTTCATATTTACCAAAAACAAAGCAATTAATTCGAACTCTGAAATGTTTTGGTCTTCCTCACCCATCTGTAGCTAGTGGTAAAGACATTCAAAAGACATACCTCTTTTATTGTTGAGGGAGGTTATTTGACCCCATCTTAGAACACCCCCTTATAACGCCTCCTCCTGTGGAGCCCACATGTGATGCATCCAATGACTGATTTTTTTAGAGGATGTTCTTCTCACTATGTATATCATCATATTCAAAAATCAGCTCGTTCTAAAACTTTTAACCTCTTAAATTACTTCTTAAAAATTGGTAACTATTTGACCCCTCAAATAGTTACTAAATAATTACTAATTTTTAAAGGTTAATTTGAAGATGTTAGAAATTTTAGAATGAAGTGATTTTTTAATATGATAATATACATAGTGAGAAGAACATCCTCTAAAAAAATCAACCCCTAGATGCATCACATGTGGGCGTTATAAGGGGGTGCAATAACCTCCTTCTTTATTGTTAGATACCCCAAGATCCTCCCTTATCCAACCAATGTGGGATTATTCCCCTGTTTGTCACTATTCTACCGTGACATTCTCACTTTTTCACAGATTCGGACTTCCAACCCAAAAGACAAGCCTATTAGGTGGAATTGACCCAAACCCATATAAACCCCAAGATCTCCCTTATCCAACCAATATGGGATTATTCCCCTTTTTGTCACTATTCGGCCGTGACAACAAGCTCCCCACTCTGAACTAAAAGGATCATCAATGGCTGCAACTGTAACTACTACCAAAGTGGCACCCGTAGATGTCAAGTCCTTCAGCATGAACACAAGCAACAGTACACCAATAATCAAGAGAAATTCGGATTTTCAAATTTCACTACACCAATGTTAAGCAGAATAGCAAACCATTCAAGTTAATCAGCTATTGTTGGTAAACCTAATGCAGAATTAATATGGTAGAACAAAAGACAGCCTCATTAAACCACCTTCAGAAGTTCAGCCTCAACACTAATAATTTCTTCTTTAATATTACAATTAAACAAGCAGATCATAAACTTCAACTGTAACAGGAAAACTTCTCAAGAAGCAAGTAAACAACCACCACCCCTCCATGATGGATTTTTCAATCAGACACAAGTTTAGAAGTTAGAAAGTTTCTAGTTCATTAAGACTTTCTAATTTATGTGTGTTACTAATTCCTAGAGTTTAGTAAGCTATAGATGACAAACTTGAAACTTTTGCTAAGGCCATTGATGAGCTGAATGTGAAGGAAGAAGCAAACCCTCTGACTGCCTCGGAGCTGCCATCTAGAGCTGAAACGAGGATCGAATAAAATAAGCTTGCTAATCTGATTGACAAAAAATGGAAACAGAGGGAAAAGGTGAACTGGATTGAAGATGGGGAAAGAAATACGGCCTATTTTCATCAAGTGGCAAATGCTATACCCAGAGCCAACTCTATCTTAAAGCTTATCAAAGATGGAGAAGAAATCAGATGTCAGGAGGAAATCAAGGAGAGGGTGGAGAGTTTCTACAGAAATCTCTATAAGGAAGAATGCAACTGGCGACCAAAGGCTGACTTGAGGAAATTGAGTAGAGTGATAAAATCTGGTTTGAAAGGAAAATTGGAGAAAAAGATGTGGTAGCTGTGATGAAGTGTATGGGCAGTAACAAATCGCAGGCTCCCGATGGAGTGCCCACTGAATTTTTCAATTGCTGCTGGGAGACTTTAAAAGAAGACTTCATGAAGGCCATCGATGAGTTCCAGTTCAGAAGATGGGATTGGAGACTAAACTATAAGTTTGTTCTCTGATTCCTAAGAAGGATGAAGCTTCCCTCAAAGATTTCACACCCATAAGTCTTGTGGGAGGAGTTTACAACATTCTAGCAAATGTGTTGGCTAATCATCTGAAGGTAATCTTCCAAAATCAATTTCTCGATTTCAAAGTGTTTTCTTCAAAATCATCAAATCTTAGATAGTGTGCTTCTTGCTAATAAATGTATTGATGCCAAATTTAGAGAGAGGAGTGACGGTTTAATTTGCAAGATCGACATGGAAAAAGCATATGATCATATGAATTGGAATATTATTGACTATATGTTTAGAAGGCTAGGCTTTGGGTAGAGATGGAGGAGATGGATCAGAGTTTGTTTTGATTCTACAAGGATCCTTGAGAATTGAGATAAACTAGTCGACATTTAGGGAATAAAGAAAGTTCAGAGTTTTGAGAAAATGGGAAGAATATCTATAATGACATCATTGAGGACATCTGGTGGGTAGCTATTATGTGCACTGTTAGAGAGCGAAAGCTGAGTGACATGGATTGAGGTAATAAGAAAAGTTATCCGAATACATGCTTCAGAAAAAGAGTGGTTCTATTAAGTTCCAAATATTTCGGATAAAAGAAAAATTCATTGACAAATAGTGTTTTCTGTGGTAGGAATTCTAAGACTTTGTCTTGAGAGTGCGTGATGTAAGCTCTGTTAGTCAGATGGATGTTAAGTCCATGGTTTTGTTGGTCTGGGAGCCGAGTTGCAGATTTTAGATTTCTAGTTCTCAGTAGTATCATGCTCTTTTAAGCTTTATCTTTTAATACAAATATATTCTCTTTTACCTATCATGAAAAGTAAAAGATATAGTTTTAGATTAAGAAAGAAAATTTGCTTACCAAAATAAACTTGTCTAACTATTGTTCTCCTCCAAGTCCTGAATCCTATGACATAAACAAGATGTTCAACTGCAAAACCTCTCATATACAGAAATAAAACTATTTATGTTTTTTAACTATTGGCAACTACTGACCTCAAACTACTGTCACTTGTGAAAATGAAAAGATGTTTCAGTACAAGAAAGAGTTCATGTGAACTCAATGAGGGTACTACAAGTTCATGTAAAGTGGAACAGGTGGCTTAGCAAGAATTGTAAATTTGATATACCATACCTGTATAATAGACCAAATTTTTTCTACAAGAGTATGTTCGCTCATTTCACTATTAAAAAGAGCTAGACCTTTTTAGTTTACCGAAAAACCTGGAATAACGACCGAAATAATAGTTTGGCACAGGGCTTTCGTCTTATTCTTGATAAAACATTGTTTGCAAATTAAATAAAATTGAAGGTTCTTTTAAGCTTTTTATTTTTCCTAAATGACAACTGAAAATGCGAAATAAAGCTTTTAAGTTTGATTCCTAATTTCAAACTAAAACATTGAAAAAAGAAAAGAAAAAAAATTCAAATAAATTTCCTCAATTTCTGTCTTTTAAGTTCGACTTCACCAACATGAATACCATCAGACTAATGAATTTGCAGTTTCTACATGTATGGGGTTGATGAAAAGGAAGAAAGCATACTAGACACACTCAAAGACAAACAAATACGATTTGCAGCATATCAATGTATAAAATCATGCGGGAACAGAGAACTACTATGCCATAATAAGCACTAATATCAAGCTATTTAGAAAAATGATATTGGATTACACCAAAGGTTAGCTATATATGCAGTTCCACCTAAAGTTCATAGTTTTTCAATTACTGGCTTTACACATACTGATTGTAGAAGTAAAATGGTCCGCGGAGGAACCTGGCTTTTCCATCACAGACACCTCCCTTACCACTGCATCAATTACCTCTCTGACTATTATGTCCTCCATTGCAAGCTCAAGCTCACCATTGTGAACTAAAAGGATCATCAACAGCTGCAAATGTAATACTACAATAGCACTCCTTGATGTGAAGTCCTTCAGAAACATTACACCAATAATTGCACAAGCATGCTAAAATAAGAGACAGCCTCATCAAACTACCTTCAGAAGTTCAGCCTCAACACTACTAGTTCCTTCTTTAATATTCAGCTTTTCCTGCTTCAACTTCAAAGGCTTGTGCTGAGTATTTATCTGCAATAGCACATTCTAATCAACAAGCAGATCATAAACTGCAACTGTTAACAGAAAACTACTCCAAAATTTCAACTTTGATCAAAATTATAGATTCTTTAAATCACCCACCTTAATTCATCGGAGATATAATGAAAATTCTCAGAATAAGCACAGAAAGCATCATAAAACAAAACAAAAATTAGGAACTTTCTTTGGCAAGTATGAAAGGTTCTTTACCTCTCTGCTGCATGATACTCGCTTCGAAGTTTCTCCGAAATCTCAATCAATTTTGGGTCTTCCTCGACAAGAAAGTCATCAAAATTTTCTTTTGCAAGCCTCAGCATGTGCACTGCCATATGATGATCACCTCTTTTAGAGAAGGCCTCTCCAAGAAGCTCATATATCTTCCCTAATTCAATGTGCCTCGTTAAGTAGTTTTTGAGCCAATCTTCTGCACATAAAAAGTCACGTATAGCTTCGATTTCCTTTCCGATCTTTAATTTGTATTTCCCAACCAAAACCAGAATTTTCCATCCCAAGTCTCTTCCATGCCTATTTTCATCCACAAATTTCATCATTTTTTGGATAAACTTGAATGTGTCCACACCAACAATATTCAAGTCCTCAAAGTGTATATAGACATCGGTCATGCGTTGATACAAATCTTTGACACTAGTGGACGTCTTAGACTCTAGATACTGAATAATGTCTAAGCCCATTTTAAGACAGACTTGTACAGACGCATAATCTTGTTTTTCAAGAAAAATTAAAGCTTTCTCCATATAGGCTAGAAATCTGCCGGATCTTTCCATCTTAGGAATCAGATCATCTAACCTAGCTATTGCTTTCTCGTAAGTCCTGTTTGAAACCAGAATTTTAACTTCGGCAATCTCCACACATGACCAGTAGTATCCAATCCATTCATATTTCTTTAACAATCCTTCGCATATATCGTTCATTTTTCTGGCCTTCGTAGGTTTTCCTGCACCTAAGTAGATCACTGCAAGAAGCCGAATCGTTATAGCCATGTCCATGTCGATGCTTGGATTCAAAGGTGTTTTTAAATTGGTGTACGACTGTAACGCCGTAATGCAATACGTAATTGCTTTCTTGAACATAGAAGCATCCACACATAACATCGCGATTTTCCTGTTATTCTCGGCAAACTCTACAGTAAATTCCTCAAAATGAGCTCCTCTCAATTCCAAACTCCTTATTAGTTGATCAACCAGAAGATCAGATTCTTCATCAAGATCTTCATCAAGATCTTCATCAATTTCTTCAGCACCCTCTGAATGGTCCGACATGTTTTCTGAATTTCCCCCTTTCCCTCTCTACCGATCACATCAGAAGTTTCTTTCGCTCTCCTCTCTCTTCTCTACTCTTCTCACACAGACAGAATAGCTAATTAGGTTTTAAATTCTTGTTTCGCGGGGTAGCTCTGCTTTATATAGCCAACACCATAAGAGAAAAAAATCATCAAGAACCGGGATCACCCAAAGAAGAAATGATGAAAAGTATAATATCATGACAATTGATATTTATAATAATAGTTGCTTTCGGTTAATTGTAATACCAGTTGTAAACCTTGATTATTTATCAATTAACAAAAACTTACCCTGAAATTAGACTTAGACACGTGATATTGTCACGTGTGTTTATGAGATTGCGGTTAGTAGTGTTGCACGTGTTCTTTACTCTTAGCATGGTCCTTGTACAAGATTTGTTTCAAATAAATGCATGCATAGGGCTGATTTGATTTGAATAAGGGATGATCTCACAAAAATCAACTCTAGAGCATCTCCATGCAGGCCGCACAAAAAGATTAAACTATGTCCAAGAATAAGATGGGCGGTATTAAGTAACACTTGTATCTAGGCCAAATGGAGATAATCAAAACGCTTGATTTTGGTCTATATGAAGAGAGCATACTTATAAAAAATCAACCCTTGCATTATCTTCCTACAACCCCAAAGGACAATGCAAGTATGGTGTAAGAATAGAATAGGCATGCAACCACACCGGACGAGGTCGACTGAAAAGAGAGCCTTTGATGCTTATGATGTAAGAGTAACTAGAATCGTGTAAAGTGATGACGTTTTCATGCTTTGGCTCCGAACCATGTTCCAACACACTCGTTTTAATTCTCTAGAACCATTTTTTAAATTTGAACATTTTTTTTAATTGGCCGCTCTGGCACTTCTGCTCCATCTTCATTCAAACTCCTACTTCACGCTCTGGTGGTTCATTAGGATGTAACTACATGGGTCAACCCGTTATTTAATAATATATATATATATGGCTCAAAACTTGTAAAGAAGCCACTACGTCTTGTTTCACTTATGTCATATTTTAACGTTTGCGCTTTTATTTTATTGCCTTTTCCTTATTAATATTTTCTAATTTATAAAAATATTTTTAGAGAAACAACTTGTAGTCACGGGTTTTAAGTTAACTGCCATTCAAATGTCATAGGTGACGGTTTTTTGTACCAGCTATGTGTGCCGTTGATGTATCTTTTATAATGAGGGTTTCAAAATCATTTTGATTTTTTTTTTAAAACCGTCGCAGTTTCTTCATTAAAGTAGATGATACCGTGAAGAACAAGGTCCACAAAACCATCACCATCGTGGGGTAACAACCCACTTTTTCTACACTTATTCCTACACCCAATCTACACCAGCATGTGGGGTGTGGCGCAATGACACAGCTGAATGATGTGAGTGAAGCTTTTAAAGATGTAATCTTAGTTATAAGAAATCCTAAAAGCATGTGACGCCTACCGTTTTATCACTTAATCCCATGGGGTCATGCTCATTGAACGCAAGAAACAGTCTAAAAGTTTCAATAAATGGATCAGCGAGAATATGGAATGGATGCCTATTTGAATTATTTCATGGATCAACAGTAGCTCATAGAACATAAAACTCAAATAACCATATTTACATTAAGAGGCTCTTTTCATTTGTTTTCTTTTCCGCGAGCATCGGACCTCTAGTTTAAAGCATCATGGGAATGGTCACCTACTCACGGTATTTGGTGAGATCGAACGTTAGCGTCCTTGAGCAACTGCCAAGAGTTAGAAAGATTAGTTTATATTACACTGGGCAAGATATTGGAATCACTAAAACCAAGAAAAAAAGATAGAAGAATGGGAATAAGTAAGCGAAGTGCGTAAATGGGTGATTTACCTTCTTTCAGAGTCCCTGTAAACTCCAACCAATGCTTCGGCCTTGTCATAAAAGCTATCCTTGAGAGAGATGACAATACTTTGGAAACCACTCCCCCCTCCTTCAGAGTCTTCTTGATTATTATTACCACCACCCCTGACACTACTCTCGCATGATTTCGACCTGATGAACCCAGCAACCTTGGCAACATTCAAATTATCCAACGCGGCATCAACCTCATCCAAGATGAAAAATGGAGAAGGCCTGTAACTGAATCAGTTCATGAAAAAGAGATTAAGTTCAAAACCCTTGGATGTTCATACTTTACATATCTACTCTTTATTATCTATATATTTGATGGGGAACACATAGATGATTTTAGGTTTACAGTCGTAGGTGTAGGAGAGTTGATATCAGGGCTATTCTAGATGATGAGTTCATGAATGAACTGAATTTTCTCCTCTAGTCTCTACTTTCTCAATTTCACCCAGATTTCCCTCTTCATTCTGGTTCTCCCTTATTTCCTCATCTATTTCCTTCTCCTTTCTCTCTCTTTCTTCCAATTTCTATTCCCATCTCCCTCTTTCTTCCATTTTTTGTACAGGTTCCATTATACTAAAGCAGGAGTAGCCTTTAACGCCTGTTTTCTCTTTCCTCCACGTGGCACACTACTTTTTTTTAATTTTCAACCTATATGAACAACTTCTGCCACATCAGCATCTAATTATCCATGAAACCTTAAATACGCCTCATCTTTCCCTTTCCATCTCCATGTGAAATCTCTCGTGTCACTGTCCCAGCCCAAGGTGTCTCTTATCTCTCCAACACTGTTGTCAAATTAAAAGTCAAACGGCTCTCCCTTTCTCTCTCCTAACTTCGGACTGACTCTATTTTCTTCATTTCCTTACTAATATTAAGTTCAGTGTGCCAAATTTCAAAATGCCTAGTAGGGAACATGCTGCAATAAATGGGACAAAGAATGAAGTAGAGTACCAGGGCACATTTAGCTAATCGACCTTCTACAATCATATGATTCCAAGGATTGGCATGCTTTTTGACAAAAAAGGGATTAATCATGTAACTTTGATACTACTTTCAAAAGATCATTCGACTGTGTCCTGTTAAACATTTCAATTGTTACATTTCAGTGATGAAATGTTTGTTCAAGGTTTTTGTATTCTATGGGAGCTCCAGAACAATTCCGCCTCCACTTCTTTGGGTGGTACGAATGAATTACTGTTATATAGGGAGTTGTAATGATAGAAACCCTTAATGTACTGGATAATCTTATTCCTAGCTACAGAATAATTATTTGTCCAATATAATATATGCAAAGTTGTTTACCAAAAAAAAAAAGTTATCATAAAAAGGGAAAACAGGAAATGGTTTAATTTTCCTTAAAAAATACCTGTGGATAGAGAAAAGCAATGCTAGTGCTGCAACAGTCTTCTCCCCACCAGATAGTTGTTCCATGTCACGGAAGCGCTTGGTTGGGGGCATGGCCGTGTACTTAATGCCATGTAAGAAAGGATCATCCTCATTTTCCAGATTCAGATACGCGGTCCCACCTAGCGGGTGTGTGCCACTCTTTGTAAGTTGCTTGTAAATCTTGTCAATATTATTGGAGATATGGTTGAAAGCCTCCATGAAAAGCTCATACCTGCATAAACTCAAAACACTCCTCAACTATTGTAATGAAAGAGTTAACTTGAACAAGGACAGATGTGGCGTCCAGTACAGATACTCAAGAGTCAGATATTTTTTTCTTGAAATAAGTTTCTAGTTATTATGTATATTTTACAAAGTCAAGGATTTTATATTTATATCCAGCATGCCTGCTTAAATCAGCCTACATTCCAGCAGCGAGGTCATCACCAAAACTAAATAAATAAATTTATATAGTTTCTATTTCCTCATTTTAGTTTTTTGCTCTTTCTTGCTTGCTTCACAGGAACTCAATCTCAGATTTTCACCATCAGAACTGTGCATGATTACAAAAAATAACAGAAAATAAACTTTTCTAGACCATTAAACAGCAACATGTTAGAGTTTGAATGCAGGATTTTTTAAGCCAAAGGAAGGACAGAAATAGTAAAATTTAATTTTCAAACTGGCTGTCATCTAAATGACAACGACATCAGTAAATTAGCTAGTGAACTTTTTGGATCCCCTGACAAAGAATATTGGACCAATATTGAAAGCAAGAAGTTTTACCTCCTTTGCTTGACTGCATTGTACTTATCAGTTATCTCTTTTTCTTCTCTCCTAGCAGCTTCAAACTCTTCAGTCACTGCTTTTTCCTTCTCTTGAAGAGCTTCATATTGGTCCAGAGCCTTTAAATTTGGAGCTGTTCTTTCAATTTCCGAGATTAAGGTATCCATTTTCTGTTTAAATTCTAGATCAAGCTTCTCCCGCTCAGACGGACGCATCTCTTGCAAATGTGATCTGTTTAGCTGGTTATAATCAAAAACTGGTGATGGTGTAGATGATCCAGTCTCCATTGGGTCATTCACAATGGGAAGTTTTATCTGCTCTAATTCACACTTCTCCAATATCTCTTGCTTCCGCGATTGTAGTTGTTCAATTTGTGTCTCCTGTGATACCAAAGAGATAGAATTCATAGATATTTTATTTTTCTGGAAAGAATTTTGAAGAAAATTAACATAAATCACCCGAACCTAACCTTCAAATTTATTTGGCGATTCAATTTTCCAATGCTTGTCGCAATGCTAGAGCGTCGCTTCTTCAGCTCCTGCATGGACTTCTCACACTCATCTGACTTGGACTTCCACTCTAGATAGATAGAAACAAACAAACATATTGTCCAAGTCGGTATCAATCCATTCAGAAGATCACGGAAAAGATAGTAAAATAAATGCTAAAAATAGGTGCCTAGGAAATTTATGCACATGAAAAAGCCCAAAGTGGAATCAGAAACAATGTCTGTCTATATATGAAAAAGATAGGCAGGTAGTTAGGTAAGTACGCAATTAATTGATTACAAGAGAATATGAAGATTCGAACAGTACCCTGAACTTCTTCATTCAATTGATCCATCTCATTGGTAGCTCTCTCTGTGACTTGTTTGGTGTCAGCGTCTTTTTTCTGAACCTGTTTTAGTTCTTTGTCCAAAGATTCAAGATAAGATTCCAGATCTGTGATTCGTGACTCCATGTCCCGCTTTTGCTCATACTCCAACCTGACAAAAAGTTGATTGTCATCATTTTCTGAACACATTGACATTGAATTTATAGGTCCAGACTAAATGAACAATAACATGTTATCACACTACTTTTGTTCTATCAGCCTTGAAGGCCTTATGTAAGGGTTAAGGATAACCATTACTTGTCGAGCATTACTTCCTTAGTTCCTTATTTAGGATGCACTGAAGAACTTTTAGTCTCTACAAAAACCACTACTTGTCGAGCATAATGAGTTGCTTCAAGAGGAAAAAGGAGTCCATCGTCTTCTTGAAGAGCACAAAAAATTTCAGTACATAAAGCCAAAGGACATGGTAGATATACTTAGTAAATTATGATCAATTTAATTTCTCTTTTTAACTAGACCAGGTCATTCTCAAACAAAGGTGACAGGACCTATAGAAGATACGTATAGAAAAAATGTCCCAAATACGTGAATTCCCTACAGATGACTATGCAACTAGACTAGAAGAAACGTAATAGCATCATTAATGAATAAAGTGGAAGGAAATACAGAATCATAGTTTTGACAAACATACTGGGACTTCAACTTCGACATCTGGTGACTCAGGCTAATCCTTCGTTCAGCCATCTGTTGTGCACCCTTGAGCTGGTTTTCTTCATATTCACGGATGTTTTGCACTCCAACAGATTCACTAAAGTCCTTGTATATGCGGTCCACAATCTCATTAATCCTTCTCTCAAGCTTCTTGATTTCTGTCATCCTTTTAGTAGTTTGGCTTTTTAACTGCAATAAGAATAGCAAATCATTCAAGTCAATTAGCTGTCGAGGTGAACCTAAATTCCTTATGCTAAATCAATAAGGTCAGAAAGAAAAAGACAGCCTCATAACCACCTTCTGAAGTTCAGGCTCGGTACTACTAATTTCTTCTTTAATATTTAGCTTTTCCTGCTTCAACTTCGAAAGCTTGTCCTGAATATTTATCTGCAATAGCACATTCCAATTATACAAGCAGATCATAAGAAATTCAAAGTCGAGAAATCGAGATGTTTCGATTATTTGGCCCCAGAATTGATAAAATAAACAGAAGAAACTTGAGATTAACCGTTTATAAAGAAGAACAGTGACAGCAGTGAGGAGCTCTCAAGTGCAACTTTAAGGCGCTATGGCAAAGGAGGAGAATAAGAAAGACAAGACTCCTACTTCGACGACACATATGGCCAACAAATAGAGTAGAAGCAAATCAAGATCCAAGAAAAAAGCCCCAAAATAGTAAGTATGATGGCTTACCTAATAGTGCATGTTAAGTAAGAAATATCAGAAGTGTATGAATGACTATTGTAACACTTAGGGAATCAATCAATTCGATAACCACTCAATATGTCCTTCTCCCCTCGATAAACTATATCTATACCCAAGACTGTTAATTGGAGAATTCTTTTGCAACGCTTCAGTTCATATTATTCAAGGAAAACTTTCTTGGCAAGGCTCAACATCAATTCAAGTACGTACCTAGTGTCTAAATTTGCACCATGCTAAAAGCCTGAAGGAAGATTCTGCTAACTAGTTACAGTACTTGCTCAACACATTAAAAACATTCTTGTGGCACAAAATGGAAGAACGCACCAACTAGCCAAACTAGAATCATCTCATGGTCATTTCATGTTTCATAAGAATCAAGGAAGTTGGAAATGGAGTACCAAACACTTATATGAGTCATTCAAGTTACCTTCTCGATCTCTGAATACTGGATCTTCTTTTCAAGACCAGAGATTTTTCCAGACGCTTCAGACTCCTTCATCTGCATCTCTCTAATTGATCCAAGTTCTTCCATTTCTGACTCATACCGTTCTTTACTTTTCTTAAGTCCTGTGCACTCAAGAAGTTAACACTTGCATAGTTGCATGATAAGAATGAAAACCAAAAGAGTGCCATAATGAATAGTAACAAACCTTCAATTTTTTTATCATCCCACTGCTTTGACCTAGCCTCCATTCCGCCACTAATCCCACCAGTCATCGTGCCCGACTTCGTGAGAAGAATCCCATCAACGGTCACCACTACAAAGCACAATCAACAAAAATTAGTTTTTCAAGAAAAAATCAAAAGCTAAAACATAAACCTCTAAGCAGATATATAAGCATTACCCTTGTACCTCTCCCCGCTCCAGCTAAGATCCTTAGCTTCTTCAAGCTTGTCACAAACTAAAGTATTTCCCACTGCATATAATATAGCCCTCTCCAAGGATGGATCAAATGTACAACTGTTAAGTTTACAAAGGCATAATTTTGAATGCAGCATGAAGGATAAGTTCAAGGAACATCATTTCTTAAAGGATTAGTATCACCATCTTAAGCATGAGTTGTGGGGTTCTCCCAAGAACAAGCCTAGGACCTAAACAAGGCCCAGAGTATGTTTATTCCCTGAATCCACAATAGGGGCCCACCACACAATTAGTTCCAACCAGACTTCTTGCAACCCCAAAAATGAAGGCAGTAATTACAGCCCCAAATTTCGAAAAAATTGAAGACTAAAAATCTTATAATCACCTCTGAAAATGTGATAAACCTGTATAATAGACCAAACTTTTCTACAAGAGTATGTTCGCCCATCTCACTCTTAAAAAGAGCTAGACATTTTTAGTTTAATGAAAGCACGGGAATATCAACCAAAACAATAGTTTGGCACAGGGCTTTCTTCTTACTCTTGGGAAAAAAAAAATATTGTTTGCAAATTAAATAAAACTGAAGGTACTTTAAATATTTTCTAAATAACAACTGAAAATGCGATAACGCTTTTAAGTTTCATCCTAATTTCAAACTGAAACATTGAAGAAAAAAATTCAAACAAATTTCCTCAATTTCTGGCTCTTTTATTAATGAATTGCGGAACTGTTTCACCAGTAAAATATACCAAGGAGGTGATCATAACGATATCACTGTAATGAATACCATCAGACTTATGAATTTGCAGCTTCTATGTGTCTGGGCCGGATGAAAAGGAAGAAAGCATACTAGACACACTAAAAAACAGAAACGAATACGGTTAGCGGCACCTCAATGTATAAAACAGTGCGGACACAGAGAACTATGCCAGATTAAGCACTAATATCAAGCTATTTAAGAAAGGATATTGGATTACATCAAAGATCAGCTTTGCAGTTCCACCTAAAGTTCGTAGCTTCTCGATTACTGGCTTTACACGTACTGACTGTAGAGGTATAAAGGTCTGAGGAGGAAGCCGTTGTTCTTTCAAGTACTGAAAGAAAGCAAGAGAATAAATATTTAATCCATGTTGATGTGAATAACAATCGCAACTAATTCCATGAAAAACAATAATCTCCAATTCTTATCTCGTTATTCTTATGTATTAATTTATATCATGAGAAGCTTGTTCCACAAGGTGTTTTATGTTGAAACCAAATCACAGAAGGCCCTGACAAATCTCTCACGCGATACTGATGCATATCTTGTTTTAAAAAAATTCCTTCTTATTTCCTTTACCTCTGCATACACAGAGATGACACAGGGTGAGCCAATTGAAAAATTAATGAAAAATCTGAATCGCATGAAGATAATTCTCCTGTTCTTGGTGAGACTGATACCTATCACATAACTAATTGAACAATAAAATTGAATTGTTTGAGCAAACGAGACCTAGTACTAACTATATTATTGGTGTCCAGTGGTGTTGTCCAAAGTCAGTTGCAGCTCTCTTGGCCGCATGGATGTTGCCAATTCTCCAAAGAGGGTAGGAATCCGTGGAAATTGTTTCCACATGAAGTTTTTTGGGCTATTTGGAAGTCCAGAAATGACATCATTTTCAACTCTAAAGATCCTTCTCTCCCGGCGGTGATTCTTCAAGTGAAGAGTCTTGTATTTTATTGGGGTAGAGCTATGGGCAATGTTTAAAAAACGGTCCGTTATAACGGTTATAACGGTATCGCTCATATGCCGTTACGTTATTTCACTATAATGCAGTTATATTGTTATGGCCGTTTTTTACCGTTATAATGGTTATAACGGCCTTTATTTTATTTTTAAAAAAAAATAGAAAATAACATAAAAAACCTTTTTAGTATATGTAACTTTTTTAAAAAATTTAAAAACAGTTATTTTCTGTTATACCGACTGTTATTTTCCATTATTTTCTATTATTATGGTATTTTCCCTGATTTAACACAAATGTCCGTTTAGGGGTTAAAAATGTTATAACGGTTATAACGATAACGTCCCCTTACCGTTACACCGTTATAACGGTCGTTTTTAAACATTGGTTATGGGGGTTGTGAAGGGTTTTCATTTTGATGACTTCATCTTTAGGTGGGAGATGATCATCTGGTCTATATAATTTATAAAGATCGGGGATTTTTCCTGCTTTTGTATACTCTTCCTCCTTTCCTTTCAATATATTCTTTCTATCCTTCAAAAAAATATTATTTTTGCAAGCCTCCAACTTCAAAGTGCTCAATTGATTTTCCTAAACTTGTAGAAGAAGAGTTAGATTGGGTTATACTAAAATCTTAAGTAGTTCCCAACCATGTAAGCTTTTTCCCTTGTAGGTAGAATATACAATGATACAGATACTTAATACTTTAGCACTTAAAAGATAAGGCAAAACTGAAAACTGACAAATGTAATGCATACCTTAATGCATTCTTTTCCTGTATGCTCGTCCTCAACTACAACAGCATCCATAAATCTACCCATGGCAACAGTAACAGCAAGGTTATACTTCTTTTGTGTAGGCCTACAGAGATCAGTTATACGACCACGGACCCCAGGAAAAAGGCGCTTGAGAGTCTCAACTGCTTGAGACAATCTGGCGTCGCGTTCATTTTCATGCCTATCAGCCTTCAGTTCGCGTAGTTGGTTTTCTAGTTCACTAATCTTTACCTTCAAAGACTCATAATTATTCCTGCAAAACAAAACTTTACATTCAGTGAGTGACTTGAGTGAGTAAAGAACATCTTCAGATAACAGAAAATCCAAGCAAATAATGCCTAAGCATGAGCAAGAAAAGAAGGATAACTTCTATAAACTAGTTTGAGAAAAGGTACATGCCTAAACAAGAGTCTATCATGTGCACCCACTTTACAGGTGGGTGCAAAAATACGCCCATCATCCAGCCGTCAAGTGTTGTACGGTCAACCCCACCATCCTTTGACCACATAATGAAAAAAAAAAAACATCCAACAGCTGGAATGCTGGATGATAGGGTATTGTGTAGCCACCTGTAAAGTGGGTGCACATAACAGCATTTTCTACACAAGGACTATCTGCCATAGAGGAGAGTAAGCAAGATGTTCATAGAAAGAATTAACTAACCTAGATTTCCGATGCTTATCTTGCATCTCACTTAGTTCCTTTTTCACTCTTGTACGCTCTTCCTTATGTTTCCCTAACGCATCAACAATCTTTTTCAATCTTGTTTGCATTTGCTCCTCCTGTGACTCCAGCTCTTGCTCCCGATTCCTTAACTGTTGAAGATTTTCTTCCAGATTATTTTGAGCTTCAACATCAGCCTGCTGTTGCCTATCCTGAACCTCCTTCTCATCTCTCAGCTTTGCAGTTTTCATCCCAGCATCCTCCTTACTACACATCAAAAACATTGATTGGGTTCCAGCCCTTCTTATGAATGAGAAATTTATAAACAAGATATTTAATGAATTAAATTAACATACAGAATTATAAATGCACGTTTTGCCGTTTTCAATCCATTTATGAGTTCTGAGAACATCCAAAACCGTTGTCAATGAGGTTACCACTAGAGTGCATTTTGCCCATAGTTTTATTCCTTTAGATTTTGTGAGAGATGTTACTGTTTTAGATTGAGGACGATCAACTGTATTTTTGCTTCATAATTATGATTATGCCTCGGATTGCACTCTATACCAAATTACTGTTCAATTGTTGGCAAGGACAGGGAAAGGAGGAAAATTCCATGGATTCTCGAAATTAGATCTGGGAAAATATGGTCAAGAGGTGAAACTATGAGGGTCAGATAACTGTGACATGGGTTTTAGGTTATTGTTGGTTAGGTTGATATGCTAAACTAATGTCAAACAATCACAGTATTTTCACGATTATCTATGATTGACTGTTATTGTAGACTACCAAAGCATTAGATCAAGTATTTGAAATGAATATTGCCTTCATTGATGGTACACAGCATGAAAATCCACATCTTGGTAACAAATTAGAATATTTAGAAGGTCCGACTGATTTTTAGGTAATGCATTTAAAATGAGTATTTCACACTCATCCATGCTGGAAAAAGTCACCATGGATGACGATTCTCAAACAATTACTAGTTTATTCAAACAAGTTTTGTGCACGAGCATTGCACGTGTTTACATTGGACTTATTTCTTAGTTATAGTTGTTGTTTATTAATGTGTTATGTTGCTCATTTAATGTTATAGTGGAGTTATTTAATGCTAGAATTTTATTTAGTACCAACTATACCGTCAATTTGATAAATAATTTACAACTATATATATACAATTTGCTAATGAAAAAAAACATAAGGGTATTTTAGGAAGTTTTGGCAAAATAGGTTTCACTCAAGTATTTGCATTATATAGTAGTATAGATAGATATTTTTTGCAGCTATTTTGTACACATATGATTGAACTGTCTATCAAACTATCCAAATTACATTATTTAGAAACTGTATCCTGAACACAAACTGAAGTAGTTTTGAAAAAAGTCTATTTAAAATAGAAGCTTATACAGAGAAGAAGCAGATATTTCAAATCAATTTGCCTGAACCTTGAAGACATCTATTGTTTTGTTGCTTAAGTTATTCCTTCGATACATTGCTGTTAAACTAGAAAAGAGCTCACACAACACAACAGAACAGAACAGAACACAACACAACAATAAATAAGTAGCGGCATTGGTGGAAAGAAAATAATTAAATAAAAGAAGATGGTTCACTTGGATAGGAGATCTATACAGGGAGAAGATCATTTTGATTACCATATCAGAAGGAAAACTTAAAAACAAATGGAGCAATTCGGCGTACATTTTGCATGGAGACAATGTTAAGTCAGGGGGGTAGCAACGTCATGAAAGTTTTGAAATACATTATAGGAATCCAACTACTTCAATCCATCTAGGACAGAGTTAAGGGTACTGTTCATAATGTGGAGATCATGAAGCTGAGATCACTTGCAATATGGTTGATATCAATTTGCTATGGGCTTCTAACACAAGTCATTGAAAATCCTGTCAAATGATGAGCAAATCCTTCTTCTCAATGCTGAGAAGGAAGAGCTATCTCCATCACTTGTTAAAGCTCTGAAACAGAGGTTCAACCTTAGTGCGTAAAGAAGGGAAACAGTCCACGGGTGGTCATCGTCTGCTGATTCCTACTACAGAGGAAAACCTGGTCAAAAGTAGATTGATACTCCATAGGTTTCCACTTCCATCTTCAGACACACCAAGGGCATTCAAAGTGCTAGGTGATTTTTTCGGGAGTTATAGACACCACAACATTGAGGACAGAACCGGAAGCATAAGTACATCCTTCGAACATCTTTATGTTGCAGCCTTGTTCTTGATCTTTGTTGAATTCGAAGACAAAAGGCACCATCAATTACATTCTTCTAACATTCTTATGTTGCCGTCTTGTTCTTGATCTTTGTTGAAGTCAAAGACGAAAGGCAGTATCAATTACAATGATATCCTTCTAGATAGTGGTTCCAATAGGTATCTTGGAATTGGAAAGATGCAAGGAAAGGGAGTTTGGAAGTGAGAGAAAATGACATAGTGGGGACATTTCATGATCTCATCAATCACAAGGAGAATAGCAGGCATGCTTATCAAAAAAAAAATAGAGGAGAATGGAAGGTATGAGAATCGGACAGGTAGGAATTAGGGTAAAACGCAGAATAGGTAGGGGAACATCTCATCCTTTGAATTTGCACTTTGAGAGACGTGGAACAACCAAACAATGAGGTCCCAGGGATAAAGGCCACTCTATTATTTGTTAAGGATAGATATAGTTTGAAATTATCATACAAATTGAGTTTTTGAATCTAGAAACATGACCTTTTCTGAAGAAACCAATCCCAGTTCAACATTCAATGGCCCAAGTTGATGACCAACTGTGCGAATTTTTAGGAAGTGAAAGAGAGAAACTATCCTATGTATGCGACTACTAAGGTCGTTGATGATGAATATCGATATTGACCCACATGTGGCTGGACGTGCACGCATCTTGAGGAAGGAAGCTTGTCCACGTTATCATTTTTCCGAAGTATTTAGTTTTAGAAGTTTCTCTTATTTCCTTGTTACAAAATGGTTCAGTTTTAATTTTATTTAGATTAAGATTTGGAATAGAAAGGAGAAACTATTAGAATAAGAAGTTGTTGATATGCCTGCGGTAATCACACTACATGAGTTGAGTTCCTGTTCAAGGATCTTACTTGAACAGGAATTCAATATATTACCAAGTAATGTGTCAATTGGACATAACAATGGTTTATCTCAGCGTTAAGAAAGAATATGCAAATGAAAACCTACAATGTGAAACTGCTATAGTGCTATAAAATGTCAAAAGAGCGACTACATAGATATTTCAAAACATGAAGCTTAAGTATTTGAATAGCAAACAATGAACAAAGGAAATGGGCTATAACCAAATTAGCAATTATCATGCTCTAAAAAAACACATAAAATGCAAACTTACATCCTGTGATATTCCAGAACCTGATTATCTGCTAGTTGAAGTTTTCCAGACCCATCTTGGCCCTTTTCATGCAGATCATTTAATTTTTCTGTCACATCTCTGAGATCATTCTCTAGCCTTTTGATTTCTTCCCCATGCTTCCTCCGTTCTTCTCTCTTTTTATCTAGCTCCTTCTTCTTATTTTTTATTTTTGCAGTAATGCGATGTACTTCCTCCTTTAATTTCAGAAGCTCGGGTTGCTGTAATCAGGAATTTTATGATGAAAAATTAGAAGCTTCCACCAGTAGGTAGTAGATATGAATTAAGCAAGTCGAATGCAACTGTCATTTTTCTATGCATACAAATTGTTGCTCTGCCAGCACCAGACACAATTAGACAAGTATTTACATCAAAAAAAATCTCAGACAGATAGAATGTTTCTAGATAGACTGATTACCCTTCAACTGTATTTAGGGGAAAATACATGTCAACACTCACTGAAATGTAGAAGAAAGACGGGAAATCAACACATCACCA
This sequence comes from Macleaya cordata, assembly GCA_002174775.1. Lineage (NCBI taxonomy): Eukaryota > Viridiplantae > Streptophyta > Magnoliopsida > Ranunculales > Papaveraceae > Macleaya > Macleaya cordata. The sequence goes on along the minus strand of MVGT01003956.1, from coordinate 1,507,282 downwards.
CGACGAGAAATTGCTGCAAATTCTTACTGTGACAATATGTTTCAATGGTGGAAGATACTTGAGAAAACCAATCAGTACACTTTAGTATTGTTCGCAGCAGTATATATGCGAGCTTTTTCTTCTTTTCTAATAAGTTGTAAAATGTATTGAGAAAGAAGGGGAATATCCTCAACTAGAAAAAAACAAGGGGGACCAAAAAGGTCCTTTCTAGCCATAAGTTGTAAATGAGAACATAATTTGATAATGGTACGAGATAAAAATATCCATTACAAGATTAAGTTGAAATGATAAAGGAATTGTTAAATGAACTAGCAGCATTATTTCTACCTCAAGCACACAAGCCAATTTTATAACTTTGGGGTCTCAAATACTTCATTCACATTTTCTGCTTCCGTGTTTTAAGAAAAGAATAACATACAGACTGACACTTTTGTTATAGGTAAGGTAGACAGAATCAAGGTTACAAAGTACGACTTCCAAGAATTCAAATGGAATGAAGAAACAAAAAAAAACAATCAAAGCAGAAAGCTTCGCTCGACTACTCTTTCATTTATTGTGCTTGTTATATACTACAAAAGCTCAAACGCACACAATAGAAAAATGAAATTTGTATGATGAAAAAGTGTAAAGTCAATATAACTTAAAAAACCCTATGCATAAAAGTAATATAAGTGTGTAGGGTATCATGATTTTCCAGGGAACTCACCTTCTTATCAAGTCTACTTTTTTTATCTGCAATCCTTTTTTCACATAGTGTAATCTCTTTCAAGTATCCAGCTTGTTCTTTCTTTTTTTCACTTTCTTCAAGTTCATATTTCTCTTGCTCCTTTAGAACATCCTCGCGGCTCTTCTTTTCAGCTTCAAGGTCAACGTTTGTCTTATCCATATCCCTTTCGAGATTAAGTAATTGCCACAAAAAGTGATCTTTCTTCAAAGCTTTCTGCAAACATATCGGACCAACAATATGAATTAGAAACTTGTAACTGTTCAATAAAACAAAGTTCAGAGGAGAACACGTTCATTATCACAAATCATACATTAGAAATAGGATGCAACATTCTCTCAGTGCTATAATTTCAGAATATGTTGTCATATAAGAATCAAACTTTGAAGATTAACTTGAGAGCAAAAAGAAAGACACTTGTTAATTGTGGCATACAACTCTTAAACTATATTTAATAAAATCATCAGAGATACTTATTGCTAGGTGTTAGATACATTAGCATATTGTGTTTATTCAATAAAAAGAAAATCAATCTAGGTCTAACAAAAAACAAAAAAATTAAGATGAATACCAGTTGATCTTGTAGGCGAATGTGTTTTTCTGCCTCTTCTTTCTGCTCCTTTTTCTGCTTCCTCTCCATAACAATCGTTCGTTTGCTCTGATATACAAGCGCTGATTTTTGTTCAGCCCTGGCCTTTTGTTCTTCCAGATCCTCGTATTCTCTCTTAAGGTCATCAGAGCCAGAGATCTGCTCAAGAAGCCCAGTAAGTTCTTTTGGATTCTTCGATGCAATTGACTCCACATCACCCTACAGTACAAAGTTGATCAACTATAAGCTCCAATTTTCAAAAATATTCTAATCAGACATATTAATTGCACCCTGCAGCATGATAAGCATAGGAAGAAGTTCACGTGAAATAGTCAATCTAAAATTTTGTAGGATAGTGGGGCCAAAAGGAAAACATCAGTAAAATAGACCTTGTCAGAAGATAAAGATAGGTATTATGTAAATTATGAACTCAAATGCATCACATTTAGGTGACATGAGGACGCAGTTCATTGCCTGCTTCTAAGTTCCATCAATAGTCCATATGAAATAGGGAAATAGTGCTTCACACTAGCTGTGTTGCGCAATCTCCCGACCACAGACTCGTGGCACCACCTCCCTCGCTGAAGTTTTAGATTTCAGTTATGACCTTAATCTACTTCCTAAGCACCACTGCGAGCACATCTGATCATTTTGAATTTTAAACAAGAGGCTGTTTGTTTTTTTCTGAAAAGTTTGTCTGAATCTGACTCGGGTCTGAATTAGACCGAGTCAGAATTAAGATTGTTTGTTTTTTTCTTTTGAGTGTCTGAGTCAAATTTTGCAAAATGTCTGAAAATTAGATGATTTCATTCAGTGAACAATTTGTACTGAAAACATCTAAGATATGCTGACTCGGTCACTTTTACCTTTTTGTCCTCTAATATTTATTTAAATGACAAAATTGCTATCAAAGTGTATTACCATATAAGGTTATAAAAGGGCATTGGTCCTCATTTCTAAAAAAACATGGCCTTGGTCCTGATTATCAAATTTATTAAAGGGTGTGGGTATGTTATGAAGAAGTAATATATGATCATCAAAAGTTTTTTTAATAGTCTAGTGTCTCCCTCTTTTCTTTTTCTTTTTTTTGTAAAAAATGTATGTAATTTTTTTTTTCTTTCATTTTTTTTTGTTGTTATCAGTTGGGGTCTCCTTAACTCCATCAACTTAAAAAAAAAAAAGGAGATCTTGAAATTATGAATAATAGATAAAAAATAATTTTAATGTATGCATTTGCTTTTGATTTGTAGTTTTAATTTTTTTTGTTTGAACAAAAATGTATGTTACATATATATAAATAAATGATTTTACATGTAATAAAATTTTTTTTAATGAGCATCTTGTGTGTAAAGTGATTTATGTGGATCTAGAGTTTATATTCTGCTAATAATAAGGGTAAAAGTGTCAAAAAGTCAGTCAGACATAATTTATTAAAAGAATTCAGATGAAAAAACAAACAAACTTAAATTCAAACAAGTCAGATCCAGATGATCTCAGAACTAGATGACCTAGATAGTCTCAGATTCAGATTTCAGATTCAGATTTCAGAAAAAAAAAAAAAAAAAACAAACAAACAAACAAACAAACAAACAAACGCCACCAAAGTTTTCCACCAATTTGGTAAACAAAATTGCAGGTCCCACCAACCTAATATCAAGTTAGTCCTCCATGGTATAACACAATTATAACTTTCAAAACAGCAAAACCACAGGCACCCACTGCTAAGCCCTTTCTGACACTTTCAGAACTCGATTAAACGATCTTAATATAGAATGAAGGTTAAAAAAAAAGGGTAGAATTTTAGTTACGCGCAACAGTAATATCAACCCACTTTTCTGCAGTTGACCCTTTGAAATTTGATTAATTAATTGGAAAAAATGAGGGGTGGAATTTCGAGATACCTGGAAAACGAGGAAATTCCGAGCCTTGACAAGAATACCAAGAGATTTCAATTTACTGTTATATTCATCCCAGGTCACAATCTTCCCATCAAGCCTATACTCACTTCCGCCAGAACTCGTAATAGTTCGTGTAAATTGAAGTTCCGTTCCGTTTCCCATTTGATAAACAAGTCTAACAAAAGCCCTTCTTCCTTTCTGCTCCTTTTCCTTATCATCAAACGCATAAATCAGATCTTTCAGTTGAGCACCTCGTAATTGAACAGATCGAACACCAAGAACAAAACTTATGGCGTCCATGAGATTTGATTTTCCCGCTCCATTTGGACCGATAATTGCAGTGAAATCGTAGAAAGGACCGATTACTTGTAAGCCTTTGTAAGATTTGAAGTTCTCGAGCTCCAAACGAAGAATTTTACCGGGGTAAATTAGTGATGGCATCTTGAAGAAACACTAGTTCAGGCTCTAGTATAGCTTATGGTACTAGGGTTTTGAGTAATTAGGGTTTGCGGGAGATGGAAATATTCACTTCCATGGAGTTTTTGCAGTTTCGAATTTGAGATACACGAACTAGGGTTTGGTGAAATCGACGGTTATTGGGGTCGGATAGTGACGAAATGGGAACTAATTCAAAGATAATTAAGTAGAGAAGACGGTGGAATGGCGGGAATAATAAGAGGGAAGAAACGAGATTGTAAAACGGAAAAACGAAAAATGAAAGTCAAGATTTTCGGGAACTATTTTTTGTACGTCCATCATCTTCTAAAGTACGCCGCATGCGTACTTCGCACGCTTTTCACCACTTAGACGTCTGTTTTTTTTTTTTTTAGATCTAGAGTATATGGGCCTCTTAGAGCACCCGACTAGTCCCTAGGGTGTGAGCAGACCTCACTATCCTCACACAACCGGTTAAAATCTTATTGTAGAAGTGGCCATCAGGGGGCTCGATCACTTGACCTCCATTTTGTGAGGTGAGCGTCTTGACCACTTAGCCATCCTCCTGGTGGTTGTTGTTTAATATTAAGGGGACAGGGGCATGATATTTCAGCCCACCAGTTTACTAAATCGGCCCACTTATTTGTCCAATCCATACAATCGACAATATAGATTTTATAAAATAACATATCGGTTCTATAAATTCGACAAACAACTTCACAATTGTGTTTTTGGCTTTATATAACCGACAAGACATTTTGTATTTTGGGCTTTATGTAATTGATAGTCGATAAATTGAATAAGTAAAAGGTGGGGGCGAAATATCCATTCACTTAACATTGATATGATTTTTTTAGGCATCCGAGTCTAATTTATTCTCGTCCAATTTGTTTTCGTCAATGGAGGCCTTCTTCTCAAATTCAACTCAGTTTTTTTTAGGGAAATTTTAAACTCATATGTGATTCTCACCCACAAACTTACCCGTTGATGTAAAAAATAATAAAATCTAGAGAAAATGTGAAATGAATAATTTAGGAGTCAGGATATATGTACAGGCTTAAATGTACAGGTTAGATGTACAGCCTCTTGTGGGGCCCACATGAGGTTGATCTAAGGGCCAAGATTTTGTGAAAATGTTCTCCTCATCATGTAGATCATCTTCACCAAAAATCAGTAAATTCTAAAACTTCTAGCCCCACTAAAAGTTGTCTCTTTTTTCTCATCGTTCATTTCTCACCGTTAATTTTTAATCAAATTCTGATCAACTTTTGGCGGGGCTAAAAGTTTTAGAATGAGCTGATTTTTGGTGAAGATGATCTACATGATGAGGAGAACATTTTCACAAAATCTCGACCCTTAGATCAACCTCATGTGGGCCCTACAAGAGACTGTACATCTAACCTGTACATTTAAGCCTGTATATATGTCCTGACTCATAATTTAGAACCCTCACTTATCCTCTCCCTCTAAATTCAATTTGCGACATATCAACATGTGAGTTTAGTGGGTGAGAAATCCTGAGTGAGTGTAGAAGCAAGTTTTTTCTAATACTTATGACTTTTTAAATTAGTCAAATAAGGCTTAACACCGGGACAAAAAATTAGATTGAAAGTGTTGTCCCAGTTGATGTGGCATGAGATCATTCTCACATAAAATCAATCATTTGATGATCTTTTTTGTGAGTCCCACATGACACGTGGTCAACATTTGTGGTCACACAAAGGTGGTGTATCTAGCATTACTTTTATCCTAAAATGTGTTTTTGGCGTTTGAGATGCCACGTCAATTAGAAATCTAACATTGACTTTCACATAATTTTAAAGCTTGTGAGTTTTAAAATGAACTGATTGAGATTTTACATCAAATCAAACTTTCATCTCAAATTTAACTTACTTTTTATTGGAAAAATAAAAATAAAATTCATACAAATCAGAACCAAATGTCTAAACAAAACAAACACAGCCTTACTATTATACAATGATGACTTTATTAGATAAAATGAGTTAAAGAATTTTTTTTATAATAAGAGCACTTTCGATGACATCGTCGTTACATTTTTGTTACAATAGCATGTGCCACCCACATAAAGATGAACCAAGTGCTGATTTTTATTTAGGCTGATTACAGTGAGTAGAACATCCTCACCAAAAATTAACTAATTTTATAACATGTAAACCTATCATCAAATTATTGAAAATAAGTGGTGATTAAATCATTCTTTTTTACCCTCAAGTTACAATGAGATTATAAAATTTTAAAATTATATGATTGTTTTTTTTAGGATGATCTATATTGTGAGGGTCGGGGACAACTTCACAAAAAATTACTCCTTGATCTATTTGCATGTGGGCCCCCAAGCCATGGTAGGCTAACAAATAGTGGACGATCCAGATCGCTGGACTGGTTGAAAACAATATGTTGATGTCAATATAACGATGTCATCGGAACCACCCTTCTTTATATATAATTGACAATTGTATGATAGCATCTCCATAAGACCCCTTGTATTTTCCATATTTTATGTTTTTGTTTTCACTTTAATTTGGGGAACAATATCTTTTAAAAGGTTATTAACCATTGCAAGTTGGTTGATATCCCTCTTTCTTTAGGGTTGGTATATTTTATAGTTAAACATCACAGCTCGTAGACAATAGTGTGATGGATTATGCAATAAATAAAGAGTTCTATACCTTCTCTTTATCCGTTAGTGGCGTTGTTTATGTGTTATGTTTGGCGCTTATCTTTTTATATGTTTATCTATACTAGCTTCTAAGGGGGCTACCCCCTTAAGCCATTTCGGCTCGCTAAGGGGCGCTAGGCCCCTAGAATTTAGGAGAGAGAAAGAGAGAGAGGGGTGTGGCGGTGAGACAGCTCGGAGCTGTCTCACCGTCAGTCCTTTTTTTTTTATTTTTGTTTAAAAACTTTTCTAAAATACCAGTTATATCCCCTAAGGCCCTAACCCAATTTATTTATTTACACTTGGTTTACACTGTCAAAAGAATCACATTAAGTTGATCCAATGGCTGAATTTTTGTTACGATGATATATTCATCATCTAGATCAACATCAGTGCATGTATCATCCCCGAGTGGGTCCACATAGTACACATTTTATTCTTACATCTATACATAAATCATATAACGCGCCACATAAGGGCAAAATGAGTTTGTCACATAGGGAAACGTGCGTAGCACATTTAGACATCAAATCCACATGTGCGAAGCACGTGTAGAGAGGATGGACAACAAACTCACACGCACAAGGTTCGTGATATATAGATGTTATGCTCTTCACACAAACACGTTACTAGCTGGTGTATCCCCTACAATATTTCATAACATTATGATATCGCAGGTGTAGATACACTTGGTTAAAATATAAAATTATATTTTTGTACCTGTTTGACACATTATGAATCGGTTGCAGGTCGGTCAGGTCAACCGAGTCGATAGTTGAATGACTTTAATCCATCAATGCTTGATGCTTCTTGATTCATTTGCGCGCCAAAAAGGGTTAGGGAAATCAATAACCTATATAAAAGAAAAAATGACATGTAAATACTCAAATAATATTTTAATTTTATATAAACAAGCACATGGGCCTTTGCCCAAGCGGTTGTGCATCCCTCCCATATCTTAGGAGGTATTGGGATCGAAACTTCTTGGGTGTGCAGCCCATGTGTTTCTTATGCAGGGGATAACTAGAGGGAGAGATGAAGAGAGAGAAAAAGAAAAAACAAAAGAGTTTTGGTAGTTTTAAATTTTTAGGACCGTAAATTTTCGCATTGCGAATATTCACAGTGAACCAAATAGGGCCTTTATTGTATCCAAATAAAAAATCCTAGATGTTAAAGAGATATTGAGAAAATTGTGAGAGAAAGTTAAGAAATTGACAACGGTTAAGTGTAAAATGTTTATATTGTGTAATTTTGAGGTACAAAAAGTTAGAATAATATATATTTTGGGAGAAAAAAAATGTTTTCACCGGTTTTAAATGTAGTATAGATATATATATTTTATTTATTTATTACAACTTACCAGCTACAAACATTCCTAAACATGCGAAGATGACACCGCACATTTCCCTTCTTCAAACCACATTTTACAGTTTTTCATCTTCCCCTGTTTTTCGGACCTATCCAATCAATCCAGGTTACAATTTTGATCAATCTTTCAAAATTTCTGAGATGGGTTTTCTGAATTTTTCATGAATTTCACCCAGCATTTTTACATCGTGAAAACCGAACAAAAATCGCAGCTTTCTTCAATCAAATTTTAACTATCAAATAAAGTTGCAGGGGTTGAAGCTTCCGCTGAGGAGTTGGTTTTTGTCTTTATGTTTCGATGATTGGGTCACTCTTGTTATCTGGAATTAATAAGGGATGTTCGTTGAATTTGAGTTGATATTGTTATTAATGTGATTGATTTTGAAGGAAGATCGATTGAGAAAAAAAAAAAAAATTGATGTTAGGCCACGAAAGAAAACATTGTCATCTATGACGACTGGTGTACCAAAGTCGAAGCACCTGATGCAATTGGTTGAAACATTTTATGCTTCTCCGTCTGTTTCTTTACACATTTATTTCAGATGGAATGGCAGATCCAGTCAGTTATGGGAATTCTGATCGTGACATTGAGCAAGTTAGTTTCCAATATATATTTTTTTGTTTAAATTTATCATCTTTTTTCTCCTTATTCTTCTTCTTCTTCTTCAATGATTTGCTATTTTGTATTGCAATTCAGTTATGTTTTGCTAGATTTAAGATTACTGTTTGTATATATTTTTGTTGTAAATGGCACAAAAAAAAAAATGGTTTCCTTTTACTAATTTATAGAACTTTTTAGGTAATTCAGATTAGGATTAACATCCCACCACCTGAATTCGAGCTAATATAAACTAAAGTTTCAAGTCAAAGAACGCATTATTGTTATGCTTACTATTTGTGTTGTTTTGATCACATCATTGTTGTCCTCAATGTATTTTTTGTTTTTTTTTTTCCCAATTATGAATACTTGAGTCAAATAGTTTAGGGTTATTTGCCTTCTAAGCAATAGAGTTGGTTTAACTCCACATAAAGAGATAAAGTTTACTCTTTATCTTCTGTAAAGACCCACTGCTAAGCGCGGAAGAAGATTTTAAACTTAGGTTGTAATCATATGGGTTAGGATACTAGAAAAGCTTGGGAACCTTTAATTGACCTTTGTATGAGGTTATGAGAATTTTGCGGTGTACAGAAGGAGAAGGGTAAAGGATGTCTTGGAAAGAGATACTTGCGTAGTTCTGTTGATGATTTCTGAATCTTCTCTATATTAGTAGTTATAAATTTAGGATTTTTAGCTTCCCCATTATCAACCTTCCTCAAATACACACATAGTACTTTCAGTTTGATAGTACCATGTCCTCTACTCAAATCAAATATATCAGAGACATCTGCACTTCGAGGTGTTAGACGTTTAAAATGACGAAATACGCATGTCTAATACCCCTTGTTCTCTGCTTTTACTGTATATTTGTTTTCAAAATCAAAATACTGCACAACAAAAAGTTCACTCTTAACCCTAAAGTTTCGTAAGCATTCTAGTCGTTTTGCAGATGTTGCACTATCTCTAGACTAAGGAACCACAACGCACTAGTCTGCACCTTTAACCCTAGTCAAATATTAGAATGCCGGTAAACTGAAATGTTGTGTGGTTTCCTGGTCTGGGTAATTAAGTAAGGGGTGAAAATTGCCTAATTTCTTATGATTCATAACTTATACTTTGCCTATGCAAGATTTCTTTTGATGCCCTTTGCTTACTTTGTATTTCATCTTTTCTTGATTAAAAAATGTTTTCATTATTTTTCATCAACTGATCAATTTGTTTAGGGAACACAAGAAATGAGTTGAACGACTTTTGGAAATGAAAATAGACCATTTTTTATTGTAGTATGTGAAGTGGCATACTACATTGTCTCATTAACAATCAATATGACCAGCTTGAGTGTTAGTATATGTCTTAGCAAAGGAGGAAAATCAATTTTGTGTGCCTTTTGATCATGTAATTGCATCATAAAGATTGTTATGGTTACATTTCTAATAAGAGTTAGTATTGTGGTTATTGGATACTTTTCTTTAATTTGAAATCTTCATTCTTACTCCTTTGAAGGCACTTATTGCTTTGAAGAAGGGCACTCAGTTAATCAAGTATAGTCGCAAAGGGAAGCCTAAACTTCGTCCATTCAGACTTTCTCCTGTGAGTTGTTACCTTCCTTTCTGAGCCAAGTATTCAACTTATTTTTGTTAGTGATATAATTGGTTTCATTTTCCTGGGCATGTATTAACAGAAATTCTAAAGATTATGAATTTAGGACTTTAGGAGTATTTTTGTAATTTATTTCAGCACTATATTATGTAATGGAGAGGGTTGACCTAGTACATAATTTTTTCCGTCTCCGTAAATAGAATTTTCTACTAGCTTTTCACATATTGTGAAGCACATTTACTTTAATCTCTTCAGTCTAGGTATTTAGTCGTCATATTTTCGTAAACTTTATGTCAGTGCTTACAATAGTAAGTTATTCACAGGATGAAACAGCACTGATCTGGTATTCACGGGGAGAGGAAAGAAATCTGAAGCTATCTTCCGTTTCAAGGCTTATCCCTGGACAGAGGACTGTGAGTCACTCTTCCAAGTTTCTATATGATATTCTTCTTCTTTTTTTGGCATTTCGTTTAACTTGCCTCTATAAATCGTGTTGTTGGCTTTATCTTTTTCAGCTTTTACTAGTTTGAAATTTTTAATAGCAACAGTCAAATATTTAATTTTTCTTTACCTCTTTCAAAAAAAATTAAAATTTTGTTTCCTGGTTACCTGCAGGCTGTGTTTAGGAGGTATCTGCGGCCTGAAAAGGATTATTTGTCATTTTCTCTTCTATATAATAATGGTGAAAGATCTCTTGATCTGGTTAGTAACCTGAAAGGATTATCTTCATTTGTCATACAACTATATTGAAAGTGAACTTTGTTTAGTTACTAATAAGTTCTATAGTCATTATGTTATGTTTACTTTTTAACAATTCCTACTCCATAGATATGCAAGGACAAAGTTGAAGCAGAGGTGTGGTTTGCAGGCCTTAAGGCATTGATTTCCACGGGCCGACGCAATAGGCGTACTAGGAGTGATATTTCTGATGTGAGTTCTCATTCCAATCTATTTTATTGTTCATGCTTCACTGTCCTCATTGTTATAGCTTGCGCATTGTTATAGGTTACACACTTTTATTTTTCCTTCTACCTTTAGTAATTTGAATATTTAATACACTCATTGTCTAGTTTATTTTGGATGAAGAAGCTCATATAGGATTAGTTGCTTGGAACAGTAACTATCAGTATTTTGAAGAAGATTAATGATCTCATGTAGACAAATACAAGCAGAATGGAGAAGGATTCATAGAGAGATGATTTATTCCATCCTTTCCCATTTGTGAGATAATAACCTCTAGCTGTCCCCTTCACAAAAGTATCAAAAGTTTGGAGTTTCATAATAATGAAAGGAATCATATAAAAATTTATTTCTTTAGTGAAGATTATTATATTATAAGCATCCTGTAATATTATATGGTCATAAACTTTTGAGAGTCTAGGGTTTATGGTTGGTTATGATGCATCTGCAACATATTTTAATTCATTGCTTTATGTGTATCAACTTTTCAGTTCCAAGAAGGTGGAGACTTTCTTCAAAATGGTCGTCTGTTTGGTGCAGCACTAGATGTTTCTTCAAGTCTTTCTCGTAATCTTAACGCGAGGGCATCAGTAGAATTTAGTTCCCATGAATCTCCTTTGAATTTGATAAGTTCAGATGTGGGGTCAGACCGTGCAAATATGCAACTAAGACCAAGTAATGCAGATGGTTTCCGAATTAGTGTTTCAAGTGCTGCTCCTAGCTGTTCAAGTCAAGGTTCTGGACCAGATGACATTGAATCTTTAGGTGATGTCTATGTTTGGGGAGAGGTTTGGTGCGATGGGAGTTTATCCGATGGATCTGTGAATTCTTTCCCTTCAAAAATTGATGTGTTGCTTCCCAGGCCCTTAGAGTCAAACGTAGTTTTAGACGTTCATCAGATTTCGTCTGGTGTTGGGCATGCTGCTCTTGTTACTAGGCAAGGTGAGGTTTTCACATGGGGCGAGCAATCTGGTGGACGGCTTGGTCATGGAATTGGTACAATATTCAGTCGACCTCAACTTGTTGAATTTTTGGCAGTGAGTAATGTGGATTATGTCACATGTGGTGAGTATCATACTTGTGCCATATCTATGGCTGGTGATTTGTTTACCTGGGGGGATGGTGCCTATAATACTGGACTTCTTGGTAATTCCACTGATGTTAGCCACTGGAAACCGAAAAGAGTTTCGGGCCCTTTAGAAGGACTTCAAGTTTTGTCTGTTGCATGTGGCACATGGCATTCGGCATTGACAACTTCCAATGGAAAATTGTTTACATTCGGTGATGGAGCATTTGGTGTTTTGGGTCATGGGGATCGAGAAAGTTCTGCATACCCAAGGGAGGTTGAATGTTTGAGTGGCGTAAAGACGGTTAAGGTTGCTTGTGGGGTGTGGCATACTGCAGCCATTGTAGAGGTTATGGGTCAGTTTGGTGCAAATGTTTCGTCTAGAAAATTATTCACTTGGGGTGACGGTGACAAAAACCGCTTGGGTCATGGGGACAAGGAAACTCGTCTGGTTCCTACCTGTGTTCCATCACTTGCTGACTACAATTTCCAACACATGGCCTGTGGACACAATATTACGGTTGCTCTCACAACATCTGGGCATGTCTTTACCATGGGAAGCACAGCTCACGGTCAGCTGGGCAATCCATTGTCTGATGGTAAGTTGCCATGCTTAGTACAGGATAAGCTGGTGGGTCAATTTGTTGAGGAGGTTTCCTGTGGCACATGCCATGTTTCTGTACTAACATCAAGAAACGAAGTATTCACCTGGGGTTGTGGTGCAAATGGAAGATTAGGACATGGAGATATTGAAGATCGGAAAGCTCCAACTCTAGTTGAAGCATTAAAAGATAGACATGTAAAAAGTATATCATGTGGCTCAAACTTCACTGCAAGTATATGCATTCATAAGTGGGTATCAGGTGCAGACCAATCACTTTGCTCTGGGTGCAGGCAAACATTTGGTTTTACAAGAAAGAGGCATAATTGTTACCATTGTGGTCTAGTGCACTGCCATGCTTGTAGTTCTAAAAAAGCACTAAGAGCTGCATTAGCTCCAACTCCAGGAAAACCACATCGTGTATGTGATTCTTGCTATGTAAAACTTAAAGCATCGGAAAATGGTAGTGTCTCTACTTTTAATAGGAAGAATGTTGGGCCACGCCGATCAATAGACAACAAGGAAAGGTTTGTCAGGGGAGAGTTAAGGTCTTCAAAGCCTTTGTTGTCTCGTAGCACGGAACCGTTGAAGTACCTTGACATCAGGTCATTTAAGCAAGGGGTTTCCACGAGCGGAGTTCCCCAAGTTTCATCTCTTTCACAGCTTAAAGATATTGCTTTGCCAAGTTCATTGACAGCACTTCAATATGCTTTAAAGCCAGTTGTTACCTCTGCACCTCAGGCGACAGTGACTCCTAGACCTGCTTCACCATACGCAAGAAAGCCAAGTCCTCCACGCTCTGCAACTCCTGTATTTTCTAAGAGTATTATTGATAGTCTCAAGAAAACAAATGAACTTTTGAACCAAGAAGTCTTGAAGTTACAAAGCCAGGTAAGTTGTAGGATTTTTTTTTTTTTTGTATTCTAAAACATTTCGCTGTCTCTTCCCACTGACTTTTAGGTATTAAGTTGTATCTACAGATACCTGCTGGTTATTAATTAATTTATTTGTGATTTGTTGTGGTCTGTAGGTTAAGAGTTTGAAACAGAAGTGTGAATATCAAGATTTGGAGCTGCAGAAATCACAGAGAAGAGCTGAAGAGGAATCATCCAAGTGCATACAAGCAATGGAAGTAATCAAGGCCACTGCTTCCCAGGTATTCTTATCTAATCCTCCCAATTTATTATCAGATGCATTCTGAGAAGTTATAAGTGAATGGCGAATATTAAGTTTCAATCAACATGTGAGAAAGGAAAATGAAAAGGAAAAGGAAAAATGAAAACAAGATTCAAGCACAGGTTTTACTATTAGCTACCATGTTTACATTAAATATTCATATACATACTCCTTTGCCTACTTTTTACTAAGAAGAGGAAAGTACCTTCATATCCTTGGGATGAACCAAAACTGCCACCTCTTTGTCACATTATCTTCATATGTGCACCCTACAGCTATAGCTTACCGCTGTGCACATGCTTGTGAATTTGTTAAGTATGTGAAAATGTTGAAGCATCAGTTAGATTCACATGTGCATACTCAAGCAAATACATGTTACTCTTACTCCTAAGAATGATTAAGAAATTTACTAGTTTGAGATGCTCGTGTTCAGTACTAAAGTATTCCAATTCCAACAAAATCTATAATAACGCAAAATAGAGCCTTTTAAACCATGGTCGGCCGCTTTGGCTAATTCAAATTGAAATCTGTAAAAGGTGATTCACAACGCTAAAGTGAATTGGTCGTCAAATTGAATCGAACCAACCAATGTGTTAACTCGGAAGGTACGCCGACAAATCGTCTGTAATTTAAATGACTTGGCATAGCCAATTGAAGATTTTTACAGAAGTGGGTGAGTTGAATTGGAATTGGTGAAATGACTTGGCCATGACTCATTCTAACTTGGTTTTTAATCGTCCGAGACCGAGTCATATTAGAATCTATGATGAACGATTTGCATTCCGAGTCTGCTTCGGCCAGCCATGTTGTCAACCAAGTAAAAACCATGAATAATCTTTCATTTTACTAATTTACAATCATATAAACAGAAAGTAAAACAATTTTCGGAGATACTTTCAAGAGGCATACATTCTAGCATTAATCTATACCTACCACTCTAAATATATGATTTACAAAACTTTGCTTCCTGTACTCCTTGATAATTAATCCAACAAAGGTACAATCTTAAAAGGATTCTACTAGAAGCTTTCATCTTACATAAATTTTGCTCAATTAATGGAATAAATTTCTATCATTATCTTAGGCTTTCGATATAACGCACAAGTTATAACCAATTGTAGAGAATATTAGCTTCATCCCCCTTCTCATGTACATTTGTAAGTTCTAGATCAATGAAATGAATTTCTAGATCAATATCTTAGGGTTTTGATATGACGCACAAGTTATAATCAGTTGCATAGAATAGAATATTAGCTTCATCACCCTTCTCATGTACATTTCTAAATTCTAAGTTATAACATTATAAATTATTAGGGTTTCGATATAACGCACAAGATATAATCAGTTGCATAGAATAGAATATTAGCTTCATCACCCTTCTCATGTACATTTCTAAATTCTAAGTTATAACATTATAAATTATTCATAAGTATATTTTGGTTATCTGTAAATCTTAACCAGCAAGCTTAGTGAACAATGAAAATGTGCAGACAATGACATTACTTTTGAGATTTTATACAATCCCTTACATGCTTTGTTTTCCAGTATCTTACCAACTCACTCTAATCACACGATTTTCTTGGTTTTATATGCTATTCAGTTGAAGGACATGACAAAAACATTACCTGCTGACGTTTATGAAAGTGAAACTTTGAGAGCCATGCATGCTCAAGTAGAAGCTCTACTGCAAACAAATGGAAGCGACACATCAAGAGTTTCTTCTTCCTTGCCAGCAGATAGTTCAGAGCCTGACCAACACAATATGGATAAACCACTTTTGGCCAATGAATCCTCTACTAACATAAAAGATATAAGGATGGATCATACTGTTGATGATACAGGGGTTAGTAGCTTATCACAGGACGCTGAAGGCAATAAACCATCTGCATCTGATATCAGGGAGACTGTTCCTCACCAAAGCACTGAAAATGGTTCAAGAACACACAGAATTTCATCAACAAAAAATGGAGGAGAAGAAGTGATTGAGCAATTTGAACCCGGTGTATATATAACTCTTTTTCAACTACGGAATGGAACCAAAATCTTTAAACGTGTTAGATTCAGGTATTTACCTGCCCACTTAGTTGCTTTGGCAATAACATTATATATATGTTAGTTCTTTATCTAGTGAAGCTTTATTTCAACCCATTCTTTTATTTGCAGCATAACAATGTATACATTTCTGGGAAATGTTAGAACACACATCAAGTTAATATCTTTTGCATGATATCTTTTAACTAAGCCTTAAATTTGTATTTCTTTCTGGATCATTGGACTTCCATATTAATAAAAGCTTTCACATTCACCTAGGCAATAATCTTTGACAGTGCAGTGAATAAATCCTCTATATATCCTCCACTAACCAATTTATATACAACCTGTTACACAAAGTGCTTGTTTTAGGATAGATATGTATAGTTTTATCCGTGGTAAATCAACAACCAGTGGTTAGAGGCATGGCCTCCCTTTGGGAGGTCATGGGTTCAAACCCCATACAGGGAACACATCCTCATTTAATATAAAATGGAGGTGCCTCTTACCCCTAGGTTCTCCTAAGGCTGGTTCTAGCTCGGATAGCCCAAAATCGTGTTGCCTATTATAGAAAAAAAACAAAAAGAAATAAAAAATGTGTATGGGGTTATAATGATTAGGATGTGTATCCTCACTCTCCATTCTCTCATTTTTCTTTACTTCTCTTCTTGCTCTATTATCAATCATGTCACATGTGCGCATTGGTTTATAAATGATAATTAACATCATGAGCTATTATTAGCTTTGCCACTTCCAACTGCTTGTCTCTTTCTAGATATATTTCATATATGCTTTCATTGTTTCGACAGCAAAAGAAAGTTTGACGAGCAGCAGGCAGCAGATTGGTGGAAGGAGAACAGTAGTAAAGTGTTTCAGAAGTATAAGAATCACGGGACAGACAGTGCTCCAACTGGTTCTTCTGCCAATGCAACACCTGCTGAGGAAGAAGAGGCAGTGCCACCTCCCGAAAGCTAGCTTCAATAAATTAGATTATTCAAATTAACAAGAAAAAGTGGACAAGTAAGAAAGAAAACATACTCCTGAATGGTGTTATGGATGTGAGAGTAGTTATCCTACTTGCCCTCATAAGTACAGCTCAAGATTCTTTTTTAACCCCAGAATGATGGTAGAGACGCAATTTTTGTCACAATAACAAGAGCCCAAGCTAAAAATGGGAAGAGATGATGAAAAATCTTAAAGTGATTTATGGAAGACAAATCTTGTCTGTGATTCTTTTGTTCTTTTATTCTTTTATTCATTTCTTTGTAATCTGTTTTTTTTTTCATCTGCTTGTTAACATTGTACTGTACAGTCGATGAGCTCTTCTCTCATTGTAAATCTTTTCTTTAGACATTGAAATCCCCTGTAATGTTGATGAGGGCACAGATTTCCCTTTCTAACTCTAAAATTAGAAACTCATACATTTGATCATCTTGTATGCAGAACTATTCATCTATGTTTGAGATCATTAGCATCCCAAAAGACTGAAGTAAACTAGCTGCACTGATGATATAATGAGTATGACTTGATCGTATCATAACAGATTATTCATCAGAACCTTTAAATGTGTGCAGTTGACTTGATCGTATCATAACAGAGGAAAAAAATAAATATTCAAGAGAAACACTTCAAATTATGTGTGAACAATTCTGTTTCGGGTATGATCGTCAAATATTTGAACTTTTGAACCATGGTGTTGTCCACTGAAAGATCAAACTAACAAACAAATTATTATGTACTCTTAGCTTCAGAAGTTGATCTATAGTTTAAGCTTTTAACCATCTATTTTATTGCTAATTTTAAACCAACTTCCGATGGGGTTAAAATTTTAAACCGACCTGATTCTTCTCGAGTATGATGCACATGATGAGAATGTCAATCTCACAAAAATCAGCTCTGCATCATCTCCATATGAGTCTCACGAGCAGGGTGTACATGGAGTGTAAGAGTAGGTGGTGTATTACACAAAACACTAAAGGGTGTTTAGACTTGGCAACGAGTCAGATTAGGTTCGCGGGTCAGTTTTCCTAACCCTAATCCAGACTAGTTTTGATCTTGTTGAGTTGTTCTATATAAAAACAAACCAATGAGTCTGGGAGCGACCCTAACCTTGATTCGTTTAGCCACAGGTCAAGGTAGAGTAGGGTTGACCCGCGGGTCGGATCAGCTAGCTCCTAGCTATAGGGATGCGAGTAAAATTTCCTACCATTTTCCGTGATATAATTCCTTATCCCTTTTCGATGGTTAAGATGGAAAAAAGTCAACAAGAAAGGGTCAAATAATCAGAAGGTTCATATCATTTTTGGCGTTAAAAGAGATGGGCTTTGAAATTGGGGTCCACTAATTAGACGGTCCTGATTGACAATCTACCCATCTTCTATTTTACTATCTTTGTTGATTCTCTGAGTATTTATAATCTTCAAAAAGAAATAGAAGATGAAGATCTATCAATTCTGGGTTAGGTCGTAGGTGATCTAATCTCAAGGATTTCAATTAATAAACCCTTAAAAGCACCCTTTGCCCCAGTTTCAACAAACAAAACCAAAGGGTGGCCATGAGATATTTGAAGGGAAGGGGTTAATAAAAAGGTGATGCTACTGCTGTTGGGTTGTCAAAGATTCTGAGAGTTTGCAATGGTTTCCTTGTCGACGTGGTTTCGATACATAGCACACAAGTTTGAGTACTCTGTTTCTCTCAGTTGGAAGGTTAGTCCCCTTCTCTCTCTTTTTCTCTCTACCCTCATCTGGATTTGGTTGATTGAATGAAAGTTTTGATTTTCCCTTTGGGTTTCGTTGATTATGTCTATTTTAGGGTAGATTTCTTTGTTGATCATTTCTTGAGGTGGGTTTGTTCAGACTTATTTGTGATTTTTTCTGTTTCTTTTTTTTTTTCGTGTTAATGTGGGGATTGATGAAAAGATTGAGACTTGTTTGTTCCTTTGTTGTGAGGTTTCATCGATTCTTATAATTTTTTAGGAATTAAAGCTTTGGTCTGCCCTTGATTATTCTCCTGCTTGTTATTTGGGTGCTCTCTATTTACTAATGGGGGTTTCTCTTTTCTTTTCCTGTTAATGTTGGGGGTGGATGGGCTGATGGGATTTCTCTATTTCTTGTTAATGAATTTCTTGTTTTTCTTCAACATTTTTTTTATGAGTTCTAAAATGGGTCTGCATTAGCACCCTTAGGGCTTTATTTTGTCATTCTTTTCGTGGCTTCTTGTGATGCCCACCCACTGTTTCGATGAACTACAACGTTTTCTTGATTAAATCCAAAATGCACTCTTTCTTTCTTTTCCTTTTTTTCCTTTTCTCTTAAAATTTCTATGATTTCTAGAATTAAAAATGAAGGAAAATAAGAATCCTAAAAAATAGCAAAGCAATGATAAATCTCAGAAAATAAAGAATAAAATGAAAAGAATCATGAGAAATAAAAGTTGTTTATTGAGGCATTAGGTCTGCAAACACACATTACTAAAAGAAAAGAATCATGAGAATGAAAAGTTGTTTATTAGATTGGTTATCAGTTATCATCTATGCTGGACATTGGTAGAATTCTCTTTAGTTATTGTTCTTACAATGATGTGGATTTCGTAGATTCCTTGAGAGGAATCATTCATTTAGGATTTATGAGTACTAGGTAGATGATTTGCATTGCATAGACATTTCATTCATCAATCAGGCCCTGTGATTTGTTTTATTTTTGTTCATCTGCTATTTGGAAATAATATGTTCTTCCTTTATTATAGCTAAAGGTGGTAGCACAGAATCATTCCCTTCAGGGAATGTCCTGACTAAGTCTTTGTTGTGATGCAGAGCTATAAAATAGGCCAAATCAGTGACAGACAAGTAAATGATGCCGTCTGGAAGAATGTATTTCAGGGCAAATTGACATACTTGCATTGGAATAAAGGACAAGAGATGGCCCCTACAATAGGAGAGCAGGGGGGAACACTTCTTGTTCGGAAACTAGCAGATCCAACGTAAGACTTGCATAATGTAATGGTTTTTGTGTAGGTTACTAACATCCTTTAGCAAAAATGTTTATATTAGGACTTTATCTATATATACGAAACAATCATGTTTAAGGAATTTTTTACATCGATCTCAATTGGTTTTATCTCGGCAACCGTCGTCTTGTCAAATCTCATGCATACAAGTGTATCACGTCCCTGATTTCTACCTTACAGACACCTCTGTAATAAATCATATCCCTGTGGCTTGAAATCTTGTGATTCTCCTTTGAAACTTTTATGTGTGTTTGTGTGTAACTGTGTATGGATGGATCTTGATCTTGTTCTTTCTAGTTTCTTATTGCATATGTATGTTTCTACTACAGGCGTGTTTTTGTTGGGGATGTTGTTGTCGTAAAGGACCCAGAGAAGTCAGATGACTATCTGGTTAGAAGATTGGCAGCCACCGAAGGGTATGAAATGGTATCTACTGACGAGAAAGAGGAACCTTTCGTTCTTGAGAAGGATCAGTGTTGGCTGCTATCTGACAATGAAGCTTTGAAGCCAAAGGTATTATCGATTTTCTTATTTGTTAATCTTCAGAGGGGTCAGTTTCAGGGGTGGACAAGATTTTCAGTTCCAGCCTCTTTCATCTGTTTCATGCATTGCGATTGATTGAGCAGCGTCCGTTTCTAATCTTCAGAAAAATGGTCACATTGATGCACAATTCTTACTGTTTAAGAAAAATAAATCTGCATACAATGACAGTAGTGTGTTAAACTGGTTGAAGCGTTGGACATGGAAAATAGGGTGAGATTTGTTTCAACAACCCATAAAAAATTTATAAGATGCTTTCACTTTCCTATGCTTATTAACATTAATCAGTATTCATTGAGTTCTGCAAATTACGGTTTAACTGCAACTGCTAGCTATGGATTGACCCACCAAAGAGAATTCGCATTAGGCATGAACCTATTAGGTAAATATTATATGCTAGCTATGGTTATTGAAAGTGAGACAACACACACATACATATGAACATACACATGCTCATTGGGTCCACAGAATGATATTTTTCGAGCTGATTTATTTTAAGGATTTTCTCACCAAAATTTTATTCATAGTTTAACAGTGAGAGAGATGAGCCAGCCAGAACGGCCTAACTTGAGAATTTTTGCAAGTTACATAAGAATGACTATTACATGGCAATATATTTCAATGATTCCTTATTTTCTCCCTTTGGGAAAAAGAAGTGGTCTCTCTGCTTGTGATGTGGAAATTCTCCGCATAACAGGGCTTCCAGGTTGACTATTCATGTAGTGGGGTAGCATGAATGACCTAACACCTTGGATGTTTGGGGGCCAATCTGATCTTTCTAACGTTGGCAACGATTTGTTTCCCTCGACATTATACAGATTCGAATTGGTGTCAGTTGTTTCAGGTCCAATTTAGTGGCTTTTCTTCTCCATTAAATTTTCTTTTGGGCAGGAAGCGAAGGACAGTCGGACATTTGGCCCCGTTCCTATGACTGATATTGTTGGCAGAGTCATCTATTGTTTGCGAACAGCCGTAGACCATGGTCCTGTCCAGAACAGGTGAGCTCACTCTTGAACCACGAGATCTCACTCAATTCAATCACCTCTTTATGTGATTTCAAGAGATATATCTGTTGACACTGCTAACAAACTCTTGTGTTTTCTGTCCATTTATCTCTGGCAGTCGTGCAAGCATGCAAAAGGATTCTCCAGTGATTGCAGTTGAACTGGATGTCGATGAGATGGCTAAGAATCACAAAGTGTAGAGTTGATGGTCTTAATTTATTCCATGCAAAAGCTAAAGCTGATTCCTTTTTCAAAAAAATCATGTTTTATGTGCCTGAGTGAGTTCTGAACAAAATAAATGAAAATAAAGACACGGATGAAAGTTTCTGCAGGTACATTTATCGTGTGTTTTTTTTAAGGATATCATGTAAATTGTTAACTATGGTGGTGTGGGAGGGGAATCAGCATCAGGTAGTCTCTCTTGTTCTCTCAGTTTTCTATTTTGTAACCGAAGAACGTCAAGCTGCGAATTTCGAGTTAGCTTTTCACCAAGAGAACAATTATTGGTAGTTAGGATACTGGATACAGCTTTTGTGCTCTCTGATTTGGTAGTTAGCTCTCTATTTGTGCTTCAAAACGCAGGTTTGTTTGTGTTGGTTGTTTCTTCTTTTGTTTGCATATGAAAGTGTTAAATCGGGTAGGGTTTGTTCTGAGCCTGGTGTTAGTTGGCTCTCTTTGCCAAACACAGTAACCATGTGGTTTATAATTTGAGCGCATGGTAGCTACCTTGAGCTGCAGCGTTGGCTGTGTTTTTTTATCGTAAGATCTGAATCTGACTCGTCTCAATCTTATTCGTCTGAAATCTTTTAGACAACTCTCTTGTAGTCAACTAGAGCATGCCTTCTTCGTACCCCTGTTTTTTTATGCTGTGCTGCGGTGGAGTCTAGGAGATGGTGCTGATGCAATTTATGTTTGGGTTTTCTTCTTGTTAATGGAGGGGAAAAGAAGAATAACATAGGGTTTGGGGGCAGTTTGGATATTTTATAAAATTTTTTTCCTTGGGCCGAGTAGTCTTTTTAGTTTGAATTAATTTCCTATGAGTTTGAATCTTAGTAACCGAAACTTTGGTATAGGGGTGACGCTCTCGCTCCGGAATCTCGCACTCTCGCTCTGACCTATGCTCCAACGCTCCCGCTCCTGCTCCGAAGGTATTTTAGAACTAAGAACATTTTTTAATCGGCCGTTTCGACGCTCCCGCTCTCGCTTCGTTCTCGCTCTGACCCGCGCTCTGGTTACTTAGGTTTTTAATTAATGGAGGGGTGGGCGGGTGGCTCTCTTGCTTTGGAATCTTGTGCTTCTACATTTTTGAATTAGGAATATTTTTTAATCGGCTGCTCTGGTGCTCTCACTCCAGCTCCCCTCTTTGATTATTTAGAACCAATCAAAGTATGAAGAGCATCAATTGAGGCGTGTGCGAACCTTTCAACAACGTATCGTGCCTTAGAAAGGTAACAACCACACCCAAGTATTCCTTTGTTCAACTAGTTTTTGGAGCCCTTCAGTCAAGATGCTCTAAATTCCACACAGCTGATATAAAGCCGCAAGAAGTGCCCCTTAGTTTAGCTGATAAAGTTTGTTGGTGTTGATAGCATAGTTTTAGATTCAAATCTCGTTTGTATTAAATAAATTAGAATATATTGGAAGGCGTGCACAATTTAGGAGCGTATGAATACTTTTTGTAGTTGATAGTTAATCTTTTGATGCATGCAGGTTAGAGGTTTTCGTTAGGAGTTCTTTTTCTGTCAGTTAATGGTAGGGGTGTCAACGGGTCGGTTCCGGATCGGAACCTAAAGGTTCCAGATCCGGTCCCGTTTATAAGAAGCGGTTCCGGATCCTTTCGGTTCCGGTTCCGGAACCTCAATTAGTAGTTCCGGATCCGGTACCGCTAGGATCGGGGTACCCGATACCCGTTTTAAATTATTATTTTTTTATTTTTTTCACACAAAATCTATTTGTATTTTGTATTTTCGTATTTTATTCAATTATAAAATTTATTTTATTATAAAATTTATTAAATAATAGTCATTGGTTTCTTTTTTTAATTAAAAAAAATTAAAAAAAATTTAAAAATTCTTATATAATAGTAAATTAAACTATAAAATTATAGAATTTATACGGAACCGGGTACCCGCGGGTACCCGTTGGGTGGATCCGAAATGGATCCGAAAAATTTCGGATCCAAAACGGGTAGATCCGAAATGGATCCGAAATTTATCTGATCCACAAAGTGAGGTCCCGGAACTGCAAAAAACGGTTCCGGTACCGGTTCGGTTCCGGGTTTTTGGGTACCAATTGACACCCCTAGTTAATGGTGCTTTCTCACGTACGCCTTTACTTGTAATGTATTTGCAACTCAACAATAGTCCCATCATAAAAAAAGAAAAAAGAAAAAAAGAACTACGCCAATTAAAAAGATTGTATATAAATTTAGATACTAAGTGCACACTTCTCAACCTGCAAATGAAGTTGCTCACAACAGCTGCTTGCTAATAGGAGTTGGGGGTAGGAGTTATTGCAAATGAAACCCTTCTGTATATAAATTCAATTCGGGTTGAGTTACTGGGACACAAAGTTCACATACATTTTATTATGCAATCATCAAATATTTTTAAGTCCCTATAAAATTTCTCTGGTAAATATTTACAGTTATTTCCACTTATACCCTTACTACAATAATTATATGACTCATGTGCCTCTCCGTAATCACAACCCTAAAACGAATCACGATTACACGTGCCTTCCCCTGGTAATTACTGAAAAATACACAAAAAGAAAGCCTCTTATCACAGCAGCTAAAGATAGTATTGTAAGACGAACCAAACGGTGCTTTTGGGAGCGAAAACACCATAAAATTGCAAAAACCGCCAATGAGACCAACTTCGATGCTCTGAGCAATGTCTCAAGGAATCCATCTCGTTTCTAGTAACATCCCAGGTATGAATTCTCCATCTTCTTCTTTCGTCCTCTCTATCTCATCCTCTTTTGTTTGTTTGAACATTTTAGGGTTTGTTCCTGGATTAGGCTTTAAATATGTTTTTTTTTTTTTTTTTTTCCCTGTATTGGGTCGTGAAGATTATAATCGTTTTCATTAATTCTTCTGTATGTAATGGAAGATGGGTATATGGGTCTGTGAAGTTTAGCAGCTTCATGTGGGGTTTTCTGTGGTGGACCTCAAGTGAGCCATGGAAGGTTTTGGTGGCTTTTCATGGTTTCTTCTTTGCTTTTCTTCATTTTCGGTAAAATTGGTCTATGTGTTTGTCAAACTCAGTATCTTTCTTGGGGTTCTATGGTTGAAATTTTAGTTGGTTTATGAAATGGAGCTTTGTTGAAGTAGATAATCTAGGTCCACAAGATAAACGGTGACAGTTTTGATATTTCTGTTTGTATATCCTGGAGATTAGTGAATTAGGTTAGTTCAGTAAGGAGAGAACGGTTTTAACTTCCCATTTTCTTTCTTGATGGTTTTTTTTTCCCCCAGTATCCATTCTTTGTTTTTAGAACTTTTAGCACCTCAGTCAAATGGGTCATGACTCATGAAGATTAAGTTGTGTCTACGGATTTTGCTTGTTTTAATTTGGATGAGTTTAATGCTGTAGCGTTTTGGGTTTTTTCACTTGAAAGCATTCTTCAAATGATTTTTATGTTTTTTTGCGCTCTAGGACATCAATAGCAAAATTGAGGACATTAATGAGTTTTATGTACTTTCAATAATTGACTTAGGAATATAATACATCCTTGAGATTCTAGGTTGAATTGTTGCATTGGATTTTGGGTCTTTGAAATTTGTGAGTTTTTTGTGGTTCTTTCTCCGCACGTGTGTGTGTGTGTGTGTGTCGTCAGCCTGCAACTTTCCTGGTTCAGTTGTTGTGTCTAGTGAGCTTGATTTGTAAACGTGCCTAACATATCACAAACTCAAGGAAAAGATACTTGTCTGCCCCTCAAATCCTTATGCTTGCATGCTAGACATATTTCCCCAAATCCCCTTTTCTTATAATTTTTTATTTATTTATGTTAATAATGCCAGTAGTGCACTAAGCCTCATGTATTAAAACACTTGAACGATGGATTATTACTTCCCTTAACTTTGTGTGATCAACTTAAATGATGCAATAGGTACGCAAAAATAGGTCAACAAGCACCGAAGAATTTATTTATACCATGTCATACATGACGCATGGCAGCATGGGGGTGGTTTTGTTAGGTGTCACTTAAGCAAAGTAATCCTTATATGGTAAAAATTAATGAATGCTTTAACTTCATTTTTTTTTTCTTTCCTTTTTTTGGATCTATGTAGTTGAAATTCTTATGGAAGCATTTCAAGTACTCACCTTATCAATTAGCGCACTCACAGATCGCACTTCGTTGTTAATTGACTAACTGACACATAGAGAGTGTTCTCCAATGGTTGGTAGAAGAGCTGTTTTTAATACCTTCTGATAGGGTAATTGTCCTGTATCTTAAGAATAAGTAGATTCCATATCTTGAAACTAACCAAATGATACGTGCTAATATGGATTTTAATTACGTTGCCTTAGGTGCATAACTTTCTAAAGCTGCAGCTGCAGCTGCATTATTAGGTTTTAGTTTGTCCACAAACTACCAACTAATTCGCACTTGTTTTCTCGCTTGCCCAGTATGAACAAATTTTTTTTCATAGGAGTATCTCTAGGAACAAAATTTCTCATGTCCATATCAGTAACACAAGGGAGATCCAGTTACTCAATAATATGTTTAACAGCCCAAAAATCCCCTGGGGCATGCCTAGAGACACATCATAACAGATAGGAAGCCAGACCAAACTTGCGTAGTTGATTTATTTCGATGTTTAAAGCTAACACTTATTACATAGTAGTTGAACAATGCAACTTTATAAATTTTGCCTATGTTTAATTATCAAGTATAAATTTTGGCTTCATGAAGGTTTTGGACCAGTAGAGGGTAAATGTCTCCTCTGTTCAGGAGTTCCAGGAAGGGCAGTCACTGTATCGTCCTACTCTTATCATGGTGATGTCAAGCCCTTTCCACCTGTCAAGATTCTCTTGAAGAAAAGCCCATCGTTTTTCTCCAAAAGAGCATCATCTCGTGTCTGTACGGCGAGCTCCAGCAATCATAGAAGGAACCCAGACTTCTCTAGGCAAAACAAGCAAAATCATGGGTTCTCCAGAAACAAGAACAGGCAAAACCTAGACAGAGATAACTCTGAAAACCTTGAAGACTCTGAGATCTTGTCCTCTAAAAATGGGCCATTACTTTCCCTTTCCACTAGCCCGAGGTTCCAGGCAACTGCAACACCTGGTCCAAGAGAGAAGGAGATTGTCGAACTATTCAGAAAGGTCCAAGCCCAGCTCCGGGAACGGGCAGCAATAAAGGAAGAAAAGAAGATGGAAGCCTCACAAGGACAAGGTAAGGAGAGTGAAACAGTTGATTCCCTTCTTAAATTGTTGCGAAAACACTCAGTTGAGCAAGGGAAAAGAAGAACTAGCAGCAGTAGTAGAGACTTTGTTTTAGAACAGCCTGAACAACAGAATATCCCATTTGATGAGGAGCAAAATACAAACTTCTTGAACTCAAATTCTAATTCTAGGGAGGAAGCCCAAGAACCAAATGCAAATCCTTTTAGGAGGCCAGTATCGAACTTCAGGCGCAAATCTCCAGTTCCAAGAGTAAAGTACGAGCCTGTATATTCTCCAAAGGACAACATCAGTTCTCTCTCATCATCGAAGCTGCAAGGAAGGAGAAAGAAGAACGAGGTTGAGCCTGAGCCTGAGCCCGAGTTTGAACCTGAACCTGAAATTGAGCTCGAGTCTGAGCTGGAGGAGCCATTTTCTGTTTCTTCTGATGTGCACGATGAAGTGTTCGCTGAGATATCAGAGTCTGAATCCTCCGATGTTGATGAAGCTTATAATGATGAGATTGTTGAGACACAGTCGTCGACCCAACACACTGACTTGAGTGCATTAAAACTATCAGAATTGAGGGTAATTGCCAAATCTCGTGGTCTGAAAGGGTACTCTAAGTTGAAGAAAGTCGATCTCATCGAGCTACTGGGTGGAGACTAGGGTGGTAGATTACATGTCCACATGAAGCAGCAGATGGATAGATCGACGATTCTTACATACGCAGAAAAGATAAGTTTAATTTTGTTCTTTAACCTCTTCCAAATTTTTTTGTCCTTCGGTTTTCATGTGTGGAAGTCCTTTTTCCCGTCTTAGGACTTCATTAGCTGTGATTTTCAATTTTTCAGGGTGTTGGGTACTGAAAGTTAATACTGTTTGTACTTTCTAGGATTTTGAATGGTGTCCTGTTTTATTGAGCTCTTGAATCTTGGTGTAAGTTTTAAATTTCGGGTATACATTTTGCATTGCTGTAAATTTGCTTCACTGTTATCTTTTGGATGTGTTAGGGTGAAAATTGTAATAGTAGACATCTTTATATTTGGAGGTTCACAAGATTTTCGCCATGCAGCTGCCGATAAAAAGGAAAAGATACTGTGCAGTTGGCAACAATGCCCATCGATCTGGCATGCGATAATAATAAATCGCAATTGAATAGGGTTTTTGTTGGCAAATATCCAACAATATCCATACCTTCAATCAGTAGCTTCTTACAATCTCCCCAGCAGGCTGAAAACTGTAAATAATACTAGCAGGTATGCAGTGAGCCTCGAGGGGTTGGACTTGGACCGATGGTTGAGCCGTTGAGGTCAGTGGCATGAAAATAAGATGTCTCAACTTACATGTGGAAGATGATCAAAGGCTGAATTTTGGTGAGACGATCGGATCCCTTCTCAAATTTCAAATGTTAGAGATCAAATGATAAATAGAATGGAGCCGTTTGGAAACAAAACTTTATTAACTGAAGCAAAAAAGTTATACTTTGTATGGAAGAACTGAAAAACTTCTTCGTCAATGTTACGAAACTTGACATCTTTCTAGTTTCTACTATTGCACCATCTCACCATTGCTCTCATTCACATCATAAGTAACGGTTTTGTAACTAATGCAACTTAAAGCACGTTTTGTAGTGTAGAAATGGAGGGAGTGCAGTTGGTTAGTCCACACCCATTTTAGTAACCATAGCATAGAGTGCGAGTGGGAAAAAGTGAAAGTATTGGAGTGGCCAAATCTGAAATACCTTTGAAGCGGGAGTGTGAGTGGTTCGTAATGGGAGCGTGAGATTCTTCCGAAGCAGAGTGTCACCCACTCATCCCTATACCACCGTTCTAGTCACTAATTTCCCATTACCTCCCCTCAAGGAGGTCACGCACGCCTAGAGGCCCTAGGGCCTAGACAACTCTGCCAATTCTGACTTTTATAAGAGCATCTCCAATGCAAAAGTCTTAGAAGACAATGTCTTATCTACGTGGCATGTCTTATAAGACAATGTCTAATCTACGTGGCAACAAAATCTTCACAATAGACATTGTTGAAAAAAATGCATCTCCAATGCAAATGTCGTGGGATGACTTTTTAACTCATGTGGCACTTAATTTTTGAATGGGTCAAACTTATTTTGTTTAAAAGGTAACTAAAAGTTTTGGAGGGAAAAAAAATTTGCTGATGTGGACCGTAAGACATTGTGAAGATGAATGTCTAGAAATAGACATTCTACTTCACAATGTCTAGAATAACTACCGCCACATCATCATCACATCTTTTCTTCACATTAGAGAAGGTTTTTTTAAAGAGAATGTCTATTTATTCTACGTGACAGTCTTATTTTACCACATTCACATTAGAGCATCTCCAATGCAAAAGTCTTAGAAGACAATGTCTTATCTACGTGGCATGTCTCATAAGACAATGTCTAATCTACGTGGCAACAAAATCTTCACAATAGACATTGTTGAAAAAAATGCATCTGCAAATATCTTGGGATGAATGTCTTATTTTACCACATTCACATTGGAGATGCTCTAAATGACTTAACCGAAAGAGTTATTTGCTTTTTGGTGGTTACCAAACTACTAACTCCTTATCACAAGCGAACAGTTTCGTTTTTTTTTTCGAACCTGAGTTCGACACAGCTATTGACCCACCAACGTCAAAATCTGAAATCAATTTTATCTGGTCCATATTACCGCACCTAATCGCAAGACTGATATAAAAATCATAATTTTGCTCAAAAACCCCATTTTTGAATGACAAATACCAAAAAACCCACAAACATTTACAAATATCCAAAAGTCCAATTTTATTTATTGTATTTACCGTTTTCTCTTTACTTTTTATCTAAATATCTATTTACCCAACTTTGACTAAACGTGTAGGTTTTTTTATTTTTATAATCACTAGTTTACCATTCCTAAATTAACTCATGTTTTCACTCTCATATATTCTCTCTTCCCTGATTTACGTTAGATTTAATTTTTGTTTGAAAATTTGGTTTCCTTTTTTTATCTCAAACTATTATTAGTTGTCAAAATCGAAATCTTTCAAATCTTAGAGGATTATTTGCTAGATCTTCAATAATATCTTATTTTTTAAATAGTTTTTATTCTTCTTTATTGTTTATTTTTTGTTCTTCAACAGAGTTTCTTCCAGATTTTTGTTGAAGACGAAGAAATTTTTTTATTGTAGTTTCCTCAAAGAAAGAGTAAAGATTCAAGATTTATCTTTTTTTATTGATCATTTTTGCTCTTCTTCAAATATAAATTTACAAAGTAGTTGTAAACTGATATAATTTTTTTCTTTTTTATTTTTGTAATTCTATATGAATCGTTAAATTAAATTGTTTACGTAATTATTTGTGCATAATTTGGCAGCTTATTTGTTTTTTCACTTCTATATTTTTTTTTCATGTAAGCTTGTTTCGAATTGCAACTAATGTTTGTGTTTATGTGATTTATGATTTTTTTTTGTCTTTATACATTATTGAGTTTCAAACAAATTGAATAAAATTTATTTTTGCAAACAAAATTAGGGAAATAAAGTTCATTTTTTCCAATGCAAATTATTTTTTACTTTTGCAATAAAGGTTTTGTACATGTGCAAAGTGATTTTTGCATAATTAATTTATTTATCCTTTTAAGATTATTTTGATTTTATTGATGATCCATTATTTCAAATATTATTTTGCAAATTTTTTTCTAAATGCAGTTTA
Organism: Macleaya cordata; assembly: GCA_002174775.1. NCBI lineage: Eukaryota > Viridiplantae > Streptophyta > Magnoliopsida > Ranunculales > Papaveraceae > Macleaya > Macleaya cordata. The sequence goes on along the minus strand of MVGT01003956.1, from coordinate 1,476,909 downwards.
TAATTTTGTAATGGTTTGTGATTTTTTCGTTCTAGAAATCTCAAGGTTTTCAAAAACTAATTTAATTTAGAGAAATTAGTGGTAGGTGGTTTGTAATAATTTTAGAATTTTTAGGGTGAATGGATAAGTTTCCTAAAATATAATTCATTTAACAATTGGTTAATTTCTTCTTGAAAAGGGTAAAAATGTCTAAGAAAAGTTATGCATGTGTAATAAGATATTTTGGAGTTTTTAGCTATTATTAAATGTTTGTGGAGGTTTTGGACAAAAATATTCTAGTTTTGGAGGTTTTGGCCGAATCCCGTATAAAAATCCCGTGTAATCCATGATGTAACAGACGAGATATATATCAATAATTATTTCAGGTTGCTCGTTCGTTCAACGAAGCTTCTTCGGTTTGGGCCCCGCGGATCCTTCTTCACTACGGAATCTCTCTGCATTTCTTCTATTTTTGTTGGCTTTTTAACCTTTACTTTAAACAATTAGGTCACTCAAATTGTTGCCCTAGAGTTTTTAATATTTGTTGTTAATCTTTTAGAACAGAACCGGAGAAAAAACGACTTTCTCTGGATTAAAGCTTCATTTTGTCTCAGATTCAGATTGTCATCATTTAGGGTTTTGATTTTTGGTTCTGGTTTGTTTTGCAACTCATATTCTCTCTTAGGGTTAGGATTCGTGTATCTTGGAGAGAAAAAATAAATAAATGGGGCAGCAACAATCCAAAGACGAGCTACTCTATCAACAAGTCAATTACGCGAACATTGAAGGGATAAAACAACTTAGAAATGAAGGCGCAGGTCTTGAGGTAATCGAAATTTTTTTTTTTGAAATTGATAAGTGCTCTTTTGTATGTTTATGAGAATTTGGGTGTTTTTTTTTTTTCGTATTCCATTTCAGATTGATTTTCTGTCTTACATAGAATCATATTAGTTTTATGTGCATTTGTATGCATTGAAGAAGTAAAAATCTTATACTAGAGTTGTTTTTGTAGTGGATTGACAGAGAAGGAAAGACTCCCTTGATTGTGGCTTGCATGAATCCTGAACTTTTTACTGTTGCCAAAACACTGATTGAACTTGGCGCTAATGTTAACGCTTATCGCCCTGGTAAGAATTGATATATTGCATTTTGCATTAGTGGAATTCTATGTTGCCAAAACCCTGATTGAACTTGGAGCTAATGGGGAATACTGGATTTGCGTCTATAGTGTTGTATGTTGCCAAACCTTTGTTTTAACGTAATCTCTAATGTGAACACTTATCGATCACGCAAGATGCTTGATTTTGCATCTATAATGGTCTATCTTGCCAGAACTCTTAGTTGAACTTGACACTAATTTGAACGCTTATTGCCTGGTTGTGAGGCTGCAATGCTCTAACACTGGTAAATCAAATTTGCATCTGTAATGTACTATGTTGCCGAAACCCTTAATTCAACTTGGCTATAATGTGTGCTTATTGATGTGGACTTTTTTATCTATAATTTTCTATAATGTTATCCTCGATCAAACAAATAATCTTCAAATAAAATCTCTCTCTCAGAGGATTTTTTTACAGCCCCTTGTAGAACTTCAAGAATCTTCAAATAAAATTTAACATTCATTATACGGTTATTCTGAGTGTCCACTTTCTTGGTTGATGTATTCTATGATTATCTGGACCCTGGAGAATTCATTCGATAAACGTTAGAGAAGGTCAGGGTAAGAAAATATTGATGTCATTATCAGAGCTCCCGGGGAGCTTATTATTTTAGAAATGTTTATCTCCAGAACTGGAATCAGATGGACTTTTATTGAGATAAGAGCGGTTATTAAAAGCTCTTTGACCTTTGTAAAGTTAAGTTCCATCCTTATCATTTGAAATGTTTCCAAGTCCTGAATCCATTTACCTAATTCTTAAAATAGTTTTGATTGGCAAATTAGAACTTCTTGTTTCTTTTATGGAAAGTGTAAATGGTGCCACAGGTCACATTAAATTTTCTTCATGAGTTGCATCTTCATTATGCATTTTGAATGGTTAATTCCTCTCTTTCTTCTTTTGTTCTTGATCACTTCATACATAATCAATTTGACATTCACAGTGTGTCTATCTATGGTTTTCATTGTTTTATTCTGTTTTACTTTAGGGTGTCATGCCGGTACTCCTTTACATCACGCGGCAAAGAGAGGCCTTGACCAGACTGTTAAGTTACTCCTCTCCCATGGAGGTTTGTATTATCAACTTCATATGAAATAAAGTCTGTTGTACTGCAGTGGAGGCTGGACCTTAAGTTCCTTGCTTTGACAACCCTTTCATATTGTTTGTTTTTAGTAGTGCCTTAATGAATAGATTGTTAATTGTCTCAGCAAATGCTTTGGTGATGAACGATGATTGTCAGACTCCACTTGATGTTGCGAGAGCAAAGGGGTATAGCAATGTTGTTCGTGCAATTGAGGTACTCGTTATGTTTTGCAAAGTTTTACTTAATTACTCGTGTTTTTTTTCTTCTGAATATGTGCTTTGCTCATGCATTCTGCAAGGTTGATCTTTAGCTGAAGATTTTTTTTAATTGCTTTTTAGAACCATATTTGCCTTTTCTCTGGTTGGCTTCGTGAACTATATGGCCCAGGCTTTCTTGAAGCATTAGCTTCTCAATGGTTATCAAGAAAAATGTGGGTATAAGTTCATACTTCTTTTCTTGATATGCTATATTTGTTGCTCTCTGCTTGTTCTTTTTGGTTCGTTATCCATAGCGTAGTGTCGAATATCTGGCTTGCACTTATTTAATGTAGTGTTCATCCATCTTCTTTTTTATCTTGTTGTGCATAGCTATGGAAATTATTTTTCTCGAGGACTAGGCGCATTCCTAATAAAGTTGCATTATTTGCAGTTGGGTTGTGGTTATACCTTGTGGTTCCCGTGATTATATGAAGCCTGCCAAGTTGGAGCTTGCCATATATCCTAGTGCACAGGTATAAAGCATAATTGATTTGCGTAGAAGAAATATAGGGTTTTAATCTTTTCTGCTATTTTATATGGACACTTGCAAAAGGTATTCTGAAGTCAGTACTTTGATTTTGGTGCAATTCAGTTTGTACTCCTAATATCTCCAGTTAGCACAGTTTTGCTTAGAAAATGTGAACTAAAACGATATTTTGTTCTTTAATCACTGTCATAAGTTGCTTAATAGATATCTTTTTGATGAATGAACAGGATGCCCAGCCTCGTGTAGTTATTGCACTTTGGAAGGCCAAACTTGAGGAACCAAAGTTTCACCAGTCAGATCCTGTAGTAGTTATTTTTGACAAGCCCACGAGTAGGTTCTATGTTCTGGAATAATTTTTTGGGAATCTTTTATGGCCATATGATGGATTAATATTTTGAAAATTGACTACATATAATAATCTGGACATCTTTTAAAGACTATGAATTCACAATATGTATGAATTACTTGGGTATGATCAAGCACTTATTATTTGGAAGTCTACTTAGTCTAATCTTTGCATTCGTCTGCCACTCTGTCCTATATATATATATATATGCTTTCATTGGTTGAGAAGCATAGACGGTGATTGCTTAAGGTGGATATCATGGTAAATCATTCTTTATCTAACCATGGAGGTATGGACGATTGAAATATGGGGACAGAAAACATGCTTTTCATAGAATTAACAACATTTGCTACTGAACTTTGCTTGGTGTGTACTTGACAGAAACACGGTATAAGCTTGCATCTGCAAATGAGGCTGATAGGCAGCAACTTCAGTGGTTTCTCAGTGCATGCAGAGGAATTCCCCAGGTACCACGGAAAAGTGTTTACATATTCTAACTTTGGCTCTCCTGTGTCCCTATGGATGAACTTTTAATGTCATAAATGAAGATGTAAAATATTTGGCCTAAAAGTACCTATAAAATTTAAACATGCACATTTCATATGCCAGAAAACATTCAATGTGTAAGTATTAGTATTCGTGACACCATTGCCCTAGAAAATTGGCGCCTACCTAAAAAGCGAAAACTGTGATTCATGTTTTCTTCAGAGTTAAACGTAAATGTTGTGTTTGTTTCGTCTGAATTGTTACTTGCATGACATGGTATATATTGGGCATGGGTGAAGAGGCTCTAAAAGACAATAGTCTAACTCTAAACCCAATAAAGGTTTTAAACAGTTATATAGCCCAATTAAAATATATAATACCTGCACATCCTAATCTTACAGTAACATTACCGTGTTAATGATTATGCAGCCTAAAACTTGTAGAACTAGGATTTTGACTTGAAACCCTTACTCAGCTAAATTGAAATTGCGGTGGCCTAGTTTCACACCCACCATGTTGTTCTCGATACTTCCAATTTTGTTATCATTCATCAGTTTGGCAAACACCGTGTTTGTAAATAGCAGTTACTGGTTTGACTTTTCCAAGTTGTGGACATAATAACATGTGTTTAAAATGCCTGAGTTTTCCCATTATAAGAATAGGCACAAGTATTAACTTATTTAATATTGCAGGTAATGCATCACCCACAACCACATAATGTCGTTACTCCAGTACTTCCAGCAACTGCACCATCATCTACTGCAGAAGATGTAGAATTAGCCATGGCAATAAATGCCTCTATTCAGTCTGCAATGGCGGAAAGACCACCACTTCTTCCTGATACTCATCTCAGCTCTGGAGGAAGCAGCACAAATGGTTGGGGGAATTTCACAGATAACCCAAGTCATAACGGTTGGGGTTCAACTGGATTACCTGCTCCTGCTCCTCCTTCAAAAGCAAGTAGCAGCGGATGGCTAGATAAACCACCCGAGGATTCACACAATGGTTGGGGTGTATCTGAAGCTGGGCCAACTTCAAGTAGCAATCCAGCTCAGAGTAACCTTCCTTCTGTTGTCCCTGTGACCCAAGAAATTCCCGGAACAGCTTCAATTCCATCAGCTCCACCTATTCCAGAAGGAATAGAAGATGGCCCAATTCACTATCCATCGATTGATATCAGCCCTGTAGATTTATCCATGCCGACGACCACCACCGAGAATAAACCTGCCAGAAGTGGTGCAGTGAAAGAAGACGACAATGGTTCTTCCTCGTGTGTGATATGTTTGGATGCCCCGGTTGAGGGGGCCTGCATTCCGTGTGGTCACATGGCTGGATGCATGTCCTGTTTGAACAACATCAAAGCCAAGAAGTGGGGTTGCCCTGTTTGTCGTGCCAAGATAGACCAGGTTATAAGACTTTATGCTGTTTGAATAATCAATGTAGGGATATAGGATACGAAGCTGCAATTGGGGTTTGGGATTGTGAAATTTGGTTTGCTCAAAGTGTCTATTTATATCTACCTACACAAATAGCTTTTTTCATGACGCTTTCGCAATGCTCAAGTGTACAAACCACAGATGGACAGCCAGGATCATTTAGGGTCTTCCTAGCCCGGATGTTCAAAGAGTGTTGGAGATTTGGTCAGCTTCATGTCTGCATCAGGGATATGTAAATGTTTACATATCAACTTAGTACCTTCTCCTTCTGCTATTGGAAGGAAAGGATACCGTGATGTATTGTGGTAATGTGGTGTATAGTTTCCTCGAGTTGAACTTCTGATGGTATGTTCGAATCCTCCTTCTCGTCTCCTTCAATTATGGACAAGTGCTGTTGCAATGACTCTTCCAATACGTATTATAAATAAATTCATACTTCAGCTTGCTACATCTTGTGTGTGTGTGTGTGTGTTTTTTTCTTCTCCTTCCAGTTCTATCTTGAAGAGTCTTTTGTTTCTCTGTAATTTTTCTGATCCCTTGTTGGCTGTCTATTAATATTCTCATGTCCTGAAAAACTCTGTATAGTGTTAAGGATATTGTTTTGGTTTGCTATCCATGGGCTGCCATAGTGAATTTCCATAAGCAGATTGTGTTTCTGACAAAAGATGGTTGATTGCTCCTTGATTTTACAAACTCTGAAAGGAGCGTGCCGAGAGACCGAAAGAAAATTAGGAGGTCATTCAAAACTGTTTTTAGAGACACTACTCACTCGCTCTATATTTTTTGGTGGCAAGGTGGTGGAGGTGATGTTCATGGGGAAGAAGAAGTGATAAAGAGTATATTTATGGGGTAGAATTATCGGAGGAGAACCCCCTACCAAATGGGCTTTGGGTTTAAAGGCTAAAAAAATCCTCTCTCCGTCCATATGTTTTAGAGAAGAAATTTAAGGGTTACCACTAGACTTGCTATGTCAAAGCTCGATTTAATTCGAGTCTAACTTTATTTCCGCGTTAGACTATAAATACATAAAAAAAATAATACAGAATATCCCTGCAAAAAAATGCGTAGTATCTTGCTAACTAAACCAATAAAATACTGTGTTGAAGCAAAAAAAAAAAAAAAAGGCAGCATTATTTTAAGTAATGTGGATAAAATTATCATTTTATAATGTTAGATAATAGTAAATTAGTAGTCAATGGTGTGGACCATTGTCAAAAATGGTTTTGCAGATATTTGATAAATATTTGGTGATCGACAATTACCGAATAAACAATGTGTGAGAAACGAAAAACAAAATCCTGCAAAAAGAAAATAAAATCAGGTTTAGGTACTTTAGGTTGCAAATTTTCTCCTAATGAGCAAGGACCACCCAATTCGATTAGTCAAATACCTTGTAAACGTGTACCGTTCAACAAATTGCTTGTTTGTTTGTTTGTTTGTCTGTCTTTCTTTAATCTCAGGATTATTAATAATGCCGGGTTAGGAAATGTGGGTACCCAACATGAATATTTAATCTTAAATCCATGTATTAAGTATTTGTAACATAATACACCCCACAGATAACATCAAAAACCCTAACAACCCAAATGAGGTGTTGGTTTACCAACCTCAGTTGAAATTGGTTTTGGAGATTTGAGATTTCTGTTCTTGGGTTCTGTTAAGAAGATAGGGTTTTGTAAATCTTTGATATATGATGTTTGGTATTTGTTGTTAAATGGTGACAAAAGGAAGACATGGGCATGGACACAGAGGTCTTGAAAACAGAACTCTAACAATATGTTAGAAAGATATGGGTAATTTAGGACTGGAAAAAGTGGGTCATGAGAAGACAAAGGACTTGTAAAGTTAGTCCAAAAGTTAGGTCACATGTTATGTTTTTTCATGCATGGAAAATATTTTTATCACAAGGGAATATTCTCCTCTCAGGGTTTTTGGTAGGGACTTTAAGATTCTTTAGTACTAATTGAACTGACCCTTATTAGGGTAAGAAAATATTTTCTAGAAATAGATTGATCAAGCTCATTTAGGGTTCATCTTGTTGTCCTTGATCCTTTGACTCTTGTTGTTCTTCATCCTCTGATGTTACCCAAGTGATATATTAGAATACCAACACCAGCCTCGTCCCAGTAGTCACAGACAAAGGAGGTGGTTTAGTTATGGGCTGTTTAAATGAAGATTTTAAGTAGAAATTTTGTGAGAATTAAAAATTTGGTAAAAACTAGTTAGAAATCATTTTATAAATTTACCTAGTTTTTCACCAAATTTCTAATTTTCACAAAATTCTTACTTAAAATCTCCATCCAAACAAACCATAACTAAATCACCTCCTTTGTCTGCCAAGACTGTGCCAAATCTCTGGTCCCCATAAAATCCCTATCCAAATAAACCATAACATAATATTCGAAAGTATTTCACCAATGACCATCTATTTCGGTGGTTGCTCAGTTAAATGCTTGGACTCTATTTTGGCTAATAGTGATGTGAGCCAGCCTAAAATATCATGAAACCAATAGTCAAAGTATACCCAAACTTCCATGGTCTGCTCTAAATCTCACTGTATGTGGTGGGGTACTTAGGTGTAACATCTTTGATGTCGTTGTCCACAAAAATATGGGTTAAGTAAAAATTCTATACTAGATATTTAATAATACTTTTTGGATCCACAGTTTTACGAAAGTGATGTCAAATGCTTATGTGATAAGATAGGATCTACCATTTTTTTCCTTTTAAAAGTATTGAGGTGGTTTTTAACTTATGTGGCAATGGAACAGACCATGCCATATAAGGGTGGGGGAAAATTTTTGTAACTTAGTCTGGCTAAAAAGCACTACTCCTAAATATTTTGCCATTTAAAAATACTTTCATTTTTGTTCGTGTATTGGGAACTCTACAAAATCATAAACCATTTTGTTTATCTAATCTATAAAATCGAGCGTCTCTTGAATTAGTTAAAAGGTAGCTGAATTATCAGTTCTTCTTTATCTTGTTTTTTTGTTATTTTAGAATAAAGTTATGTAAAGTTACAATTACATTTTATTTTCTTAAGAAAAAGGCTGACTTTTATTATGTAATCAGACTAGATGATTGTGATTTTAATTTCGTCTCATATCCTACTATTAAACTCTTAATTATGATTTCACCTCCGCAATCAGTATTTATAAACAGGGTCCCACTCTTTTTCTTTGCCCTTTTCTTTCAGCAACTCTCTCTTTCATTTCCCACTTCCGTTCCAACTGCAATTCCCTCTCTCTCAGTCTCTCTCTCTGTCTAGTGGTGCTCCGGATTGAAAGGCCGGTGCAGAGTAATCAGCCGATCGAGTTGTAGGTTTAAGGCACTATTTTGGGTTCCATCAGCAAAGCTTTGCCGCTTTCACCCACTGGATTAAGCCAGGGCTATTAGAAGTAAGCTTTTTGAGAGATGATCTATTGTTATCTTTATGATTTTTTGAATCTTTTGTGAAATCTTGAGATAATCTTTTGTGAAATCTTGAGATGGGTAGGAGATAAAGTCCGTTGGTTCTCTAAGTTTGTGTCAATTCAAGCTAAAAAAAGGTCGTGTGGGTTCTCTGATGTTTGCGTGAATTTGAGGCTGTAATTGGATAACTGGGTTATGGGGATGGGTTTCTGAAAATGTCTGATTCTCTGGATGAGTTTGCCAACATGGGTAGTTTCTAAAATTTAAAATTTTCGATTAGTGAAGAGAATTTCAGGTGTTAGGTTCTCAAGGTTGTAATTGTAATTGAATATGTCATGAGATCTTAAAGTTTTTCCCTTGAACATGATTCTCATGGTTACCCAAGCTATGTTTACTGAGTGATGTCTACTTGTTCATCAGTATTCATTTTTTCTGGATTGTATTTGAAATCTGGTTACTACAACTATTTTACTTGTTGGTTTTTCTGATTGTTATGCCTACAAAGGATAGGTGTATTCAAACTTGCAAATTTTTTTAGTAGTTTGCCTCTTGGTTCAAGATCCTAGACTAGTCACTACTTGTTTCAAAACATACATTTCTTATGACTTCAGATGTATTTAGCATAGTTCAGTAACATTTGGTCATTTAATGACCTTCTAATGCAGAATAGGGGCGGAACATGGTGGGACCGAGATTGATGAATTTGGGACTCCATGTCGATTTGTTTTCCAACTTTTAATACTGAAAACTAGTATGAATTAAAAGGCAAACTTTTTTGGGGGGCCTTTGTGTGACATGGGATGATATGACAAGCTACCTAGAGCAAGTTAATTGACAGAAGAACAAGAAGATAAACAAAGAACAAGTTTACTGTCAAGGTCTACACTTAAAGGCTTGTTTTAATGTGAGTAAAGTAGCTCTTGTGGAACTTTAAATAGATTTTATACCATTATCACATACGCTAATTATATCGGGGTGTTAACAGAAATGAAACCTTATTTATGAATCGATAAAAGAGTAGTGTCTGGTATCTAAAATTACTTCTACTTCTAGTTCTCTTATAAAAAAAAAAAGAAAAGAATACTTCTAGTACTCTTATGTTTTTCTTTTGTGGAAGCAGGTCTGATGGATAAAAAATCTTTAAGATGTCTGATCAACAGCATTTCTCGCTTCATTCATTTAGTTGCATGCCATACTGTGGAATCTGCGATCATTGAGAAGGATTACGTAAATATGGTGGGTATATTGAAGCTTTTGAAGCCAGTGCTTGATGAAGTCATTGATTCTGCAGTACATTTAGATGAAAAGCTAGTTAAAGAACTTGAGGAATTGGATATTGTTGTGAATGAGGCTAGAGAGTTCATGGAGAAGTGGTGTCCAAAGATGAGCAAGATATACAGTGTAAGTCTCATCGCTCTTTATTCTTCTTTAGATCCCTTTTGTTCGAGCCAAATGAGAGGACCTTGGGTTAGTTTAGGATTTTTGTTTTTTTTGTTATTTCTTTTCTCTTTAATCAACAAAAGGACCTCTTGTTAATTAAGTTGAGATTTGACAGCCAAGATGGGATAGTAAGCTCACACTACTCCCATGACATGGTTGTTCTCCTTACCCATTTGATTTGCGATGAATTCTGACTTCATAATTCATTTCATAAGTGAAGAATCCTTATCGCCCATAATGGTTTCATTTGTAATATATATATCTCTTCAACACTGAGAATTTCAACTGCAATAGTGAGATATAGCACAAGCAAAGCGATTTAGAATGAAACCTTCAATATATGCAATCCAAAATTTGGTGTGTTTGAATAGTGTATCTTCCCTTCTTGATTTCTCCTTTGGTATCTCTAGGTTCTGCACAGTGAGCCTTTGGCATTGAAGGTCCAGAGTTCTGCGTTGGAGATTATTAATATACTGTATAGATTTTTTCTTTCGGCTCCACTTACTTCACATTTATCAGCTATTCAGGTACTTAAAGTGAGAGTGTACTTTTTTTTTTCCATTTTATATTTTTCTTGTGAGCATGTTTTCTTTACTATGATCTCCTTGTTCATCTCTAAATTGCTGTTTTGAAATATTGGAAGTTTGTGTGTGCTTATTAAGAGCTTGTAGAAAATAAATGTTTCTTTCTCAGTTATCTTCATACCAACCCAAGAATAGGCTAATGTCTTGGTCATTTGTTTCCAGAAAAATATTCAGGAATTTCAGTATCCCGAGCAGGATAGAATATCAGAGGTCATAGAGGAGGCTCTAGGAGATGAAAGGGAAAATCTCGTTCCTTGTGCTGAGCATCTAATACGAATTATGAAGTCACTTAGTTTGACATCAAGTCAAGAGTTGCTGACAGAGAGTGTGGTCTTGGAAAAGGCGAGAGTTAAGGCCCAAGCTCTAAAGAAGAAAGACGAGTCAGATCTCATCAACCAGATTATAGATCTCATCTCACTTATTCGTGATTGCACAGTTGAACTCGAGTTGTTTGATGCACCAAAAGGTCCACCTGTCCCCCCATACTTTCAATGTCCACTGTCATTGGAACTTATGTTGGACCCTGTAATTGTGGCCTCTGGACAGACCTATGAGAAGGTCTTCATTCAGAAGTGGCTTGATCACGGGCTGATCATATGCCCCAAAACCCGTCAAACTCTTACACATACGAATCTCATCCCAAATTATACAGTGAAGGCTCTAATTGCAAATTGGTGCGACGATAACAATATAAGGTTTCCCAATACCATTAAGGGCAGCAGCAACTCACCATCCCTGTCCTCTCATTCTCAAGATTTTAATCGTGCGAACAATTTCTCTGGTTCCTTACGCAGTAGCACTTCCTCTTCAAGATCCTTTCACGGAGTTCAAAGTGAGTCTGAGAAGCAAAGAGTGGAGGTCTCTTCAGGGTTATCAAGTAGGCACAGCAGTGTAACTGAGTCCTCAATTGAAGTCGCATCCGAATTTCCAGCATCTTCTCCTCTAAATAAAGACTCAACATTCTCTCCATCTCCCTCAAAGGAAAAAATTCCCAGCTCTGAATCAAGAGTACCGTTGACTGAGAATGGAAACAGCAACCATCACAGAAGCCTCTCTCTTCCATTTACAGACTTTGGATCTGATGATTTGACCTCTTCTTCTCATGTCAAGAAATTGGTTGAAGACTTAAGGAGCCAATCTAATGAAGCACAAACCGCAGCTGCGGCAGAGCTGCGGCTACTTGCAAAACACAATAAGGGGAACCGCGTTGTTATTGCCCAGTGTGAGGCCATTGCACCATTAGTTTCCTTGCTCTATTCGATGGTGAAGCTGACTCAAGAGCATGCTGTAACAGCTTTATTGAATCTATCGATCAATGACGAAAATAAGGTCATGATTGCAGAAGCAGGAGCATTAGAACCCCTTATTCTTATTCTGAAGTCAGGAAGTGAGGGGGCCAAAGAGAACTCTGCTGCTACACTTTTCAGCCTCTCTGTTTTGGAGCAATACAAAATCAAGATTGGCCGTTCTGGTGCAGTTAAGGCATTGGTTGATCTTCTAAGCTCTGGAACTCTCAGAGGGAAGAAAGATGCAGCTACTGCCTTATTCAATTTATCAATCTTTCATGAAAACAAAGCGCGGATAGTTCAAGCTGGGGCAGTGAAATACCTCATCAAACTGATGGATCCTGATTCGGGAATGGCCGATAAAGCTATTGCCCTTCTTGCAAACCTTGCAATGATTTCAGAGGGGCGTTCAGAAATTACTCGTGAAGGTGGGATTCCATTACTAGTGGAGGTTATCGAAGTCGGTTCTCAGAGGGGAAAAGAGAATGCTGCTTCCATCATATTGCAATTATGCATTAGTAGCCACAAGTTCTGTAGCCTGGTTCTGCAAGAAGGGGCTGTGCCACCTCTTGTTGCACTATCTCAGTCTGGCACACCAAGAGCCAAGGAGAAGGTATGCACTAAACTTAGCATACACAAGAGAAATATTAATCTTCTGGTTCTCTCTCTATCAAATGTTTGACATGCTGGGTACACCGTGAAAATTGGCATTATGTGAATTTTGACATAAGCAAATTTTTTGCATAAACAAATATCCATAAAAATCTGCATTATGGTTGCTTGGTAGCAATTAAAACTTGTATTATATTTCTTATTTTTAAATGCTTTTAATCTTCATGCAGGCACAACAAATTCTTAGTCATTTCCGGGACCGGCGAGAGGGGGCTAATGGGAAGGCAAAATCATGATAAAAGACCTTGAAATTTTGTGGTGTTTTTCATGCTAGGTGGCTCTTTCATTGAGCTTGGTTTTTCTTCAACTCCATGTAAGATTCTCAGAATCAACCTTCATGATCAAAATGATCTTACAATGCTTTCTCAACATTCTTTCTTGTTACTGTATCATTTTCCCATACAGCTTTGAAAGTTATACAACTGTTTCTTGGATCACAGATGGACATAAGTAGCAGATGTAGCCTATTTATGTATTAGTTTTGCGTTGGACGACCCCACACAGGCAACTCAAGCATCAACTAGGTACCTTGATTTCTGGTATGGTAACTGTACTTGGTTTTCAATCTGGAATTGCAGATAGATGTGTATATATGCTGTAAGTCTGTAATCTCTCTTGTTTAATGTTAAATATAAAATTTTATATTCTTTTACTACAAATAATAGAGTTCTGAAGAGACTTATTCATTGAGTTTTTATTTCCTGTAACAGTAGAGTTGAGTTTTATTCGAGTTAACTGCGAATTTTTCAGCGTCATTTTCAACATGGAAATTTGCAGTTCATAAAGCGGTTCTGCAGGCATGCGTAATATTCGAGCGACCATCATTTGTGATGTGGGGTATCACATAGATCTGGCTCTAATTTTTTTTTTTTTTTTGATCAGTAAGATCTAGCTCTAATTTAGCGCTCATGTATTGTGATTTGAAGAAATGAAAATAATGTCCATGGCAATTTTGTGGAATATTTTTTTTTTCTTGTGCCGAAGATAAAACTGAAAAGAAAGTAAAACACGCCGATTTAGCGGTATTAGAAATGTGTATCACCATGGTTACAAAGATTGTTAGAGACCCAATATCTATGCCAGTGAAATGCTAAGAACCAACTCTTAAAAAGAGTTGCACAGCTGCGCAGGGCCTTTAGTTCAAATTAAACTGAATCAATATCAAACATATTTGAACCAAATAGAACCGCAACTGATTACTATACGGATTTGGCTGAGTCATTTTCTTAAAACTTTTAATTGGTTGTGTCTGGACTGTCTCTCTTAGGAATCGATATAAACAGAATCAAGTTAAAACTTAAACAGAAAAGCTCATACACCAGCTCCATAATTGTAATCCAATCCAAAATCAGACTTCAAATGAATTCGGTTGAAGTTCATTTGTTTGAATGGGACGCCTATTTTGAATTTTGATGGCTAATCTTTGAGCCGTTTTCAAATCAATAGTAGTCACGTTTTATAATAGGAGAGATGAACGGGTTAGTTTGACACTAGCCTCATTGTCTAGTAGTAGAAATGATGAAGTGATAAAGGGTTTTAGTTGGACCGTCTTTCTTAGTTTCTTTCTTGCACGCTTCTGCGTATAGACTAGAGCCTAGTTTTTTGTATGAACAATCTTTCTCATCATGCACTTCAAAATTAGCTTTCTGATCAATTTTTTTTTTTTTTTGAGGGGAGCTTTCCGATCATCAAGCCCAGTATAAGGAACGCATATAAGTAAGTGCATGGACTCTTTTGGAGCATTCCCAATAGAACTTTCATTTTCGTAATTTGAGGAGAGAGAGCAAAAACCTCTCCAACATTACCTTCATTCTCATTTTAAGCCTTCAAAAATTTTGAAAGAAGCTTCAAATTTGAAGGAATTGGAAGGCTCTTCATTTGCTTTCATGTCATCTTCAATCACTTTGTCGTACAGTTTGATGTTGTTTTATTGACAATCCAATCGATTGAACACTATTTTTGAAAGAGAAGTGTAAAACACTCTCGGATAGCTATTTTATTTCATTTTCAAATTTGAAATGGAGGAGTTATAATTTGTAGAAATTTTTAGTTACATTCTCCAAAAAGATTTTCTTTTAGGGGGGGTTATTCAATCAAGATTTTCATGGACTTCCATGGACTTTCATTGACTTCTGAAATCAGGTGTTATTGGTTTAAGACTTTGAGAGAGTCTTGCAAAGTCATGTGTTATTGGTTCAAGACTTTGAAAGAGTCTTGCAAAGTCATGTGTTATTGGTTCAAGACTTTGATGGAGTCTTGCAAAGTTAGTGTTATTGGTTATAGACTTTAAAGTCCATGACTTTGATAGATTTACTTTTTTCATGGACTTTCATGGACTTTGAAAGACTTTTGTGTACAAATTGGCTTGTATGAAATCCCACCAAAATAGGTGGGATTGTCATGGACTTCATATTAATAATTAATATTGAATTAATAAATAATATTAAAATTAATTAATATGGTAGACATAATAATAATTAATATTAATATTTAATATTAATAATATAATTTGTATTTAATAATTAATATTAATACCTAGTATTTTAATAATTAATAATATAAATAGTTATGATTGATAACTAATAAAAATTATTAATCATGACAACAATTATTTATTTATAATCATTACTTATTATTATTATTAATAATTTATAATAATTATAAATATGAATAATTAATATTAACAAATATAAATTAAACTATAATTGTTATTAATTTTGTTACTACAAAACATTAGGAGTCTGCAAGAGTCTGCAGGAGTCTACAAGAGTCTGCAGGAGTCTGCAGGAGTCTGTAGCAAGAGTCTGCAGGAGTCTCCAAGACTCTGCGCAGGAGTCTGCAAGACTCTACAAGAGTCTACAGGAGTCTGTCAAAGTCCATCACTTTAAAGAGTCTGTAAAAGTCCATGAAAGTCTAGATTGAATAACCCCCTGTTAAATTTGAAATGAAAATGAAAAAAGCCTCTACCTTTCCCCTTCCAAAAGTATAAAAGATAGACCTCAGATAAATCAACACAACTTTTGATACGCCAATATAAATTTTATAAAATGATCTGCAAAAAAAGTGTTATTGACAAGGTATTTTGTATCGCAATAAAGATTTTTGGCCCGACCATTTTACAAAATGTGTGTTAGATGCTTATGTGGTAGGATGAGACCCACCACATTTCTCCTTCCAAAAGTATAATGAAGGGATTTTTAACTTATGTGGCAGTGGGATCCACTATTGTAACGCCCCAATTTGAAACTCACAATCTCTAAGAATTAAGTCGCATCTCGAGGCGTTAGGCTAATTATACAAGGTGACTAATTAGTACTAAACAAACCTAAACAAGGTTTACAAACCTAATCAGAGTTAAACTAATGCAGCTATCCATATCACTAATCACCTCAAAATATGACTAGGGCGAACGAAAAATTCGCCAGAGTCTCCCCTGTAATTTCAGGGTTCTCAACCTGTAATAAACCTGTAGAAGAGATGATTTATTCACAATAATACATTCTAAATCATTCTATTCATCCACGATAGATATATCATCTCATCAAGACCAATCTACCTTACTTCATCGAAATAATAATACCTAGTCATCCACTAGGCTGGATTCAAACCACAATTCTAAAACGATGCCTCGCATAATAATATACATAGATAACCTGAGTTAAGTGATATAATATACATAAGTGTGTTTGTCTTATATACATATCTTAAGAAAATATATACAAAACAAGTAAGATAACAAGCACCTCAAAAAGGCTAAATACAACACCTCAAGTGTAAGAAAGCTATCGCTGACGAACTCTCTATATCGATCTCCTCAAAAGGTATAGGTATAGTCTGACCAATCCTCTCCTATATCCTCGTTTCCCTCTGCAACAATATCTCCTGGATCTGAGCAAAAAGCTCAGTAAGAAACTTATAATACTAACAGATAGTCACTAACATGAATTTAAGACAATGCAGGTTTTAAAAGAAAATCGAGAAATCATAAACAGAAATGTAAAAGTAGTTGGTACTTGTTCTACAACATAAACCGATAACCATTCACTTACCCATACAAGTAGATATAAACTAACAACAACATCTCACATCATAATATTGCGTAGTGTAATCATCTTAGAGTGAAGAGGGTATGACTAGATGTTTCAGCTCCTAGTCGGTGAGCAAAATCGTGTTCCAACTTAACCGATGTGGAACCCCATCGTTAATTCCTGATTTCCGACCGAGCGACTGATTTATCGGTTTTTGTGAGAAGCACGCTGGCTCATGATTTGGGTTCAGGTGGACCCTTGACCATAATTTGCCGATGTAGCCGTTGTCGCGGTGGTCAGCCGTTTGACTTGTGCAGACATCTTAATGATCATTAAAATAATCCAGGAGTTGTCACGCTCCTCAAGTCTTCGCCTAATCTAGGCAGCATATAACCTCGACATTTCTAGAATCATACACGTACCTATCCAAACAAGGCTTTCCAAAAAGAGAAATAGAATAACCTAGATTTCAATAGTTTTCCTATATCATGAGAGTCCCATTCCTGTCATGAGACAGGAAAACATAATGAAAATACGGAACAAATCATTGTTTTTAGGAAAACTTCAATGATTTGCTCGTGTAGGCATTACAAATCCATTTTCGGATTACCTAAAAATATATATTATAATAGTATAAGTTTTAGTAGTAGAAAATACCTTTTTCCTACAAAAACTAACAACCATGTACATGTTGTGATCTCCCAACTAATATTATTCCGGGGAAAGCCGGTAATATAATCCGGGGAAAGCCGGGTAATCGGGGGAAAGCCCGTAATATAATCCGGGGAAAGCCGGTAATAATCCTAGCCGGGGGAAAGCCCAGCATAACATATATAGTATATATTCCGGGGGAAAGCCCGTACCTAGGGAATCACCAACACATACCCAACAACTGGGAACCTCCATCCCACACATCATCTTAAAACAACTACTTCTCCCAACATATGGAAGGAAGTAAAATATATATCTATATATTATAAGAACCCCAAAATCCGTTTGGTTTTGGAAATATGCCCATCCCTAAAGCTCGATAACGATTAAATCTCAATTCTTTTGAAATTATAGTTTATTTAACTATAAGTAAGAAAAGAATCATCCATATATTTATATATGTATATAACTCATTCATATATATATAATTATTAGAATCTAGTTATTTTAAAAATAACTATTACTGTTTTACATTACTATGTAAAACTATACTTTGGGAAAATCATTTTCACGTCAATAGGACATCACAAATAAATCATGCATGCTTTGCAAAATAATTACATTTGATTTATAAATCTAAACCCTGTCAAAAGCATTGAAAGCACTTTAATGGCTATAAGAAAGTATTTATAAGTTCCTACCTCAAATCCCGCAAGGCTCTCTTTACCGCACTAATTTCCTCCAATTAGTGTACTGGTATTAGTACACACTCCCAACTGAAAACAACACATTTAATCACTTTCAAAACTCAATTCGATACATACTAATTCTATGTAGAATAGTCTAGGCATCTAAATTCTAACCTAAACAGTCACTACGAGGGTCCAGGTCCTTATCAAATTAAATAAGGGCTTTAGGACTACAGCCCAATTTGCTCTAAATATCCTTCTCAATTAATATAGACCTCCGAATCTACAATTTAACCTAAAATAATAATTTTGGGTCTAAATCCACCTTCCCAATTATCAATTCCATCAACTAAGGGTTTGAAAGGCCTAATCAAATCTTAAACTATCAACAAAATTAACCCTAAAATTGAAAACTAAGATTAACAACATAAAATATCTAATTAAAATTAAATACGGAGCTAGGGTTTCAAATTATACCTCGATCCACAAATTAAATGGCGCCTACGATTTCCACCCGTCGGACCGTCGTCAACAAAAAAATTCTTCTTCCTATTTCTCTCTCTCTCTCTCCTTCTCTCCTTCTCTCTCTCTCTCTCCTTCTCTTTCTCTCTTTCTCTCCTCCTCTTTCTCTCTCTCTCTCCTCCTCTTTCTCTCTTGCCGAATGCCTCTGTCTCTCTTAAAGTTAAGAGAGATTTCTCTCTTAAAACATAAAGGGCGGTGGGTAATAAGGGTTTAAAATCTCTAATTTGGTTATGCTACGGTGTAGCTTATGCATACACCTTCTATGTATACCCTAGAATAATTTATAAAATTACTCTTTAATGCATCACCCAATAAATACCAATACATATATATAGCATATATATAGCATATATACACAATTAAATAATATTTAATGGTCAAAATCAAAGTCAAAATCGCGGGTACCTTCGGTACCGATCCACATCGTGTTCCGGGCCTCGATTTGGGATCAATCAGTGTCCGATTTTCGCGCATGAATAGTCAAAATTGCATAACTTTTCGAGATCTACCCAATTGTACGGTTCGATTCTTCAAATTATGCTCCGAATAAAAACTCATTATTAAATGCTAGACTTAATTATTTTGGGTCGTTACAACTATGCCACATAAGCATCCGGCATTTGTTATGTAAAAGGGTAAGCCAAAAAGCAGCACTCTTTATATTGTGGATGATGTTGGCTAATTTTTTTTTTTTTTGATCAAAATGGATAATGGTAGGTGTTGAGTTGATCTAATAAAACATTGTGTTGATTTATCAGTGGCCTCACGACTTTTATCCTCTCCTTAAAAAATGCAGATCCTTGACATGCTATGGTCCTTGTATCCAACGGTCAATAGTAATCCATCAAGATAATTTTTTTGGTAAAACCAAACCGTTGTCACATTTTGGTAAGTGTAGGGGCAAAGTTTGCTATTCAAGTGGAAGTTAAATTTCCACTCGGATAGAGTCCTACTCATACACAGCGCATGATAGCACGTGAGGTGCGCATTATAGTTATCCTTACCTTTACAAACGAGAAAAAGGTGTGATGTGATCCCACACAAGCATAAAGACAACAAAATAAACACTGAAGCGAAAGAAGGATCGAGACCACTTCACTAGTATGAAAAAAACATTTCCATGGCGGCACTGTATTCTTATAAAAAAAATAAAAGACTTCCAAAGATAGTGGAAGCCAAATTCAAATTCTCTTCTCCTAAATGAAATTCATCGTCAAATCGTTATCTTCTCTTTACACGTGCATGTGATTATGAAATTGCAAAAGATCGACATCTTGTAATGGAAATTAATTATGTAGTGTGAGAGTTTTATCTTAATTAATTGTTGGATATTAGGGTTTTATTAATGGTGATTCATGCACGCCACTTGTAGTTCTACCTTCTTTCTATTTATAATTGGGTGAGTTGTAATACGACTTGTAATCAGAAATAAATGTTGTCGACTAATTAACTCTGAATTTCCGGTTCGTGTTAATTTTCTGAATAATTTAAGTGTTTTCATTCAGATTTGTTCCAAAATTAGGGTCATTTTCAATCACTTGCTGTGTGTTTTTTGGATTTTTCATTGAAGATTTAGACATTTGTGTGTATCTTTTGAGTTTTGAAGCAGAAAATGACGAAGATTTCAATAGTAATTTGAGTAAAAAAGAAAGATTCTGAAAATTCAGTTTCTGGTTTTAGCTAGCTTCAACGTGTTTTGGGATCTAAAAAGAGTCTGTCTGACATCCTGAGTAGCTGCTTTGGTAAAGTTACTTCTCAAATTATTTTTTTTTGAATCCGAGACAGCAATTAGAAGCTATTTTGAAGGAGAAGATTTCGGTCATTTCAGAGTTGAATTTTTCCTGGTTTGTTTTTGAAGCATTTAGTTTCTGTTGAAGGCTTTTATCCATCTCATGCTTTTCTGGATTTCTGCTTACGTATAAGTTCAATTTTGAACTGATTTTTGGATTCTCATCTGGTTCAAAGCAGAGGAAGAGGTTCAGATTCTAGAACAAAAGAGGTGAAAGGTCAGATTGTTTCCAGAAAGAATCGAAGAGGAACATCGAATATCGAGTAATTTTAATTTTTAAACATCAATTCTCTCTCTCTCTCTCTCTCTCTCTCTCTCTCTCTCTCTCTACTCCTCGAGACTCGCTCAAGTTTAGTATTAAAACAACCCTAGAAATAAGCAAACTGTCCTACATGCATGCCTGAAAAACAGTAGGTTTTGCATGAACAGAGTTCAAATTTTTTTTCAAAGTTCAATTTTGGTCATTTTGATTTACGTTTTGACTCAAAAGGATTGAAAATGGTTCGGTTGAGTCAACTCGTATGTTTCAGAAGTTTAGTTCTTAATAAATATCATAGTTTTACAAAATCAAGAGGCTGAAGTTGTTTCTGTTTCTGTTTCTTTATTTTGCCAATTTTAGTTGAATTATAATTTGTGTTTACAGAATTTGGTTATTATTTTATTTCGAATTTATGTAAATTAGGGTTTTCTTAGACTTAATTTTCAAATTTTCAGCTAAAATAATGGTGACCAGAACTGTGGACCTCCGATCTGATACAGTAACTAGACCAACTGAAGCAATGAGGGCTGCAATGGCAAATGCAGAAGTTGATGATGACGTCTTAGGGTTTGATCCTACAGCGCATCGCTTTGAAGCGGAGATGGCTAAGATCACTGGTAAAGAGGCTGCTCTTTTTGTTCCTTCAGGAACTATGGGCAACCTCATTTGTGTTCTTGTCCAGTGTGAGGTAAGGGGAAGTGAAGTCATTCTTGGTGACAATTCCCATATCAATATTTATGAGAATGGTGGTATTTCTACTATTGGAAGTGTTCATTCGAGGACGGTAAAGAATAATAGCGACGGAACGATGGATATCGCTCTGATTGAAGCTGCCATTAGAGACCCAGAAGGGAAACTTTACTATCCAACTACTAGGCTTATTTGCTTGGAGAACACACATGCAAAGTAAGGGTCTTTTTGCTTTATGATTACCATTTTAGCTTGTTTTGAGGTGATTAGATCAAACTGGTTACTTTTCAATTATAGGATTGTTTGGTAGATTTCCACTTCGTGTTGTTGCTTATTCTTAATTGCATTTTGTTGATTATTGAAGTTGCCACATTCTTCTCATCCTTGAAAGTTAAGTTTGTGAGCAGTACTACCACACACATTAGTTTATCTTTCTGAATTGAATATTCTTTCCTCCACATGATTCTAGGACCAGCTCTTCTTTCTTTATTCTTTTAGTGGACATATACGAGAAGGAATCTTTATATCGTCGTTTATTTATGGCTGGTCAAGATTTAGTGCTAGAAACTTCAAAATAAGAAGGGAATTTTGGCCAAAAACCCCTAATTGGAAAACGTTTTAGGATTTAGCCCAACAAACGTTTTCTTTTAGTCTAAGGGACCAGACAGGACACTAGGGGGACGCACGACGGGCTAACATGTGTTAGTGTGTTCCAATCCGTTAGAAACCTCTGTTTCATGTCTTTATCATGTGAACCAAACCTGAAGCCTTGAATTGAACAACAGGCTTGATCATCTCTAGTACATTCTAACTTTTGGATGAAAGTAGTTATCTTGTTTCATTGCTTCTCGAAAATATGTAAGAT
This sequence comes from Macleaya cordata, assembly GCA_002174775.1. Lineage (NCBI taxonomy): Eukaryota > Viridiplantae > Streptophyta > Magnoliopsida > Ranunculales > Papaveraceae > Macleaya > Macleaya cordata. The sequence goes on along the minus strand of MVGT01003956.1, from coordinate 1,454,788 downwards.
TGCATTTTCTTCATGTGGATGGTGCTGGATAGATATCTGATCCTCCTCCCTAGACATGCATCTATACAGCAGTGGTAAAGACACATTCAGCTAACATGTGTTAGTGTGTTGTCTGAGTAGTGCCCTCAAGAACCTGGAAAACGCTGCCCTTAAAACATTGGAATACAGTATTTTAAATAAACTAGAAGTTCTTCACATAGAAATAAGGGAATTAACATGCATAGGTAAAAGAAAACATAACTTGGACACCAGAAATCTCCCCATGTATGGGGAACTTTTTATGACTGGCTGTCAAGACCCAAGAGTATCCAATATGAATGGTTTTAGGTTTTTGCTACCCATTATCTAAGAGCAGCCCACAGGTTTAGTGGTTTGGACTGGTGAGCTACGGAGTAGGTGAGCCATATGAACCAAAAGGGGAGGAGGGAGGCTTATAGGATCCATTGAGTATGACTGACATTACTGACCCCACATGGCTTATACATGTTCTCTAGCTCTAGAAAGTATTTCCCTTGGAGGAATGTAATAGGAAGGCTGTGTAGAGGCCAGAGGGTTTCATTTTTTATTTTTATAACTGGGTCTGCTTTCCTCAACTTTCATGCTCTGTTCAAACATATCAAGCCGATGGTCTAGTCAGATTTTTTGTCGTCCAAAAAGAATCACCCTCACCCCCAAGGAGGTGGGGGATGATTAAGAGGGATGGGGATGATTAAAAGGGACTGCAACAGTGGTCACTTGAAGTATATGGTTGGTGAAGGTATAGTGAAGGAGCAACAGGCTATGGATTCGCGGATTGCATATTTTTTTAGGACTTTGACATATTATTTGGATTTTATCTCCTTTAGGCTCTCTTGTCATGTGTGGCTTCTCCAGAGAACTTATCTAATTCTCCAATTGGTAATAAACTGTAAACACACTTTTAAATATTTCTTTGCTGCCTACTGATTGTCACCGTGATTATTTAATGCAGTTGTGGTGGTAGATGCATTTCAGTTGAATACACAGACAGAGTAGGTCAATTAGCTAAAAAACATGGGCTGAAGCTTCACATTGATGGAGCACGCATTTTTAATGCAGCAACTGTAAGTGGAAATCTGTTGTTGTCTGGATAACTAAGTAGTATGCAACTTTCTTCAGATTCCATTTGAATGCTTTTTATTTCCTATGCATTTTTATGTAAATGTTAGGATCAACGTTATGTCTCAAGGAACTCATACTTGTTTAAATTTCTTAAATGTTTGTTTTTTTGTTCTGAATCTGATTATAGAAAAGATATTCTTTAGCTCATATTAGGTGGAAGTTTTGTAGTTTCTCTATCGTTGATAGTAGACAAATTATGCAGATTTCCTTATGATTGATAAAAAGAACTCTTTAGATGAAAAGAGAGAGTGGGGGGTGGGTTGAGGAGCCCCTGGCCCGCTTACAGAGGAGCTGTAGAATCAATATACTAAATGGCAGCAGCCACTGGAAGCAGATACAAAAAGATCTAACAAAGTTTGCATCCGATCTGAAAATGAAGTCTTCAAAGCGTGACCTATGGAGCATGTCAGCAATTAAAGACAAGTACAACAGAAGGCCTTTAACTCTTAGAATAAAGTTGTTTAGACTTTCTTCCACAGTTTGGAACAGATGCCTGTTAAGCTTCTTCCTTATGGTCCATATACATGTAAAGGGGAGGAGAAAGACAGCAGCCACCTGGTGCTGGTACTGACATTTTGATATTATGGACCACAAAATTCTATCAAAACTAAGAACCAAGTGAGAGTTATCTAACTTACCAGTTTCAAAGTCTATTTCTCAGTGTGAAGACTTGGGCTAGAACTCCATGCTGACACAAATGGAACAATCAAGAACTCGAAAATGACTGTTTCGTTATTAAACTTAGAATTAAATCATGAGCCCGATGAACTCCTATGGGCCTTTAACACATACATGTAGAATGGATGTGTTGAAGGCTAAGCATTGCTCTTCTTTTTTTTTGACCTGAAAAGCAGAGTATGCTTGTTGGCAGGAATTAAAATTTCTCTTATCTGTGGTTGTTTTTACTACTGCTGGTTGTTCTTGCCAATTTTCGTCTGTAAACTACTTCTTAGGTTTCTAAACTTCAGTGTATTGGTCTTCAGGCTCTTGGAGTTCCTGTTCACAGGCTTGTACAAGCCGCTGATACAGTTTCGGTATGATTTTTTACTGGTTTTCTACTTTTTAATCTTTCTCTTTAGTGGATTTGAGTTCTTATATATTATACTTATCCCCTGTTTGCAGCATACTACATAGTTTTATTCTGGAAACTCATAAACTTATACCATTTAGTAAACACTTATTTTTTTATTTGTTGTTTTTTTGTTGTTAAATATGATCTGATCCTTTCTATCTGTTCATCAACTGCCTGAGCCAGGTATGTCTTTCAAAAGGTCTGGGTGCTCCAGTTGGATCTGTCATTGTTGGTTCAAAGAGCTTTATTGCCAAGGTACTGATAACATCTTTGGATAACAACTATCAGAAGTGTTCTCTCTGCAGAGAATTCGTACTAATTCATGTGTCACTGTTTTAGGCTAAAATTCTCAGGAAAACCTTAGGAGGTGGGATGAGACAAATTGGTATTCTATGTGCTGCAGCTTATGTTGCGTTGCAGGAGAATGTTGGAAAGCTTGAGGGTGATCACAGGAAAGCGAAGATGTTTGCAGGTCAGTATCTATTTCATTTAGGTTAGATGATGCTAGTGTTGATCTTAGTTCCACTTGTCAATGCCATTGTCTATGAATGTTTAATCTAACATAACCTGCTCATCTCCTTAACACCAGTTATTTGTACGCATATATATATGTGTGTGTAGGCCAATGGTTGTGTGATTTTCTAACTTTAGTTAGAACTAGAGGGCACGCATCACTAATGACACTGGATTGTTATAATGTTATCAAGAAAAAAGAGTTCTAATTTTTTTCTTTTTCCTAGAGAAAGGATTTCACATTGATCTACATATAATGGGGTTCAACAGTACATGCTATATATATTATCTAATAGCAGATTTTCTGGTTTACTAATCGTATGAAAATTGATTTTCTGCAGATGGACTGAATCAAATCAAAGGCTTACGAGTAGATAAAGCTTCAGTTGAGACCAACATTGTAAGTATCTTTATAGCAAAAGTTTAAAATGTTGTCCATCTTGTCTCAGTTGTGAGACCTATCCCATACAGTGCCTCAAGTTAATTGAGTTTTAATTTGATACTAGGTTTGTAGTTAATAGTTTTGATGTTTGAGTTTAACATCTAGATGTTCTCTCTATTTTGATTTCTCAAACGAGTTTTCATGGGATCTTTGGTCGTACATAGTTATATCAAGTCAAGAACTTTTTAAAATTACTCGGGCATGTTTTAAAGCATTGTTTCATACCATTTACTCCATGCTTTAGCCAAGTGGCTATCTTTGGGCTTCACTATGAGAATGGAAGTAACAAAGTTTACTCTCCTTTTGTATGACCAGATATTTTTTGATACATTAGAGGGATCCAACATCATGGTAGACAAGCTCTGCAAGATTTTGGAAGAACATGGTGTGCTCATGATGCCAGTAAGCTCATCCAGGTACAAAATTTTCAGTCTGATGCTGTTATCTAATTCTAGCTTGTTGCTTAATGAGAAAATCTGAAATTTGCCCTTCGCCCGTCTTTCGTTTGTCATTTCCCCAAAAGTAATTAATAGGGAATTAATGCTTGTTGTTTATAATTGCTTCAGCATCAGGCTTGTCCTCCACCACCAAATCTCAGACAGTGATGTCCAATATGCCATTTCATGTATTCAGGTGCTTAATAATTTCAGTAGTTTCATTCATCTTTCATAATTTCTTTTTAGTAGATGGACTCAGTGTTTTGGTTACATGATGCAGCAAGCTGTTCTTCAACTCCAAATCGAAAATATTGGAAAATGAGAAAGCATACTGTTGATCGATTGATGATGGAAAATGAGAAGCATATTTGGTCGATCTTTCGACCGCTCGAGTAGTTTCCATCTATAACTCGCAACATCGATGTTTCGGTAGATGTATATAAATAATGATTTCATTTCAAAGTTATGTGAGTATATAAATTTAGACTCAAAACTGCACCCATTAGAAACTTCATAATTCTGGTTTCTCATTTTCTTTAGTATTGCATCTTTTTTGTTAAGTTGGTGATACCAGAAAGTAAGCTAAGAAAGGTAATTTCAGAAGTTCGGCAAAACTGACGCTACCGGGCTACCATCATATAACAAGAATCAAGATTGCCCCACCTTGGTGGACCCTAAGATTCCACATTTTAACCTGATGTATGGTTTTTGGTCGTTGGATTTGAGCAATAATTCCTTTTGGTCTCGAAATCTGACGGATAAAAAATAGCAACCAAGTTGACTTTTGATAACTACATCCACTATGACTAGTGGGCTGCCTAAAATTGATGTGTCACACCAAGTGGGCCCAGAGAGAGCATTTTCTTTTCCTTTGTGGGATTTCATTTCGCCCTAGTTCAGATCAAAGGCCCTGGAAAGCGAAGTTTTTGTCCTTCATGTTTGGTGGGTCCAGAGTGAGTTTTAACAAAACAACGCCAATTATGAACTCCGACATAATGTATCTTGTGCACGTGCTAACATAATATTACATTCATGACATGAGATTCGAACCGGCGGACAGAAACCGGTTTACTATTGCCCTTGTTGATCTTCGGGTAAATTACAAGACTAAGCGAGCCACAAAAAGTAGCTAACATAATGTTGTGGCTTAATTTGATTGGCCTCACCTCATGAGTGGCGGATCAACAGTATTTGCCCTTTCTCAAATTTTTCATAAAAAAACATATATATATATATATTTATATTTATATAATGAGATTTTTCATGGAAAAGATTTATATGGTGAAGAGATTATTATTTAGCATATAATAGGCATTGTAGTATTGGACAAACTATCCCTCCTTACATTTAGGTACTGTGTCGATAACGTATTATAAATAAGGTCTACTTTTTTTGTCATTGTCCGGCCACTTAGCCCCTGGGAGAAGATCTTAGATCGTTCATTAGTTTTGATTTAGACTTTTTTCAACCACCACATATAAGAAATAAAATGTGCGATCCATTGATGTATAGTCGTAAAGATAGTGGACTAAAGGATACTCAAATAGTGTAGGGTTAGATGCATGGCAAATTAAAGAATTTCATGATGTCACTAATCTTATTTTAAAGTACACACATGAATTATTCTAGGGTGAGAAAGCATCCACAATTTTTATAGTGTAAAAATGTAAAAAAATTTACAAACACACAGTCAAGTCCACATTTTGCAAATTGTCCAAATTTAATAAAATAAAATAAAAAGATTAAAACAAAAAAAATAGCTAGGTGGTATTTGAGAGTCCACCTGATGCTGGGCGGACTCTAAGAGTTAGGGGAATGCTGGGCGGACTCTCAAATACCACCCATCTCTTTAATATTTTTTTTAAAAAAAATAAAATTTTAGAATTTTAAAATTGTAAAACTCTTTAATTTTTTTTTAAAAAATAAATTTTAAGAATTTTAAAATTATGGGACAGTACAAGTACGCCCCACACCAGTCTTAGGCTAACATCTAAGGATAATGCTAAACTTACACTAAAATTCTGCAAAATTTTCTACCGAAAACTAATCCCACGGTGAAACTATTTCTTACATACTCTCGTGATTCGCATCCATCCCAAAATAATATACATCCACCGTAGATTATGCCTTCCGTAGAAAGTTCTGTAGGCTTTTCGGTAACCCTAGCATCACCCAACATGTCTAATTGTCTAAATTTTTTTACATGTTGTATATATTTCTACAATTTTCTCTCCTCCTATTCTAAGACAAAGCACTCCAAATTAGTTTTTAGACAATATTACTAAATTTCACTCGCATTCTATTTGGATTTTGGAAGTCACGAGAGGAGATCAGGCAAGGTGTTTAGAGTTGGGCAGGTAGACGTAGACCAAACCCCTAGCTTGGGGGATGTCCAAACCTAGCCTGGTCCTAGCCCGACGGCCCGACAGAACCTTAAACTTTGATGAGGTTAGGCGCATCCAATTCGGAATTCCGCTAGCTGCTGAAGTGACGTCTTGCATCAGTAGATTGAGTATAAAACTATGCCTATTTTTTAAGAACCCATGAATTCAAGAGTAATGTTATGGGATCCTTTTGGTACTTAAAAAGAGGACAATTTGGCTCGTGGGTCAACATAAAAATGATTTAATAGCTAATTTTTATTGAGAACAGTCGACAAATGTTCAAATTAAGTCTTCAAATCGGATACGTCTAGTATTACTCATCTACTAATGTTCTCCGATCTTTTTATTAACTTCTATGTATATTATACGCACCAAAAAGGCCTAAACAAATTGGGTGGTAAATGATGAGCGTTTCTGATGGGTGCCAACATAGTTGAGATGTTCAATTTGATGCATACTTATGCGGGCTTACCTTCCTTTTTTGAAAAAACAAAACAAAAAAAACAAAAGAGAAAAAAAACAGACCAACACAACCCTATCAGTGCAGAAGCTTAGGGGTTGGGCTCGGACATGAACAGGGTTAAAGTTTAGACGCAGCCACAGCTTGGCCTGAAACATCTCCAAGCTGATCATCAAAGGCCCGACCAGGAGTAGACCTGCCAGCCCCGTTGCCACCATCTAACGGGATTACTGTGAAATGCGCTTGCAAATATGTACGGAAAACAATGCACATAGAAGAAGCAACATAAAGGAAACAGTAAAAACACTATTCTGTAATAGTGAAGAGCAAAGGTATCCTATGTGTTTCAACAGTATGTTATTTGAGGCAAAACCCTTTTAAGACCTATCTGTATGTATGTATGAGTTAGTGAGTTGTTACAAGGAAGGAATCAACTCTATTCATAGGATTGAATCAAATCAACTAAAGCCCCCCAAAAAAATCAACTTTGCCCTAATAATTTTTGTTTAAAAACTAAAATCCAAATCACTATCACTGCTCATGACTCCTAGCCTTTTTCACATGAATCATATTTTAATCTATAAATGGAATCTATTGTTTTAGGGATATATTAAAACCTCCAACAACATTGATAAAGATAAAGTTTCATATCTTAATAAGCATCCCTTATGTCTAGAATTTCTTTTTTCTCTCCTACCTTTTTTTTTCATGATGATGGGATTATTATTTTCTAATTATAAGGACAAGTAATAGGCATGAAAAAGGAGTATTTAGTCACCACTGATTAGAGAGAAATTACCACCAACAAACGAGAAAAAGGTGTCATAAATAGTACAGAGAAACCATCACCAATGACCTACAAAAGCGAGAGAAACTGCCAGCTTGTAAACACAAAAAGAGTCTAATTATGTCAAGGCTCTGTTCTGCTGCCTTGAACCTCTTATTCATCTTCTCTTAACATTAATCTACTCCAAACAACCTCTAGAGTAGGGGGGACTTCTGTCGAATGGAACTTCCCTCCATTTGTAGTCGGAGTCAACACTTTAGATAGGTAAGGATCCCTTCGGACCTCACTCAATATGCAAAATAAGGCTTATCTTCCATAACAGATTAGTTTAAGCAATAAGTTAGCTACCTCTAGCTAGTTTGGCTCGCTTGATTGGCTGGTCCTTGCATGACTGTCATTTTAAAAAATGTGGGGAGAACTCCTAATTTCCTTGCATGGAAGGATCTCTTTCTTGGCCTCCAAGCTCGTACCTTGGAGAGGAATTCTCGCGGATCAGGCTTGCACCCTTAGTTCGTATGTCGTCTTGACTTTCACCCTGGTTAGGTTGTGTATCCAAGCTTGCACCTCGGATAGGGGCAACTGGTACACATGTAGTCATACGCAGGACATCCGAGCAGCCTCGATCAATACCCCTAGACCTTTGGGCGCCAATGACTTCGCCATGTGGCTACCTCGAGCTCTGTCTACCGTCTCCTTCAAAGACTACCATGATGAGATAGCCTTTGACTGGGGTTGAATCTTGGACTAGAGCCTCCACAAGCCTCCGTAGCTTCGATTTCCTCTTCTGAGGTTTTGTTCTTCCCTTCTAGAGTCTCATCCGCTTTTTAAAGGATTCTGAGTAGGCTCTGTGGTCTCTTGGAGCATGGGTTAACGCACAGAATCAACCATCGATGATTGAGAGTACTCGAACGTTTTTGAATTTTTTATAGTTCTCTAATAATAATTTTTAGATTTATTCGATACAAATAAGATTTAAACCTAGGTTCTATGCTATCACCAACTATAGATTTTACTAAATAAGTTAGTTAGCACTCACAAATTTCTTACTTTTACACCATTTCAATAACTACTTTTTATTGCAATTATCCTACTTTTATACCATCTTAACAACTGCTTGCCCTAAAAATTCAAACTGTTAAAGAGGGGCACAACAACATATGTATCACGTATTATGCTGGCCGGGTTTGAATCACATTCAACATCCAACCCAATGGTGTTCCATGAGTTGGTTCAACAAATAAGCCTATTAATGAATTATAGAAATATTATGATTGAATGAATCTGACATGCATGGAAGATTATTCATTATTTTATAGGTGAGATTGGACTACATTTAGACATGTTAGAGAGAGAAAGAGAGATTGAAAAATAAAAATAAATATAGGTTTTAATTATCAATTAATTTCTTACCTCTCTCTCTCTCTAGGACACTGTATCTCTCTCTCACTAGGTCACTATATATCCATCACCAACAAACAGGAATTTCAGATTCTTCCCTTTCTTCCAGCAAAAAAAAAAATCTACTCATCTCTGAGTTTTTTTTCAGAAATATAGCAATTGGTGCACTTAATGTCAGTGGTCATTAAAATAAACAAAAAGAAGGTCCACAAGATAGCCTTTTCAAGGTTTCTAGTATTCTCAGAGATAAACCAAAAAGAAAGAAAATATGAAAAAAAAAAAAAAAGGAAAAAAACAGAGAAATGTCCAAAATCACAGCCTTTCAGGGTTTGTAGGATTGCCTAGTCTATAAAAAGAAAAAAAAGAAAAGGTTTCCAGTATTATTCAGAGAAACCCTATGAAGAAGTAAGAGTAGAGTACTAGAGTGGTTACAAAATATGGAAAAAAATCAAGAAAAAGAAAAGGTACACAATCAAAGTTTTCAAGGTTCCTAGTATTGCCCAAGAAGAAGAAGAAAAAGGAACCCTCTCATATCTTTGATCATTTTCTTCAACAATAAAATCCTTCCCATCCTACCTCTCAGATCTCTCTCTCTCTCTCTCTCTCTCTCTCTCTCTCTCTCTCTCTCTCTCTCTCTAGCAAACCAATTACAAAAAGAAACCATGTGAAGATCCACTGGAAGATCAAAGCTTTATGAGAGTTAGTAGTCATCAAAAGCAGATAATATCAAAACAACTTGGAGCAGCTGAAAGGAGTTGAAGAAGAAGAAGAAAAGATGCATGATCTCATCATCAAGTAATTAAATTACTTCTGTATCTATATATATATTGTTTTGCTCCTTTTTCATTCATCAGCTACTCTTTCTCCTCTCTACAGTAGTGTTTGCAGCTCTCTCTCTCTCTCTCTCTCTCTCTCTCTCTCTCTCTCTAGGAAAATCATAGAAGAAGCTAGAAGAAATCCTTAAGAGGAGAAGATCAACAAAAGGAAGGCGATGATCCAGCAAAGAGGAGATTACTGATCTTCATTATCATCATCTATATATAATTAAATTATCACCATCAAATTAAGAGGAGGTTTTGCAATTGCACTGTTGCAGGATCCAAGAAGAAAAGTAAAAAAAAAAAACAAAAAGAAGGAGAAAGCTAGAGAGAGAAAGAAAGATCATCACAATTCATCCATGGAAACAGCAATAGTTACACTTGCAACAGCAGAAAGCTCTAGCTCAGAGAACACCAACACTAACAAGATGATCATGAGCTCATCATCCATCGCAACATCTTCATCGTCTTCTCCTCCGACCCTCAGCCGATACGAAAGCCAAAAACGTCGAGATTGGAACACCTTCGGCCAATACCTCAAGAACCACAGACCCCCACTTTCTCTCTCTAGGTGCAGCAGTGCTCATGTCCTTGAATTCCTTCGCTACCTCGATCAGTTTGGCAAGACCAAAGTCCACAACCAAATTTGCCCTTTCTTCGGCCACCCGAACCCGCCCGCCCCTTGCCCGTGCCCCCTCCGGCAAGCTTGGGGAAGCCTCGATGCTCTCATCGGACGGCTTCGAGCAGCCTTTGAAGAAAATGGTGGAAAGCCTGAAGCCAACCCATTTGGAGCTCGAGCTATTAGGCTTTACTTACGCGAGGTCCGCGATTTGCAATCGAAAGCAAGGGGGATCAGCTATGAGAAGAAGAAACGCAAGCGTCCTCCGCCGCAGCTAACTTCATCAGCACCACTACCATTGCCACCTTCAAGTAGTACTACTGGTGCCACTTAGTGAGTGAGAAGCATCTGCATTACACTAGGATCGATCAGCTCTCAACAATCATGGATCATCATCATCATCATCTAAAATCACAGGAGATTTGGTGAAGGAGAATTCTATCTTAATCTCTAGCTATCTATCTAGATTGCCCAAACTATTAGTAGTTAATTACTTTAATCTACTACATGGGCACCTCTCTATTTTCCATTTTCATAAATAAATGAAGCATATATAATATAATCACAATTATATATGTATGTATCTAGTTTTTAATTAGCTAGCTAGTAGTTATTAGTTATATCTTATGCAATGTTTTTGTTTAATTTTATTGCAAAAACCCTAGCTATGTGTGTGTATTTGTGGGCATTCTAAGACTATTGTTCTTAATTTGATGCAAATTACATATGTAGTTTTAGTAGTAGTAGTAGTAGTAGTAGTACTATGATCAGCATATATTCAGTAGAAATTTGCAGCAGTATTACTTAATTATAACTATATATATTAACTACTAATGAATCTACATATAGTAATGATGTATGTGGAATTGGTTGGGATGTACAGATTTTGTACTTGAAAATTCAATTATGTCAAGTAACATTAGATTTGATGGTCCTCTATATTGTGTTCATGTCTTGTTCTTTTCAGTTTCCTTTTTTTAATATATTTTATGATGGGTAAAGGCCTTTCACTATATACCTCAAGGAGTAAAAAGAACTTGACAGGAAATATGTGTCAAATAAGTCTAGCACAAATGTATATAAATGGTATGAATAAGATTAATTGCCTTTGATGTTTTTAGCTGATTTTAGTCATGATCTTGGAGAATTTTTCTTTTCTCCAATACTAGTTTGGTCTGCTTAATTAGCCATTGAAGCTTGTGTTCATCTAGCTGTTTATTTGTCCACTAACTAGCCTTCATTTCATTAATATTAGGGGAAGGAATTCAAATGGAAGACAAGATAATCTCTTTATTAATAATATATCCCCTACATGTTAATGGGAGAAATTACAAGTACCTAGGGTTTTCCATGACTGCACTTACCTCTCATTTCCTATATATTCAAATCTTAGCTCTCTTCATTGTTATATATCAGTAGAGATGATACCCACACTAACTAGCTTACATGAGATTTTTAAGAAAAGAAAAAAAACTTTTAACAGTAACATAATTAGCTAGGTATTCCATTAATCAAGCACAACACAATATTATTGGTATATATTAGGCTAGCTTGTAGCTAGATTCAAATTTAATTAGCGAAAATATATGATGAAACCCAAATACCCATTTTTAAATTGTAGGTGCTACCTAGGAGTAAACACACAGAGATATCTAAATGTTAACGTTTAATCTAATATAATTAGAATAAAAGGACTGGTAGATTGAGTTTCCATTAAACCAATGTAATTTAATGAACAGTAATTGCATATGATTGATAGCAAATATTGAGTTTTGTCTTATAGCATACCTGATTATATATGTATTTGTCTTGTCTCCAATAATAAGTAACTATTTCTTAAAGAGGGATCTTCTTTCTTACATTGTGTATTGTGTTTTGTGCCCCCTGTAAGTACTACAAGGCAACCTTTTCTTTATTTTTCTATCTCTTTTAGCAGCTGGGTATAGAATTGTTACTGTTTCACCCCTTAATCATCATCATTATATAGGTAATTTAGGGGATGGTTGAAAATGTTACATTAATGGATTATATTAGTTCCATATAATACACATCACCCATGAAAACCTAGAATATTAATTTATCAGCAAATTAAGTATTTCTTCTGATGTCATGAGATTTCTAGCTTCTGATGACATAGGGTTAATCTTATTGATATCTGTCTTGATTTATTTTCTTTAGTTTAATGTAAATGAGGATGTCATCGAATATGATAATTAATTGGTTAGTGAACTCATATATATTGCTTAATTAACTAATATATATGGGTTAATTTCATCACTAAGTATTCCTCCTAGCGCTACCCTGGATACTTGACCTATGACCTCCTCCTGATCAGACCTTTGGATCTGATATATGTCAGCAAACACTTGCACTATGATAAGATATGCAGGTCTAAGAAAGAGTGATTACATGAAATTGAGCTGAAACTAAACCCTAATTTTTGTTATTTTGTATGTATAGAACAAGTTTGATAAGCACATGCATTTTACATGTGTTTCTATGTTAGAATGCCTATAAGATCGATTTCTCATATAATTGGTAAAAGCTGTAGTTACAACTTACATGTAGAGAGTGATTAGATTTTTTTATTTATTTTTATTTAAAAAAGTGGCTTTTAATTAAAGGAGTGGAACTTTAATATTTTTTTTGTTACTTCTGGATGTTTGTTAAAGGTTTTTAGGTTAACAGATGATAGTTATGTAAATTGCATAGGAGATCATGAATTTTTTAAGGTTTTTAGGTTAATTGATGATACAATGCCGCCCTACGGGCTTTGTATATACTAGCTAGAATTATGTACATTATAAAAGTATATATGCTAATAACCCTAAGTGGAACGACGTAATACCTTTAGAGCTGTTAGTTTCCTCCTCTTGGCTGAGCATCTGTGCAAGGGATACCTTTCGCGTCTCCTTCAATAATCACCCTGTATATCTAAGAGCTGCTAGTCCTTCAATTTTCTTGGTTAAGTAAAGAAAACTCCTGCATGATCACGCATGAACAATACTAACATGTGGATGAATCCGATGAGATAAAAGGAGGCAACAAAATTTATCTTTAATTGATCAAAACTCTAGGGAATTGCTCTAGTTTTCTTAATTTTAGGATTAAAAAAAGGAAAACCGGTCGAAGTTGCTTGGCCATGGTGACATAGAGAAGGAAGAGTACGATACGAAAGAAGTTGAAAACGCTTTGTTTTCAACCGTCATGGTCATAGGTAAATGCTTAGATGACGGAAATAGAATTACATTCTTTCTACGGAGAGGGATCACAACCCCATTTCTCACCATAGGTTTGTTGTTCCTTCATTTTAGCCATTTTTAGTAATTTTTTGAGAATCACATTCTTAGAGAATAAAATTTTAGGTCTAAAGCCAATCAAACACTGGTCTCGTCATCCAAATATGGTCGCAGTTTAAATCTCGTTGGTTGATCTGTTCTCAATGCAGATACTCTTACAAATAAAACAAAAAAAATAAGGTTGGATGTTTTTAGAGGGCTAAGTAGCATCTTTCTAATTTAGGATCTAGGTAGCAGCGGAACTTGATCGATCCCAACACATTATGTCTATGGTTTCTGTTTAATAGTATTTATAAAGAATACATACACAAGAAAAACTAATTAAGATAGAGAAAGGATATTGTATCATACTTCATTGCGATACTATTGCAACATATGGGCCTGCATGAAAATAATTTAAGAGCTGATTTTCGGTGGAAATATTTTATTTAACATGTAGTCTAGAAATATGTCCGTTCTAAAACTTCTAACCCAATTAAAATTTAATCGAAAACCAACGGTCTAAAATAACTCATAAAAATGTCTTTGAAAACAGTGTGGGTAAAATGTACAGTAGATTAGTTTCTTGATCTATGTTGTTTTCTTTCTTTGTTTGGTTGTACCTTAACCCCCCCTTGATTGTCAAAAAAATAAAACAATAATAACTCCTAAAATTTGTCAATTTTTTTATTAGTTGATTTGAAGGTGTTAGAAGTTTTAGAATGGGCTAATTCCCGAATATGATGTTCTACACGGAGAGAAGAACATCTTTACCGAAAATCAGCCCTTGAATCATCTTTATATAGCTTTTACGTAATGTGTGTAGCAATGATATCGTAATTAAATATGTTGCAATATCCATCTTTACAAATAAATACCCTTGTACATAATATGGACCCTAACATAGAAGTTTTATTTATTTGAAAAAACAAATACATTTCATTTCATCATTGATGACATTTTTTTAATCAATAACACGATTTGACAGCATTCTAAACATTTGTCGTCCCGTGATCATCAGACTCCACACTTCTCATTAATACACTCGCACTCGATAATTGGATGATGGATGGTTTTGTGCACCCTGACCCTGTGCCACACAATAGCATTCTCCACTAATATTAATCAAGAGGGGCCTGCTGAGAGACTTGAACCCATGAAATGAGAGAGAGAGAGAAACAATCCATCCAACTTACCTAACTAATTAAAGCTGGAAGCAAGTATATATGGAATTAAAAGTTATTGGTACATCAAAGTAAGAAGTAGTCCTTTAGTAATATCTACTGTTGTAAATCTTTGACTGTCCTTCAATTGAAGTCCTTTTAGGTATTGTCGTCTGTGTCTATTTTTAACCTGTACAATGAATGAATGAATGAATGGCTAGTATATTATTATATATATAGTCCTTGTTGTCAATCTTCTAGTGTGTTTGCATGTAAATTTTTGACTGTCTTTTTCGTAGCCCTAACCCCTGTTCGTTGGATTTACTTACAAAATTCATAGTTAGGTTAAATCTTTGAGGATCATCGATGGCTAGATTGAGACTTCCAATTAGGAAAAAGCAATTCTAAAATGGGTTTTCCTTTAATAAATGTCGTATGGGGTTGGGGAGCTAGGTGGGGGCCGGTCGAATATAAAACTCAATTCGTACAAAAACTCCATAGTAATAATAAGTTAAGGGCGGGCCAACTGTGACTTGGATGGGACGTTGTTTTGACGTGTACGGGGTCATCACCGGACCCCACCAAACGGTGCAACCCACGTGGATCCATCTTGTCGGTGTTGGCTACAGTGATAAATAGAGATTGAGAGAAAAAAAAACTAGAAAGTAAGATGGGTGGTTTTTTTTTAGAGAGGAGCTAAGATACACCGCTAGTAAGGTACTAATTTTATCTTAATTTTTATTTTAATTACGTAATTCAAACTTATATCTGAATACTATAGTGTTGGAGGTTTGAATCTTTAATCTTTTTTAAAAAATAAATACCAATCACTTTGTTAAGTAGTTGTTAGTGTGATATTTTATTACTACTATGTTTATTTATGCCTTTTGGAGTTAATACATTTAAGACCTTTAATCATGAGATATGCTGGACGAATGCTACGTCCCTCCATCTATATAGATAGACCACCCAATGGCTTTGAACCCCAAAGATGAAAATAGAACCTTTACTAGTAATCAGAACTATTACTTTCCCTCTCGAATTAAACTATGCTTTTGCAATTCTACTTCAAAAGTTCTCCGAACTTAAAAAGACATTTTTTTAATTAGACGCTCATGATTTTAATTTCCTATCCACTGGGGTGATCGATCATACCGAGCAGCTTTGAGGGTTTACACAGATGCTGCATATACGAGTACAATTTCGTCCACACGTGGCTGACATCCAACACACATTAATCCTTGTTACAGTCAGGTCAGGTTTTGTATATAATATAGGATTTTGTTAACATGTGCCCTTAGGCACATGATAAGCTTTTAGGTTTTGTATTTTGTTTAGTTTCTTAAGGTTGTCCAAATGGGCTGATTTTTGGATATGTATATTATTTATACTATTTGGACCATATCTAAAAAAATCAGCTCAATCGGAGACCTCTAGCATCACAAACACTTAATCTAAACTTTAATTGTGTGAATGAACGGTTTACATTTAAAGTGATTTGTTTGGAGGGTTAAATATTTCTGATTGAGCTGATTTTTTGTAGACATCATATAAATAATAATAATATTATGTCTACAGAAATTAAGCTAATTTGAAGACTTTAAACTTGCAAAAAAACTCCTTCGAAAACAACCTTATCGGGTGCCCTATGGGCACACGTTAACAAGATCCATTAATATATATGGTGGTCAAAAGGATAGTGGCGTTGAATGTAGAACACCTGACCTGACAGACATCCAGTGGGATTCTGTGCTTTATATATCATAATAGGATTTTGGTAACATGTGCACTTAGAGAAAAGTTTTAAAGTTTTGTTTTTTTGTTTAGTCCTTTGAGATTGTCTAAATAAGTCGATTTTTTTTTTTATGTATGTTAAAAACTCAACTCAATTGGAGACCTTTAACACCCTCTAGCAGAAGGGACATTTAATTTAGATTTCATTAGTATGAATGAACGGTTGACATTTAAAGTGATTTGTTTGGGGGGTTAAATATCTCTGATTGAGCTAATTTTTTGTGGACATCTTATAAATAATGATAATATTACGTGTACAAAAAATCGGTTGAATTGAAAACTTTTAACTTGTAAAAAAATTCATTCTAAAATAACCTAATCGTGTGTCCTTAGGGCACACGTTAACAGGACCCCCTCATAATATCACCCGTGAAATGAACTGTTCGATCATATGTCGTACTTCTCATCTGTTCTCTCACATAATAAGTCCAGGATTTCTTACTGTTACTTCTTGTACGTAAGCTATTGGAAGGATGCTATAGAAAAAAGGATTTTGTTAACATGTGCCCTAAGGGCACATGATAAGCTTTATAGATTTGTGTTTTGTTTAGTTTTTTAAAGTTGTCCAAACGGGCTGATTTTTTTATATATATGTTATTTATACTATTTGGATCATATCGATAAAAATCAGCTCAATCCGAGACCTCTAGCACCCTCTAACACCACAAAAACTTAATCAAGATTATAATAGTTTGAATGAACGGTTAACATTTAAAATGATTTGTTTGGAGGGTTATAGATCTCCGATTGAGCTAATTTTTTATGAGCATCTTATAAATGATGATAATATTATACCTACAAAAAATCAGATGATTTGAAGGCTTCTACTTTACAAAAAAATTTATTTACAAATATCCTTGTCGTAACAGGACCCTAGAAAAAAATACTTTCTATACTTAAAGTATATCACTCTGTTTTTAAACTTTTACCTGCATTATAAATTAGTTTAAAACTAATCTATTAATCTATATCTATCTATCTACTATCTATAATAATATATTATAAAGAAGAAGCATTTAGATTAACAAAATCCTCTCTCTTAAGTATGGGTTAACAAAACCTACATTATAAACATATGGCCCAATGTATTATACATTATTAGGTTAATAAAATCATATCTCTTAAGTGTGGGTTAAAAAAATCTACATTATAAATATATGGCCCAATCAAAAAACAACTAAATTTTCTAATTATCTAATAAAAAATTTCAATTTTTTTTAAAAGAAGCCCCCGTGCCTTGAACGGGATATGGGGGCTAGTAATATACTATAGGAGAAGCCTTGGATTAACAAAACCCTCTCTCTTAGGTGTGGGTTAAAAAAATCTACATTATAAACATAAATTAAAATTCTAAAACAACTAAAATTTCTAATTATTTAATAAAAAAAATTAATTTAATTTTTTTTAAAAGAAGCCCACGTGCCTTGTACGGGATATGGGAACTAGTCTATATCTATATATGGGGCTCCTGTCAACTCAAAATGAATTGCTGCATAGGAGCTATCCAACACCTCCAGAACTATACCTTTTGTGTGTGTGTTTTTTTTAACTCACTTTAAATTTACATTCTACTTACACCAATTATAATTCTAACTCAAATATGATTAAAATGTTAATTTTTTATAAAGATAATCTCCTCAATATTTAAATCACATCATTCTATGGGTCGTCTCTAAGTAGGCCCACCTACAATCTTATTTATATAATATAATTATATTAAGTTTACACGTCACGGATGGGTGCTATATGGAGTTGATCCAAAGGCTGATTTTTGTGACGTTGATCTCCACCTCATGAGATTCTATGGGATAATGCCGAAAAAAAAAAAGAATAAGTACATTTTTAACATAGAAAAATTAATGATTTGTGTAAGAAGTAGGTTTGTGAAGAGCTTAACTAAATAACGTGACACATATTTTGCCAACTCAATGGGCAAAGTGAATTTTGTTTTTTTAATTGGAGGTTAGAAATCTTGAACTATTCATTTTTTCATGAAATTTCTGCAAACTTTTGAATCTTTTGATAAAGTTTAAAATTTAAAAACGATCTGATTTTCCTTGAAGATGAATTAGATAGTCTGGAGGTCGTAATGTTAAAAAACCAGCCTTTCGACCATCAACACTTAGTCTCGAAAGGTGTATACAAAGTAAAATAAGATATGCCTATATATAAATGTGGATGTAGTGTACTGGAATTTCCCAAAATAAAAGAGTAATAAAGAAGGGTTTATAGTCAACATTTATGCTTTACCTAGGGCCCACATCAAACCCCCTTCTTATTGATATAAACTATTTTTTTTATCAGAATTGATATAAACTATTTTTATTTCAACTAAATATATATAAGTTTTTTAAACAAAATTTAAGTGGGGAAAATGCCCCATTGGGCACATGGTGGCTCCACCATTGTTTTTACCTTGGAATGATCTACAATTATAATAAGTAGGTCATCTTCATCGAAAATCAACTATTTGATCATCTTCAGATGGACTGTAGAGAGTTTTCTATGTCAATTACTTATTAAAAGAATTCGATCTTGGTTTCAATATTTCAAATAGGTGGAACTAGAATTTCGAGTATTTCGATTCTTATTTTTAATTAAATTTTTTATATACAAAAAATATTACAAATTAAGAAAAAGAAAAGAAAAAATTATGAAGATTTTGGTCAAAAACCCCTACTTAAAAATATTTTAAGATTTAGCCCAACAAATATTTTCTTTTAGTCTAAAGTCCCTGGGGTTTTAGTGAAACCTCTGTGAGGGTTTCAGTGTGTGTAATTTATAGATTTGAGGGTTTCAGTGAAACCCTCAGGGTCCGTTACTCAGAAGTTTCAAACTAAATAAAAATATTTATTGAGCTAAATCCTAAAATGCGTTTGAAGTAGGAGTTTTTGGCTAATTTTCTTAAAAATTCATCTGTCTTTAGGTAAATCGTTTGTTCCTTGCTTGTTTCCTTAATTTGTTCCCAATTTTCTTCCTTCTTTGCAAGTGATTTTCCACAAATGGGGTCACCGCCATGCCCAACTGTACCTATCAAATTTGCCGCGTAATTTAATTTTTTTTAACCAAAACCATTTACGCATTCCGCGTATTTTAGCAATACCGTTATCCCAAACACACACACACAGTTACCCTCCCTTTCTCTGTCTTTTCATTCTCTCTCACGAACAGAACCAGAAGAGAGAGAAAGACAGACATGGGTTCTCTTCCTCCACATTTCGACTCTCCTTTCTCTTTCAAGCAAGAACTAACCCTAGTGAACCCTACTGACCTTCGAAAACTCTTCGAATCCCAACAAAAATACCTAAATTTCTTCTTCCAAAATCTCGATCTCTCTCAAACCCTAACCTTCACTCAAACCCTATTGAACGCCAAAGGAACAATATTTTTCACTGGTGTTGGTAAATCTGGATTTGTAGCACAAAAAATCTCACAAACCCTAGTTTCTCTTGGGATCAGATCCAGTTTCCTATCTCCTACCGATGCCCTTCATGGGGATATCGGCATTTTGTCCAGATCTGATGTTCTTGTCCTGTTTAGTAAATCTGGTAATACTGAGGAGCTTATGAAATTGGTTCCTTGTGCGAAGGCGAAAGGGGCGTTCTTGATCTCTGTTACGTCTTATGAGGGGAATTTGTTGTCGGGTGTTTGTGATTTTAATGTACATTTGCCTTTAGAGAGAGAATTGTGCCCATTTGATCTGGCTCCAGTGACATCAACGGCAATTCAGATGGTTTTTGGGGATACAGTGGCGATTGCATTGATGAGTGCGAAGAATTTGACAAAGGATGAATATGCAGCCAATCATCCGGCTGGGAGGATTGGGAAAAGCCTCATTTTTAAGGTTGGAATTTGCTGCTTTTGTTTTATATTGAATTTTAATTTCTGTACGCTAATTGTAGAACCAATCTTGTTGTTTTATCTCGAATTGAATCTTTCAGATCTTATTTTCTTTAGCTAAATTGGGATAGAAGTAGTGATAGGAACTGTTGTTTTGTGGTTCTTTCAGAACTGGGATGTAGGTAGTAGCTGTATTATCAATTAAGGATGGACTATTTTCCAATTTGGTATGGGTTCTCTGTTTTGTTTGTTATTTCAAGGATGGACTAGTAATTTCTAGGCAATTCAGATCTTATATTATACAGTTAAATTGGGGATATAAGTAGTGATGGGAACTGTTATTTTGCGGTTCTTCAGATCTGGATTGTAGGTATTAGTTGAATTATCAATTAAGAACGTTTAGTTTTCAAGTTGGTGTGGGGTTCTCTGGTTTCTCTATTTTTTTTTTCTGTGAATTCAGATATGCCAATTTATTTTCTCATTAGAATGTCTTTTATGGATGGTTGTTTGTTGTTTCACCTGTTGAGTAATAGTTTTTGTTCGAGTACCAAATTCAGTTGAAATTTAGGTTTTTAGTCTTAGTTGTTGCTACTTGTTAATTAAGGACTGTAGATGAGTTTATTTATTTAACTCCATTGTTCAGTGATGTTCAATGATTTGTAAATCGAGAGTCTGCTGGTATTCATCAATCAACTCTGATGGTGAATAGGTTCATGTTGCTGAATCCAATTATGGCAACATGTCTAGGAAGTTATGTTAGGGTTATTGTTGATTGTTGCGTCTTTACAATTAAGCAGTTATTCAGATCTTCACATCATGATTGAAAGAATTGAGTGGAAAGAACAAAATGGTGAAAATGTAAGAGGGGCAATTGAAGTTGTAATTTAGTAGCATTGAATTGTTTGTGGTGCAGGTGAAGGATGTTATGAAGAAGCAAGAAGAACTTCCTCTGTGCAAAGAAGGAGATATGATAATGGAGCAGCTTGTAGAACTTACGAGTAAAGGATGTGGTTGTTTGCTTGTCATTGATGATGAACATCATCTTATTGGAACTTTCACTGATGGAGATCTGCGACGAACATTGAAAGCCAGCGGAGAAGGAATCTTCAGGCTTACAGTAGGGGAAATGTGCAACAGGTAAAGAAAGAGAGATTAGTTTTGATATTAACAGTGCTTCAACTCTATGGCCTTCTCTAAAAAGTTATTATTCATGCTTCTGATCCTCAGGACCCCAAGAACTATTGATCCTGATGCAATGGCGGTAGAAGCCATGAAGAAGATGGAATCCCCACCATCGCCTGTGCAGTTCCTGCCTGTGGTAAACCATCAAAATGTTGTGATCGGTATCGTGACGTTGCATGGATTGGTCTCTGCAGGTTTGTGAACACTGTTCCTACTACCTTTGTTTCTAATTCGTTCTCTATTGTGATTCTTTGTAAATTTGTTTTCGTCCTCGAATAAAATGGGGTTTTGCTCTTGGATCGCTTCAGTGCTTATAAAGAATTTGAAAAGCAAGTATGTTGTAAGGATTGTACCGATATTCATAATCAATGTTAATGCTCTATACTCTATAGTAGCTTCATTTTGTCAGTCTCGCACAAAAACTCAGTGAACACTTGAATTGCAAAAAAAATGTTCTGTTATTTTTGGTAACAATGAACTCCACGGTGATCAGATTATCTTCTCAAAAAATCAGGTCATAACTCGTGTCCAACTTACAAATAAGGTAAATCTGAAAAATGTGATATCTGAATGACTGAATCCATAAATTCCTGTTGTAATTCTAATATACGACATATCGATCAAAAGGATGGATCGTTTCAAAAAAAAAAAAAATCATAAGGATGGAAGTACACTCACGATCTCTCAAAAAGGAAAAAAGAGAGAAGAAAAGGATTTGACTCTTTTTTCTTGTATGACATGAGAGAATTATGCATCACTTCTTTGTTCAGCAGTTATATTCATTCAACAGTTCGAGTCTATTTAATGGTTTGTTTCGATGCAGGATTCATGATTCCCAAGGGATTATGAATCCTTAGAAACAATAATTCTGGGAATCTTACGATTCCCTTGTGTTTGGCAGCAATAAAAAAATCTTAGGATTCTTATACATTTCCTTCCTAGAATCCCTTTTGCTGCCCCAAGAATCCCCTCCACCCGGTGACGCCAACGACAACGACACCCAGTGGGATTGGTGACATCCGGTAGGTTTGGTGATGTCTGGTGGGCGCAGTGATGTTCGGTGGGCCCAGTGATGCTAAGTGGGCTCAACAGAGTTCATGGACCCAACATCTGGTGGCCCAGTGACGTCGATAGCCCACCAGACGTACACGTAAAATGTAAAATAAGAGCTCCTCCATTAGGTGGGGTGTCGGAGACTCGGGAGTACTCAAAGCGGAGTATTTGTTGGGAATCTGATTTCCTTTGGGAAACAAAATTCCAAGGATTTTGGGCTACTAAACAACCCAAGGGAATTAGAATCCTAATGTGTCCCCGGTCCCTACAAAACTCTTCGGAATCCCGGATCCAAACACACCATAAGTTAAAATCAAATTGAGATTGATAATAACTTGCATGCATGTATTATGGCTTATTGAGTTAGCAAAACATTTGAGAGAGTATTATATAGAAAGCCAAAAACCTATTAACTAACTTAACTGATTTTCAGTTTATTTCATTATCTTAAAACCAAAACACAACAACTGAATAGCTAACAGCATCCAGACCAGTCTTATTCAATCACAACTCTACTTGAAAATCAAACCCTAATCCACCAGACACCAAAACTAAAACAAGTAACTGATTACTTATTACTATGTATTATCTCACTTGAATCAAAGCCTTAAAGTTAAGTCTAGGTCGTCGTGAGGTTCTTCATTACCTTCTTGGCCATTAGTAGAAGAAGACGGCCACCAATGTTTGTCCAGCTTATCTAATAATGGCAACGTCTGATCCTCAGGGTTACGGGCCGCCGCGTCTAGTATCCCAAGTACTGCAGGTTCCTTCTCTTTTTCTTCTGTGACAATTGTACCAGCATTTTCATCCTTGTTTGGTTCTTCATTTTCCTGAGAGGCTGGGTCTATGTTCAACTGTTCCTGTGCCTGACCGTTCAACAGTCGACCTCTACTGCTGGACCGCCTTCCTCTCCCTCTCCCTCTCCCCCTCCCTCTCCCTCGCCCTCGCCCTCGCCCTCGCCCTCGCCCTTGCCCTCTTTGTGCTCCCCTACTGGGAGGAGGGTCGAACTCTGTTCCATAGTATGGACCCGAGTTTGATTCAGGCTGGTCCGACATTGTCACCTTAAGAACTAAAGCTAAACAGAGAAAAGAAAATCGAAAGAAGGAAGGCTCGTTTCCCCTTAGTCGAATGACTGAACAACTGCTTGAGCTTATGAAGATTTATAGTACAGTAAGGGGACTTTTTCTTAGGTTTGTATTAATTAGATAAACCTTAGAAAAATACGCCATCCCCAGGCTTACGTCTGTGCCTAGTCGTTGGATGTTCATGAAATATGTCGGCGATGTACATCCAACGGTCACCCCCTTCGTTTGCCCGAACATCCCGGTGTGGTGGAACCGGAGTTATAGAGCTAGCATTGTTGGCATGACATGCTGTTTGTCTGTAAGCTTTCGAGGAAATTTACGACTCTTAATTTACTTAATCAAATTCCATAGGTCATGTTTGGTAAGAAATCTTTAAATTTACTGCAGAATCATGGGGTGTATTAATAGTAGTCGTCGTTTGGTCCAAAACGACCTACGCCCAGTCCTAGACTATTCGAAGGACATATAGAGCCCAATTTAGATGTGCATCCAAACAGGGCCCAAGGATTTTCCCTGAACATTTTCTAAGTTAGGGGAGGTCACTGTTACATATCAGCTTAAGCATGAATTTGATTGTTTCAAATGGAAACAAAATAAGTGCTTATTAATTTTCTTGGGTGGCCTATAAT
Source organism: Macleaya cordata (assembly GCA_002174775.1). Lineage (NCBI taxonomy): Eukaryota > Viridiplantae > Streptophyta > Magnoliopsida > Ranunculales > Papaveraceae > Macleaya > Macleaya cordata. Next base: position 1,430,694 of record MVGT01003956.1, on the reverse strand, counting down.
AAGTGGATTATTAATTTTTTGGGTGGCCTATGAGTCACTTTTTAATTTTCCTGGGTGGCTTATAATAAGTGATTTATTAATTGTCTTCATTCAGAGTTTCATAATCTTGAGATATGCCTTGGGATTTCTTTCCCGTTTTAGAGATTTGCATGGGGACACTAAAATCTCTATTCAAATTTTGCCGCCAATTCTTGTAAAAAGATTGCTGTTTAAATTTGTTTTAAAACCACATATAAAATTTTCTTATTTTCCATTTAAGCACTACAAAAAATTTTTTATAAATGTTTCTCATGTTACTAGATCTATTAATTACTATTAATTTTTTTTTCATGTCGAAAAATCTTTACTACGACGATAAATATTTTTCCATTATCATTATGATCAAATAAAATTTCCACTCTATATTCATATATACGATCGAATGTGTGTATATTTCTATCTGGAACTGGTCTGGGCTCGACTTAAACCATTACCCATCCAACAAGAATAAACCATTACCCATCCAACAAGAACAATGAGTAACCAGGCGTGATTAGCATTTATGAATTAGGACGTGGATATCTATATATTAATTAATCAAATACATTGGATATATTCAACTAATTAAAATCCATATCCCCAAGCATTTATTTAGCCACAGCTAAAGTAATAAAGATACAATTAATGTCATATTTAACCTAATATAGAACATTGAGCAAGAATTGATGAATTATTCAACAATATTATTATTATTTAGTATTTCTGTTCTTACTGATATTTCTGTTGACTACTTCTCAATTTTACTTGATCTCTTTGCCTTTTTTTTTTTTTTTTCTTTTTCCTGATGGTTTTAGCCAACTAATATTATTACGTAATAATCGGCTAGTTGTTTATGATGTTATCCTGTTTCGGAGTAAAAACTAATTCGATCTTATGTTTAATTAAGGATCGCGCTTGGGGCATATACGTTAATGATGATTTTACGTCAATTATGATCGAAAATTAGAATCTAGATCGATCTCCAAACATATATCTATTAATTTTAAAGTCGAAGTTATTTATAAGCTATATTGACGATCACACGCCGCCATTTTCCTAACCTACTAGATTTGTTCTATGATCATCACCAAATCCAATTAGCAAATAAAAAAAAATAAAAATAACTAACAATATATCATTAATGATCTTCTTATTTTTTTGTAATTCTTCCAGCCATCATCACTATATATCAATGTAAATGGAAATTATATTGTTTATGTTGAAATCTGTTTTAAGTAGAATTCATCATGAACAAATATTTTTCAACTAATAATTTGATCAGAATAGAAAGAGCTTAGTAGCATACTCATGATATATATAGGAGCAAAATATTAAAACAAAAACAAAGTTCATTCATGAATTTATAACTTAATATTCAATGGTTCAAAAGAAATCACCAATCTGATCTCTCTTCCCCAGTTGTATCAATCTCTTATTCTCAGTAATCAAAATAGGAGTTATAGCAAACAAACCCTATTTCCAATACCCCATGCAATAAAAACTATATAAGAATCCATGACTAATAACCAAAACAACTAAGAAATACCAGTACTAATAGTACTGTTTAAAACTTAGCTATTTAAATTTTCAAATTCAGGTCCAGATTGTTGGTATCAGATCCGCCATCCTGTGCTGCAGCCGCGGCCGCCTCCATTGGTATGTCAAGCTGATCCACATATGGTTTTGTGCCGTCGTCATTAGTAGACGCAATATCTACCTCCATTGGTGTTGCATGATCTATGGTAACCACAGCAGGTTCCTGACTTTGGACAAGGTTTTCATTAACATTCTCAGTTGGGATGATGACCTGATGATGATCAGGAACTGGTGGTACTTCTGGGGGAGCAAGAGAAAGATAAGCACCAAGAGCCTGTCTTATCTCATTCTGGTTTTTCTTCATATTCTCATCGAATATCTTTTTTAGGGCTTCATCAGATCTATCTCCTTGATAATGTTCATAATGGTGCCTGTCAAGAGCATGCAACTCTGTGAAGACCTTGTCACAATAGCAACATGTGAAATTGAAGCTGAGCATCTGTTGTTGCTGAGCTTCAAGTCCTTGTTGTGCATGCTGTGATGATGAACCAGCTTCTTGGTTGGCCATGACTGCTAAGAAAACTCTCAAGGAAATAGGGAAACCAGAAAACAACACGGTTTGCAATCTTAAACAGTAATTATATAGGCATGGAAGGCCTTGGTGTATTAATTGGGGATTTATTAATTTGTAGGAGTTTATGGTAAGTTTTTCAAAAAAAAAAAAAAGTTGGTGAATATATATTTCTTTTTTAATTTTCAACACACTTGGGCTAAAATTCTTAAGAGATATGTAAGAGTGAGTGGGTTATATTTACTAATCCTGATTTTATGGATTTTATTTGATTCATTGTATTTAAAACTTGACCTAAGTAGATGACCTAAGGGTTTTAATAGTTGCTGTTTTTAACATGACTGGCTACAGATTTTTTTGTTCTTTTCATTTACACTAATGCATGAATAGGGATGAAAGCTAGCAACACAGCTTGGCAATTAATGATTTTCATTTGGTGAAATAAAATGTGTGATTCAGACATTTTTAATTTATATAAATACTAGTTCTTCCTTTTAATTGACCTATCTTTTCTTTCCTGAAATTTGTATATATATTATTACATGCATCTGATTTTTTTTTTTCTTTGCGTTCCTGTCCACACCGATGAAGGAACGTACGTAGAGTTAAGGAAACAAAACATGTAAATCAAAATATATATAACTAGACATGAAGCTATCTACAATTTTAATAATTAATAAGACGGAACGATATATAACTTCATAAACTAGACCTAGTTAGCAACTAAGAATACCACACTGAAGTGCTGTTTGTAAAGGTTCACTTCATGTACATTTGCAAAAAAAACAGAAGAAGTGGAAGAAGAAGAAGAAAGAAAGAAAGAAAATGCTCAAGCAGCTTTAATTTGCGTCTGCAGAAAAGAAAAATAAGCAAGAAAAGAATAAGAAAGCCCATGGTACTGTATATTGGCCCTGCAGTACTTCAAAAAACTTTAAAATCCTTAGAGTTGTATTTTTATAAATGTATTATCTTTTTTTTTTTACTATCACCAATGATCAAGCTCAATATATACTAAGATTGGCGGCCGGGTACTCCACAAAAATGAAGTTAAAAAAAAAAAAAATTGTGGGTGAAATAATTTCAAAAACGTTGTTGTAAAGATGTGTACATCATACAGTCACTAGGCTCCTAGCTAGCTCATATGTACCGGGGCAAACCAGATGCTCATTCCAAAAATTAGCCAGTTCGGAAAGTTAGGGTTTAATTCAAGCCAGTTACTTGTTAGGGAAGACCATCATAAACAGTTTTACTTAAATTCACAAATGCACAAATTTGGGAAGCCATATGCATGGGTTCTGTCCCAAACCCTAAAAGAAGCAATAGTGCATTCGAACTAAGTCAGTGCTGAAACAGGTTTTCTATCTAATCCTATATATATGTATAAAAATAAGACGAATTGGTACTTTAATTTTTGCTGGCAAGGCCCGATCCTCTTCATATCCTATAACTCGATCATCGAATTCATGGCATCAACTTAACTCCATAGACTTTTGAACAAAGTCGCCTTTGGTGTTAAAACAGTGCTTAAACACAAATATATATTCCTTAAATTCACGCCCGGATATATTTTCAATTCACATCTGCATTTGTTCCTACATATATATATAGATATAGATATAGATATAAAGTCCTTATAATTTCATTCTTTTGTAATGTTCTTATGAGCAAACAACCCTTGTTTGTTTGAATTATTGTTCCTTCAAAAAAAAAAAATAGAAGATTGATTTAATTGTTCAAAAATGTTAAAATATTTCAAATTTTGGCCAGTTCAGCCACCCAAGTTGAAAATTATTTTCGTTCAGTATGAGGATTGAGCTGGACCAAAGCTGATCCAGTTAATTCGTGAAAATGGCTTCTCTTTTAGACCATCCAAAAATGTGATATACCTATGGCAAGGGGTAGTTGTCTCAGCAATTCAACACATGAATGCATGGCATACTGGTTTTCATTGATAATTACATGAATTTCAATGTGCAAACAATCAACACATGATATAAACAATATTGCTCTCCAACATTTTCTGTATCATAAATCTTCTACATACTATAAACCCTAATTCACTACTTATTCTATCCCCCCAAAACCAATCAACACAAACAGTACTACAGAAATAATGAACAAATTAATGGATATCTTCAATCTATTTCATATCCTCACATCTCATCCCCCAAAGTTATTGTCTTCGAAAAACTTATCATAGAGAAAAGCATACTGATCATGATCACCAGTACTTCTAGGGTTACTAATATTGATGGATGTGCTGTTGTTCACAATATCCTGATCAGTAAGCTCAAGGGGATTGGGACTAAAAACTGCTAAATTTAGGAGGGTATTTTGACTGTGATCATATTGATAGAGTGGGATTTCTGAGAATGAGGTGAGTTGCTGATACCCACCTGCTGGCATGGTTTGATCAATTGAAGATGATGAAGCCAATTTTGGTGAAGAAACACCAATATTAATGCTATCATTTTCTAAGCCAATTTGTGTTGCGAATTCTCCTTTGCCTTTTCGAAAGACTCTGCATAGAACCCAGTCCTGCCAATCAATTCAACTACATTTTGTTAGCAAATAATTAAGAGAAGAAAACCCCAAAGCATGCCATTCAAAAAGAAAAACCCAATTAAAGAATGCCTGAAAGAGATTGTTCTTTGTTCATTTGCTGTTTACTTTTCTCTATTTTCGTGATGGCATTCCAACAGGGTCCGTGGGTTAGGGGTTTTCTGCTAACAGTCTGGACACAAGAAATGGTTATCACTATCCATCATTCAGATTCCTATATATAGCTATTCTCATATAGGAATTAGACCAGTTACACATTTGAAAAGACCTAAAACTGTTTTAATTTGATGAATTTCTGATTTGAATTGAGAAACTTGGGGGGACAGTGCTTATGTTTGTTATAGTTACGAAAGCATGTAGGAAGATCGAACAGACCTTAGGAGGCATATGTTGGTTCTCCAAACGAAACTCATGCATGACCCAATCAGTCTTGAGGCCATTGGGAGCTCTGTCGCGGTAGAAAACTAAGGTCTTTCGCATGCCAACAATCGCGTGCGTTGTTGGATCGAAAACTGGCTTATCTTTTCCTGTGGCTTTCCAGTATCCAGATGCAGTGGCTCGATTAGTTCGATAGCCAGTCGAATATTTGCGTTCACGAAAGCTGAAGAAATACCATTCATTTGCACCAAGCTTAGCTACATCTGAAAGCCATAAAAAGTGGATGATATCAATTCTGATCAGAGTGATGGCTTTGAGTTATATAGTCCATAGTTATACTCAAGTTTCATCATATGTAATTAGATAGCTAGATCTTAATTAGTTGAGAGTAATCACTAAAAAATTTTATCAAAAAAAAGTAATCACTAACAAATGTGATTTATTTCATTGAGTCAATACATACATACACCACCTATCAAAAAAAATATACATACATACACCCACAGTTTTTAGCTCAAACAACTGTGGTTTTTAACCTTTAGCCACAGTTATTAACCGTGGGTAAAACCATTTTCTTTTGTACTTCTAGTGCTTGTAATTTTTTTCAATTAATTAGACACACCCATTTTGAATAACTATATGGTCCTATGAAACTAAGGTTCATCAACCTCAATACACCCTCCTCTGCACATCTAACATGTAATCAATACTTGGTCAAGTTGTTTGGCTGTGGCCAACCAATATTAGCAACTGATTGGCTATGCTTCCTAGAAAGTGGGCAAAAAATTACATGCTAATGAAGCAGCAGAAAAATTTTGAACAGCACACAGTTGGGATAAAATGTGGGACCCACTCTGATTTGGGTGTCATGTTGTTATCCTGGTTGCACCTGGCATCCCACATTAAGTTCTTTGAACTTTTCCTTCTTGTACTCATCTGAGGACAATTTGGATTTATCTTTGGACTCAAATAATTGGTACCAAACACTGATTAGCATCCTATCCTCTTACATAGGGCAATGAGTGTTTCTCTCTCTAACCTCTCTTTCTCTCTATAAAATTTCACTGTGATGATATATGAAGGTGTTGTCTACACGTAGATTCGTAGAAGGATGACATGATGAAGAGCTGGCTATGTGAGTTGCAGCCATTGAATTTATAAAAAGGAAAAACCTGGAAAAACCTTTTTTTTTTTTTTTGGAAAAACTAATAACAAGTAAAATATGACAAAAAAGATAGTTTGGTTAAATAAAAGAAAAAACTATTTTGTTCTTTATACAATCTTTCCCTTTTTTTCTTAAAAAAACAAAGGAAAAACTAATAACAGAGTATATAATATGAGATGACAAAAAACATTACATACAAAGCCGTTTTTTTTACATAACAAAACATTTGATGCAGGAAAATGCCTTTTTTAAAGGATTTTAAAGGAAAAAATGGGAAAAGAAAGGGCGAAAAAGGTTAAAATAATCTACAGAAACATTTTCGAATTTAATTTTGAATTCTAAATTCATTGGTTCAAATGTAAATAAATTAATTAAAAAAAACAAAAAACCTAAAAGCTAATAAAAGTTTTTGTCTACGAACAATTAATGTACAACTTTTTGCTTTTCTCTTAGGATTTTGGTGAATATCTAAGTTTAAACATTATGCTATAAAAAAAAATTAAAAAACAACAACAACAACATTTTCCTTGCAACTATGTTCTTAACAAATATCTAAAGTTCTTAAGTACTATGTATATTGTTGCATGACAGACTAAATAACTTCACTTAACCTGTTAATTAAACTAGAAAATTAATTGCATTAAAAGGTAGTAGATAGAAGATGAACAGATAAAAATTTCACCTAATTCTATATGTGCTAATCTTGTTTTTAGTATTACTAATACTCAATTTGATCAGGGATATAACTGATACTGATCATCAATAGCCATGTACCAAAGTAATAATCAATATAATTATAAGTTCAAATAGCCTACTATTCAATATTTTTAAACAAAATATTGTTATAATTATGTTTTTTATGGTTGAATAAGAATTCTAGTGTATCTTAACATTCTTTTGGGTTGATAGACAGATAGGTAATATAGATAGATAGATAGATAGATAGAGAGAGAGAGAGAGAGAGAGAGAGAGAGAGAGAGAGAGAGAGAGAGTACTGTGTGTTAATAAAAATCTTAGAAGTTTTCACAAAAATAGAGAGACAGAAATCTTGGACAAGTAAGACCACCAATCTGGTAGCTGTCAAGGCTAACAATTAAGAGATCTAGAGAGAGTTAAAAATTTATGGCAATCAGTAAGGATCATATCACCAACCTGGTAGCTGCCAAGGCTCACAAGCATGCAAATCCACCTCCACCATTGTCCCTTTTGATCCATTATTAGTAATCTTTTGGTACAGGTAATGGCAGACTAACTCCTCATCACTTGGGTAAAACCTAAACCCTGGAGGCAGTGTAGCCTCTATGTCCCTCAGACCCATCTTTTCTTTTATAATCGCAAGAAGAATTATATATCTTGAGTAGTAGATTAAATAATATTGGGTTTTTAACTTCAAATTCCCAGCTAAAGTAGTATCTGGTTATTGAAGAGATCTAGCTAGCTACTAGAAGCCCTTCCTGATCGATGAGAGAGTACTAGATCAAGGTAGAAGTAGTTAGGTTATGAGTCTTCAGACAAATGACATTTAGGTCACAATCTCATGAGTACCCAATACCATTCTATAAAGGAACTTAATTATATGTGTTTGTTGTATGAAAGAGGCTTCAAGAACAACTATGATCACAAGAAATCTTATAAGAAAAGAGTTTGACATAGGATGCTATATATATATATTAGCAAATTAAATCCTAGCAAATTAATAATCACAGAATATATCCAAAGTAAACACAATTATTTCTTTCCTTTTTCAAACTTCAATGATTAGTTCATCTTCATCATGGTGCCACCCATATGTTCTCGATCGCGTGTCGTAAGCATCCTAACGTGTTTGTTTTTATGGATTTATACCGTTAATTAGGCTACTCCTTACATATGGTAATTATATATATACCGCGCGCAGCGTGAATATTAGATTGCTCCAATAATCTTATATCCATCCAAAGTATGGACTAAACTATAGAACCCAAGCTTAATATATATTCTCTCAAAACAAAAAAAGTACTATGGATTAATTCTATCAATTGCTCACTTATAAATTACCACTCTATATTATGCATATATTCTCTTAATTAATTAAACTCTTGATCAAATGGATCGATGTGACTGAGAATGATGAGCTATACGACTTTTTAGCTAGGTATATTAATTTTGTGCAGTCGAGTTGCCTGACGCCTAATAGAATTTTTATGTAAATATTCCAAGTTTTCTCGAATTTAATTGAATGGTTATGGAAGATCAAAATATAAACGGAAAGACCGCGTAAACACAACTTGTGAGAGCTGATAGTGAAAGTTGATCAGGTTTTAGGACAAGCTAGCAATGCCTAATAGAATTTTTTTTTTTTTTATGTAAATAGTCCAATTTTCCTCAAATTTAATTGAATGGTTGTGGAAGATCAAAATATAAATGATTGGAGAGACCGCGTAAACACGACTTTTTCAAGAAGTAATATAGCGAATGCTGATTCGATAAATATATCATAATATATATCTAAAACTTCATTTAGGATATATATACAAAATATCTCACCAACTCATAATCAGTCCAATTAAGCAGTAAATCTTTATTTTACTTTGTAGGAAAGAATCAAATTAAGTCAAGTACAGTTCAATTTAACAGCCTAATGCATGAATTACCGCACCGTTAATTAGCTTAATTTATTTATTAATTAATATCAGTTAACTAGTTCTATCTAAGATCAACTTAATTTTCAGTTCCTATTCTAAGACAGACTAATTAGCTCTTAATTAGTAATTGGTAAGTAGGTACTTAATATATTTTAGTGCATAGTTAAGTTATAACTGATTAACTGTTAACCATATATATATATATATATATATATATATATATATATATTGTATATGTAAGGGTTATTGTCTTTTCACCCTTCTTCCAAAACAAACGGGTTAGAATTTGTTGTTAAACATTAAAGATGTCCGTCCCTAGGAACAGTTTAGGACTGTTCTTATTTTCCTGATTAATGACAATTTTGGCGTAGCGTATGAACATTAAATTTATTTTGATAGACGTATAGAAATTGATTAATTTCTATGATATTTTTAAAACAAAATTTTTAAGTATTTGTATAGTATTATAATACCCCTTTTATTAATTAATTTCATTTGTTATTCTATCAAGACCAAAAAAATAAAAATTCATTTTTATTTTTCTACGATATGTACCGTGTATTTTCTTAACTCAGCGTGGAGTCAGCACCTGCTGGGATATCGATTCTCATGATATCAAGGATTAATTTTGTCACGAAATATGATGAGGATGATAGTGACTTCTAATACACATTCTTTAGAAAACGACATGGAAAATAGAAGAGAATTATGATTTGCAGAGAGGATCAAGAGCTGGAAATAATGGAGTTTCAATTCATTTTTAACTAGATGTGACATACAAGAGCTTAGGACGTCTAAAAGATCATATAACCCGAAAATATGATTAGAGTCGTGCTACCTCAGGCTATAGTTTAGGGCGGAAATTTAAAAAATTCCTCACTTAGGCTCAAGCACAATATAGAGATGGTTAAGTTGGGGACATATCTGTGTTATGAGTATTGCCCCCGGCCCACAAGTATGGGCTCCCGTGAGCGTGGCAAAAGTTTCTAACTGTAAATGTACATTGCACGCTTCGAAAGTGACGTGGAGGGAACTATTTGATTTTAGCGTGCCAATTACGTTTGAAAGTGTTGCACTCGATCATGGACGATGTGGGCCCATGATCTTGTCCCCAATTTAATCACCCGTTCATTAAGCTTGAACCTTGATGTGAGATTTTTACGTGAAAAGACCTTGAGTCTATGTAAGAAGAGAGAGTATCATATTATCTTAACATGGGAGGGCGTCCTCTCCTATGTTAGACGGCTATTTTTTTGCTTCGAGAATCATTCATGTCATCCCAAACTTTCAACCGACGATGAGGTTAAAAGTTATAAAATGATATAATTTTATGTGCTTGCGTCTTCGCAAAACATTAAGCACCCTTAGGTCAAAATATGTGCATATTTCAAAAAAAAAAATAAACAAATAAACAAACAAACAAAAATTCATCACTAATTGTGAATGATCGATCATTTTCGACGAGTTAATCACCATTGGCTGGTCTTATTGAGTAGGTAGGTAGGTACCAAGCTAGCTAGAATGGGTACGTGAAGCCAGAGTACCAGGCCCTACGTACCGAATTATTATTAATTTGGATATGAAAACTGGATGCCTGATTGACGTCTCATTTTCGAGCGACAATATTCCTTAGTGTTCCATTAACATCGAGGCCCGAAAAATAACGTACAGCATGGATGATATCGCGCCAAATTAAATACCACTTGGTAGCTACAGATCGAGAGTGGTTGGACTTTGGAAGCGTGTGGCTGCTTCTCCTTGGTGACAGTCGTGTGGCATCCATTCCTCCAAATGGACTCTACCTCCTCCATGGCTCCATAGATTGAATAGAAAGCCATCTTATCTTTAGGTAATTCGCAGTTACAACTAATTCTAACCTAGATAGCTTAGCTATCTACCGTGGTTTGTATTACGTATAACTGTTGGGAGCCTCAAGTTGAGTTACCTACTAAATAAATGGATAATTAATAGGTCGATATTGGTGTAAGAAATAAAAATATTGATCTTCGATTGGGCGCTAGGGAATGAAATTATCTTCGCAACATTTTTTAGGTTAGTTCAGGGACTATATTATGTGGGCCATAAGGGGTGGAGTGGGTGGGTACTCGTACTCCACCGATTCGAGGGACTAAGTGGGTATTTTAAAAAGATCAGATACCCTGGTTAGCAAAGAAAAAAAAATGTGGAGTACCACGTATTTATTTAACAAGTATCCATTACATCATAATTATATATAAGATATCCTTTGCGGAAAAAAAAAAAAAAAAAAGTATGAGATTTTTTATTTATTTTTTTAGATTCATGTATATAAATTTGTGAAGGATTTGATAAAACATGACTAGCCGAAATAGGCAATAGCATTCAATTAAATTCTTAGATTAATTTATATATATATATTTGTGAAGGATATGATAAACCATGACTAGCCAAAATAGGCAAAAATTTCAATTATTGTACGAAATTAAATGACTTCGAAGATTTTTTTTTTAATTTTTGCACTTTTCTTGTGGCTTTTTATTATTTCTAGGACACATGGGCATATTTTATTAGGGTTCCAAGTTTTGGAGGGTAATTTGTTAGGTAAGTAGAGGAGGAAGGGGAGGTTGTAGAAAGAGTCACGGCTTGATATCTCCATCTCTCCAACCTATACTTTTCATTGATCTCTTTCAAATTTCATTTATCTTTTATTCACTTCCGCAAGTTAAGGTCTTCTGGACAACCAATCATACCTTTCCATTCAATATACGAGGTTTCTTATACGCCCAATGCGTTATTGAAAAAATTAATGGTTTGTTTGGAGGAAATTTTAAGTAGGAATTTTGTAGGATTAGAAATTTGTTGAAAAATTAGTTAAAATTATATTAAATGTTAAATACCTATAATATTAAGTTTTAAATAGGAAAGCAATAATTTCTAGTCGGAGAGCCTCTAGGGTCGCTTTCCTTTATAATAATAAAATAGATAATAATATTATTTTGAGAGCGGTGTCGGTCGTCATATTATCATCACAGATTCACAATGACATTTTTGAATTACCATAGCTTGTGGCCTACATACAGATGAACCAAGAGATACTTTTTTGTTAAGATGATCTACATGGTGAAGAGAACATCCTCACAAAAAATTAAGGGCCCGTTTGGTACGCGATTGGAAAACTTGTTTTCAAAAATTAATTTACACCTAAACTAATATGCATTTTGTACTACATCCAAAACTGTTTTAGTATTTCCAATAAAATCATGTATGATTTTACAAAACAAAAAAATGTTGTTTTCTTTATTTTCAATGAAATCATTTAGGATTTTATAGTAAAGTCAAAAGAATAGTTTTAGCTGTGATACAAAATGTAGTTAATTTAGGTGTAAATTAGTTTTTGAAAACAAGTTTTCCAATCACGAACCAAACGAGCCCTAACTAATTCTAGAACTGACAATCCAGTCATCCAGTTTTTCAAAATTTAATGGTGACTGAATCATTCATTTTTACCATTAAATTGTATCAATGGACGATTTAGAATTATTAACTAATTTTTTGTGAGAATGATGAACATAGTGAGGAGAACTTCTTCACAAAAAACTAGCCATGATTCATCTGTATGTGGTCCCCACAGACCATGGTAACTGTGATGGCAATATAACGATGCTACCAGAACCGTTCTCTACTATTTTTATGGTTCAAATAATTATTGAAGTTGTATATTTAAATATAATTTATTCTTACATTCTATTTACACTTGTCTTTGAAACCAAGTATCACTATGCTAATATTAATTACCACGTTATATAAATCATGCTCACAATAGAGATAGTATTGGAATGGTTAGAAAACTTAAAATCTTCAATTATTTTTAAGATAATACATTTGGAGTATGAATAGGGCACCTAAAGATTAGAACGATAATTTTTCTCTTAGAAGAACACTTAATGGCGGTAATATTTATGAAATTCCTACATATTTTAGATAATGCATTTGTCCCATCCATTGTGTGATTCCAGGTATCTTTACTTTGAGATGATCCAAAGGTTGATTTCTGTAAAAATAATCTCCTTATCATAAAGATCATTATCACAAAAGATCAATCGTCTATTTCCAACAAAAGTGTGTTCTTTGTTCTCCTCAAAAAAATAGTGCTAACACAAAAAATTCCCAAAAAAAAAAAAAGAAGGAAATATGATGTGTCCTGTGCAAGGAAACATCCAAATGCCAATTTCCAACAGCCATGCACCACCAAAACATACACTTATTATTTTATAAAGATTGGACGCGGGAAATCGAAATTTATTTGTTTATTGTGAAAAGTCTGTATTTTTTTTTGCCAAAATTTATAATCTTAACCCAAGATTTGCAAAAAATATTAAAACACCTTAATCACACGTAAGGGGTTATTTTGGCATAAAACCCTAGCTAGTTCTCTAACCTAACCCCAATAACTATGGATGTGTAGAATGTACGATTGTTCTTTGAATCACATTGACCAAACCTTGAATAAGGCTGACTTAATTGGGTCATTATCAGCTTACTGTTTGCACTCTCACTTGGTTAAAAGCTCGAATTTAATAATATACACAGACATATAAAAAAATAAAAAAAGTCATTGAATAAATTATTTATAGATTAAACCTACACGATAATATTACGACTATAAAATTTGAACTCCCAACTTAGTTCCTATATCACAAGGACGGACGCAACCAACTAGACAAGCGGTTGGTGGCCGCATCACTTAGTATTCACATCAGTCATCTTTTAACATTGCATTTAACACTTCCATTAATGTTTTTGTGTACTACATCTACCAGAATCAGCTTTAAATTGATATATCGTATCTTGGACTAATTAAATTGACTTTTGGAAGAAGACAATACACAGATGAATAAACATTAATTAATGAATTTTGTTAACGTGCCCTCTTAGGGCACATATTAAGTTTTTGTAGTTTGTTTAGTTTTCTAAGATTATGTAAATAAGCTGATTTTTTATTATATTCACTATGTAGATCATATCTAAATAAATCAGCTCGATCAGATACTTCTAGTACCACTAACACTTAATCTAGATTTTGATAGTGTGAATGAAGAGCTGACATTTAAAATGATGTGTTTGAAGGGTTAGAGATCTCTAATTGAACTGATTTTTGAAGGACATCGTTTAAATTACAATAATATTATATCTACAAAAATTAGGTGATTTAAATATTTCTAACTTACAAAAAACTTCCTACAAAAAGAACTTTATTATGTACCCTAAGACCATCTACAGTGGTTGAGCTAAAAGCTAGTTTTAGCTTACGTGAAGATTTCAAAGGCCAAATTTAGATTTCTGGAAGCAAATTTAGAGAAATTTTATGGGGCGGGGGACAGGCTAGCCGCATGCTTGTACCCCTCCTGTTGCTGGTCGGTGTATATGCTGCCCGCCCAGCAATTATTTATTTATTTTTTTTTTTTAAATTTTTTTAAAGGATTAAAGGATTTTTAAAAAATATATATATATACCACCGCCTTTAAAAAAATAATAAAGGATTTTTAAAAGACCATCTGATGGAATTTAAAGGATTTTTTTAAAATAAAAATAAAAATTTAATGTCAGGCGGTGTCCCACCAGCCTGCCTGGCATTATTTTTTGTTTTTCTTTTTAAAAAATGCCTAAAATGCCCTTCTTTTATTATTTTATTATAAATTTTTAAATTTTTTTAACTTCCACCGCTACTCAACTCAGTTTCCATAGCTCTTTTGGTAAGGTAAAAATTACTTTTTACCTTACCACCGCTGTGGATGCTCTAAGGGCACACGTTAAAAAGACCCTTAATTAATGGATTTACATCAGCCGTTTATCCGCAGATTATGCTACGTACATTTCATGGAACAACCAAATTCTGATCAATGCTTTTTAGAAGGATTTTGTGATCCACGAGCATGAAAATGAATTATATATGAGTTGATTATTATTATTATTATTATTTTTGTGAAAGATGATGAATTCTTCAACATAGAAATCAGTATATCGTAAAAATTTAATTCATAGTTAAGCTTTTAGGTTTTGTATTTTGTTTAGTTTCTTAAGCTTGTTCAAATAGGCTGATTTTTAGATATGTATGTTATTTATACTATTTGGATCATATCTAAAAAAATCAGCTCAATCCGAGACCTCTAGCACCTTCTAACACCACGAACACTTACTTTAGACTTTAATAGTGTGAATGAACGGCTTACATTTAAAGTGATTTGTTTGAAGGGTTAGATATTTCTGATTAGGCTGATTTTTTGTAGATATGTTATAAATAATGATAATATTATGTCTACAAAAATTCAGCTGATTTGAAAACCTCTAACTTGTAAAAAAATTCTTTGAAAAACAACCTTATCGTGTGCCCTAAGGGCACACGTTAACAGGACCCATTTATAAAGATGAACTCTTCACAGTAGAGATCATTATAACAAAACAATCAATCGATGTTTTCAGAGTACGGAGATTTGAATCATGAAAAGATGGTCGATACCGATCAATCAATAATAGAAAATGAGATAGATGGCGTGGTGTGTATAGACCTCCTAGCTTCTTTTTCTTTT